>JAVIWC010006565.1:0-600000 GCA_031894815.1 Creontiades dilutus | reverse complement strand
AGCCAGATATGCAACTAGTTTTTCTGCTCTAGGGGTTGCTTCTGACTCAATTCCGACTGCTGAAGGGATTATGCTAACCTTTTAAATGTTTTACACACATTTTGAAATAAATCGAGTACAATTGAATACAACTGACATCAGAAGACGGTAGCATTTTCTGGGATTTCACATGATGGGGTTGATATGGTCCTGTCAGTACTTCCATCGCTGAACTAGCAGAACTTTTACCTTTTTAACCGATTTTTATTAATTTACATTGACTGTAAGGGATGGCGTCAAGTTCGTGATGAATACCAACATTTACATCCCAAAAACAGACTCCGCTCTTACAAAATCCACTATTATGAAACTCCCTTTTTTTTAATTTCCAAGGATTCCCCCAAAAAAAGTTGTCTGCTGAATGTTCTGACCCTTCTAGTTTCGAGGGCTGGCTGTTTCTTCATCCTCTCTGCAACATCTGCTACCTGGATCAACCAATCAACCAATCCTGTTCAGATGTTTCTTGAAGCACCCATGTCCAGCTAAGACCACCATTCCTGCTAAGAATCTACTCATCATCCTGGAGAGATTGAGGGCAGCTGCACTTCTGCTAGAGCAGTGCACCAGTTTTCCATGTTTCTGCTGAGTGGTGATTTCCCAGTGCCGTTCGTCTTCCCCCATTATCCATCACCACAAAGCAGTTTTCACCAAGCACACCCAAGACTGGTTCCGGCCCAACGAAAAGCGTTGATGCCACCTTCGGGATAGCAGGTATGCTCAATCGTTCCATACCACTACTGTATTCCCGCACCCACTCCAAGACGATCTTGTTTTACCACAGGGTATTGACTACGTTCCAGCATTAACCGACCAGTCTTGACCTGAGTTGAACAGCTGAACAAGGGCTACCTTACAGAAAACTATATCGATACCTCCTATTCTTAGTCTTCAATTTGTTAACGAACCATATTTTCCCCATTTCCTCAAGTAATACTCCTACTGAATTTCATCAATGCTCTCCAACCAAATTTTCAATGAATATTTCGTGAAATGTACGTGACTAAACTATACTGCTCACTCCTTGGTCAACTTTAAACCGTATCGTTACAATGTAAAGCTCCAAATTTACAGTCTTGAAGATACTCCAGTCCTGATCTCTCCCACTCGAGTCAACTGTTATAAAAGCGATCGTTAGGACACTCGACTTCCAGAAAAAAAGACAAACTTCCGCGAGTATCCGTCATTTTGCCGGTTTTATTCAGAGATGATTCCGGCGGGCTGAGGGAGGGAGGTGTCAAGCTAACGAATTTCTTCCTTTCCCCCGCTTCGCCCGACCGGCCATCAACTTTCTTTCCACTTTTCTGCTCCTCATTAACCATCTGACAAAACTCGCGTGACCTCAACCGGTTTCGCCTTGTTCTCGTTCGCCTTGTTGGTTTCCGCCTGCGATTTTTTTCTTCTTCTTCCGACCCCTCCGGGGAAACGGAAAGAAACCGCCGAGGACCGCCAATCCGACGGTACGTTACGACTCGAGTCGGATTCCAACAACTTCCACGGCCGAGATATTTCTTGGAATAATTTTAAACGTGGGCCTTCCTTCAATCAACTACTTGAATGATCACCAACTCAACGAACACCATCACAAACGAACGTTTTCATCATTGAATTCATTTTCATTTTTCATTCTTAAAAATTCATTTTTTAATTTAAATCTTAACAACCTTGTTTAAACTCCAACTCTTTGTGTGAACTCGATTTAAACTGGATAACATGTTCGAGTCAATAAACATTTTACTAAAACTGAATTTGGTCAGAAACAACAAATTATCAACATTGCAACACCCAATGCTACGGCCAAATCAGATTGGGGTTGATAATACACGGCGCACAAAGCAACCCCTCCTTCAAGACCTGAGGGTCGTGCGGGTCATTGCATATCCTCGCCCCTGACCAAGACAATGCCTCCTCCGTAGCTTTCCCAATTTTCAAACATTAAGTCTTTTTTAGTGATACAGGATGTCCCAGGACTTTTGCACAATCCGACTCCTACGTGTTCTACAACTCATTTCCAACTGCAATGAGTGGCATTAATCTAAGAGACCTTTGGAAAAACCTCAATTTTAACAGAAAACACACGTTTCTCTGCAGTTAAACACTATTTCCTTAACTAAAAATATTTTTAAAAACCAAAACGACTAAATGTTGGAAAGCTGACATTTTGGCGCACGTTTTACCAGGTCTGCACAGTTCTGCGTCATGAAAAAAAACAGGTGGTTTTAAGATTCTGACAAAACTGCCATTTCGCGTAGCAATCGCACATCTTCAATGCAATTCAAAGAAAGTTTTCTTACATCAAATAGATAGAAAATATCTCTCACTCTCACTCTTTCCAACGGTGTCATCAAATTTGAGCTATTGACAAAATTGAGGGAGTTATGACAGTTTTAATGACTTGAAATCGAAAACACGAAAAAAAATCTTAAATTGCGAATAGCTCGAAAACGAGGCCTCTGGCAAAAAATTGCTATGTGGCATTTTTGGTCGGAAATGAGTTGTAGAACATGTAGGAGTCGGATTGTGCATAACTCCTGGGACGTTTTTCTTACTTGAAAAGCAATTTTCTCCCAGAAAACTACACGGAATTTCAAATCTGGTTATATCGCTGGAAAGCGTAGATTTTGGCGCATCTTTTAGCGCTACAGGCTAAAATTCACATGCCTTATTACAGGGACTCATAAGCGTTTGAAGAAAGTCGAGATCTTCACGATTTGACAACGTGTCCTTTTCAAGCTGATTTTTCACCCGTTTCGCCAGCTCAAAAAAGATGGTTAGGGCAATAGGAAATTTAGCGCTCTTTCCCTTTTGAAATCCCACGCAAAATGTGGAAGATATGGCTGTTTTAATGTGGTAAGGTCGAAAAAACTAGAAAAATCTTGAAATTGAAAAAAACCGCATTTCCAAGGGTGTGAAAAAAATAGCTGAAACGCACTTTCGATCAGAAATTTTCCGTGGAATCTTCTCCTGGCCTGTGACCGTCACGAATTGTAACAATCTGTGTTTATGTAGGTATATATACATATATTCAAATATCCGTCCTGTTCTATCCTATCAATTTCAGCTAACAGTTTTCAGTGGTTCGGACAGACAGAGGGTGGTATTCTATTGATGTAGTGATGATGTATAAACCAGACGATTGTTGATTAAGTCAATATCAGATTAGATTATCCAAACCGCGGATTTCAATTTCGGGCGAGCCCCTCGCCCTCAACTAATAATCAAATCACACGAACGGATTTCCGACCGCAAACACTGGAGATTGAACGCGTCTGGTCCGCGATGCGGGCCACACGTCCGGACAGGAGGAAGCGCGGACCGAGTGTGACATGCGGACCGGGGGGCCCCACCATCGGCAGACGGGGGATTGGCGGGAATGGGAGCGACACGTTAATTACCGACGTCAGGTCGGGAACCTCATGTAAACGTGAGAGAGACACGAGGTAACTCCTGAGGACACGGGCCGAATGGCGGACTTCCCCTCTCCCCAGTCCGTTCACACCCTCACGCCCGCATGCACCGAACAAGATGGAATGTAATTATTAGTTAATTAAGCAACGCCTGAGCCGAGGGACGTCCAGCGAGGGCGAGTGGCTTCCTATTATTGAGTGGATTACGTCGTTATTTTCACGGATTATTACGTTACGTACGGTTCAATTAATAACGCAAACAGAAATTCCTACCTCCGGAGGGAGCATTTTGCGTCCCGTTACGACTCCGAACCGGGCGGGCGGGTCCCAGGTGGTGGGGGTAATTACCAGGGGGGAGAGGGTCGCTCCCAGGACAAGAGGGGAAAGAGGAACCGTCGCTTTGAAACCGGTAATGATAGAGGGAAAGGGGGGACGTCGCTTGGAAAGTGAGGGCGGTCGCCGGGAAAGTACAGAGGATCGTTAGCCATCCAATATAATTACCATCCTTATCGAGATTCCCCCACTCCGGAAACACAGCTACCGGTACCAGGAATTATTTTTATAGGAGGTTTCCCGTTTTAATTAAAGTGGACTTCCTTATCCGTTATTATCTACCTCATCTCCTTTTACTTTATATTATTCCATTTAGCGAATTTTTATAGAAAATGAAGCTATTGCAGTGGCTCAGAAAACGTTTAACTAAAAATGTTGGAAACATCTCTTCATAAAAATCCGTTTTGAAACATTCTGAAATGATTCCCAGACTTTATCCTTTTTTTAGGTACAAATTGTACAGTGGACATAGTGTTAGCTACAGTTGGTGCTGATCCCAGTACATCCACCCGCAGAATGGGTGCTAGGTTGTCGATATCACACGTTTCCGTCCATAAAATTTGACTTGGAGTTGAAAAAGGATTGAAAGGAGCAATAAACATTTATGTTGTAATTATAGCATAAAAGGAACGTGCTATGTTAAAAACGTCGATTTTCTTAGGAAAAGATACATTTTCCCAGCTTTTAAACGAAATTTTCTCCACTAAATTTTACTGTACGAGAAATTTTGAGTATACCGTTGAAAACTATGATTCTGGCGCATATTTTAGGGCTACAAGCAAAATCTGAAGAGTAGAATTGTATTAGACCGACAGAGTATGAAGAAAGTGGTCACTATGAAGGTTTGACAAAATTCAATTTTCCGTTTGATTTTTCAACATTTAATGAGGCTAGAATGTATTCTTAGGCTGTGGCAGGAATACAGGGTGTATCAGATAAGGTGCCGAGTCCCACACCCACGCATTTTACAACTAATTTCCAACAAAAAGTTCCTGATAGCAATTTTTTTTATCTCGCTTAGTTTTTGAGTTATTTTACTTTTAAGATGTTTTTCGTTGAGGATAAGATGAGGGGGAAGTGCGGCAAATTCTCTATCTTTCAAGCGCCAAACCGATTTTTTTTGCTCACATCAAGTTGGCGAAAAATCTCTCTACAAAGCAAACTTCAAGAAAATTAGAAAAAAGGTTCTTTCAACGTTCAGTACTCCACTCTAATCTGCATTTGATCAGGTAGCTTAAAAAAAGCGCCAAAAGGTCAGCTTTTAAATGGTACATCAATAACAATTTTTACTATTTTATTTGGCCAAGAAAAACTTGTTTTAATGAAATAGAAAAATAAAAAGGGAAGCAAGTCGAGGTTTTTGACTATTGGTAAGGTAACGGCACCGGTAGTGGCCACTGCTCCAGTAGTGGCCATTTTAAAGTTTATATTTGAGAAATAAGGATTCCCGGTCTCCTAGTGGCTTCAAACTTGCAGGAGGTACAGCTCATGTCATCTTGTAGTCAGAGGTTGAACTAGGATTGCGCAGAGCATCATTGGAAATTGTGGTAAACTTCTCAATATGACCGTCCCTAGTTTCCTCGTTTGTTGGGCTGTATCCTGGAGCTTCTACTGGATAGAATCAATTTCGTTCATCTGGTATTGAATTTAATGATATTAAACACGTAAGGAGGGCAAAATGTCAAGTGGCCACTACTGAGACATGCACGTGGCCACTACTGGAAATTTCGTAATTTGATGTGGCCACTACTAGATCAAAATAAAGGTGTGAGAAAAAATTAATAAAAAATAGAAAAAAATTGTTCTTTTGATAGTTTTAGGCAATGGATATGTTAGGGAAGAGTCGGGCTATATTCTAAATGAGTCCTGAAGAAAGTCAGTACTACTGTTGGCCCACAATTGTCAAAACTAAAGAAAAAAATTCTTAACTGTGGCCACTACCGGTACCGTTACCTTAATGTGTTTCAAATACCTAAGTAGTCATTTTTACTAACAAAATTAATCTGTTTTATCTTCTAAGGTGCAGTTTTAAATTTACCGAATGCGATATTTCCTATCTGTTGGCAAGTACAGCAGGGAGGAATACGTGAATATGATTTATGTCTATGGATTCTGCATGTGACGGAGTGGTTTTGACGTGTCTCAGCCTGAACTTTTTCGCCAAGTTGATGTGAGCGAAAAAATCGGTTTGGCGTTTAAGAGGATAGGAAATTTAACGACTTTCCAACGGTATCTGCAACTTTTACTTAACATAATACTGTAAAATTGTAGCCGTTTTCCTGAGACATGGACGAAAAACATCTTAGAAGTGAAATAACTCAAAAATTAAACTGCCAAGGACTCTCAGTCAACAAATCTGTTGCTAGAAAGTTATACTGTTTAGTTCCGAAAATTGCTACTAGAATGCATTGGCATCGATAATTGATTGCTCATTCCTGTACAAGTAATCTGACATGTATCCGGTATGGTGTGTGTCTCAAAGTAGGGTAGGAGGGAGGGCAACAACACAGCCATGTGATCTATTCAGCGTCAGGGGATTCTCTAGCAACAAATTTGTTCATTTCGAGTGGAAAATCATCAATTATTGTGAAAGTTATACCTGTTTCAAGAATTTCACGTTAGCGCCTACGCAGAGTAGGGATGGGTATCGTTGAACAAGTATCGATATTTTGTACCGATGCTGTATCGGAAGGTTGGTATCGATTCAAAACAAAAAAAATTAATAGGTAACCCAAAAATATCGGTCAAGCAAAGTAACGATATTTATAAATATCGAGTATCGTTTTCAACATCAATTTTTCAAAAGTAAACTGTAAAAAACCTAATCGTATCTACTTAAACAGAACGGAAGGTAATCTTTGTTTTGATTTTTTGAACCTGTGAGAGGTAAGGTAACAGTAACAGTAGGTACTATAGCGGTAATATAGCCTCCTACTGCTGCCTTCCTACTTCTTCTTCTTCTTTTCCAGTTTTCCTTCTAGTATTAAAGCCACTATTATTTTACATTCCAGATTCCATTAGAAGTGTCCAAAGATTGGTTGGTCCAAAATATTAAAACCATATTTTTTAAGCTGGTGAGGAAAAATTTGCCGATATTTCGAAATATCGGAATTGAAGTATTGATACTCAATATAATTCGAGGGCCCAGTAACGATACAAAAATATCTATACTCAACGGTAAAATATCGGGTATCGATACCCATCCCTAACACAGACCGTACCGCTGATTAGGTATATTGAGATGAAATTCATATAGGACCTCAAGAGATCTTATCCGCATAATCCCTGAAAATATAAGCTAAATTCATTTAAAATTGTGGAAGTTATGGTTGTAACAAGGAAATGCAGACAGACAGACCAACAGACACGGAACCAACTTACTTACGAGATCATTATAGCAATTATCTGCAGTTTAGAGAGCTGAGCATCTGAAAATCATAAATCCACATGTTGGAATTAGCAGTGATTTTCTTCGGTCTAGCGAGTTCGGAACTTCTGTTTGCCGCTCATCTAAGTTGGCAGGAGGCTGTTGGCTCGTCAGTGATCAACGTGGTAGCTCGTTCACCTCCGTCACTTGTCGACGGATCTCGGAGGATTTTGCCCTTCGGGCTTCACCGTGAAAACATCCGGACCGGGGAGCCCGAGATCGGCAAATCCGGGATCAGAAGCCGTCAGAAAAAAAACGGCCCTGAGCTTCCCAATCCCCCTCGGGATGATCCCTCAAGGGTGAGCTCCCCCTCAAGTCTCGTCTTCCCCTTTGGAGTGAAGTGCGAGGGACCTTTTGAGCCCAACAGCCGACTCAGCTCGCAGCTGGGGTTCCAGGTCGTCCCTCGAGCTTGAGGCTTCGCCCACCTGTGGCTTCTCCCCTCCCTATCGGCGCATCCCGTCTGAAGAACGCGGGGGTTGGGGTTACACAGATTACCTCCCTCCTTGTTCAACACATTCGACAAACACGATCCGACATGATTCACGGCCACCTCCGTCTCGCTTCTCACTATACCAACTCACATGCAAATTTCACAAAACCTGCAATACTTATACATCTAATATATTCGATGTCAATAATGAAATATCTACCTACACTTCACTGGTACCACAATTATATCACCTAACAATTGAAAAACTACCACCATACCACCTGGCTTTTCAGGAATATTGCTGCACCTCACGACCCTAAAAAAATCGGATACCGATTTTAAGAATGTGTTTACAGAGGTCTTAAACAACGTATTTCAAGTCAAACTAACCAAGCCTGGTCAAAATGTCATTAAACGTACACGAATTCATTTATATAAAAGCAAAAAAGTGTTCGTACAGTCCAAAGACACTAGAAAAAGCTAAGAGGCCCTCCTTTTTGCTTGATAACTTCCAACAAATAGGACTTCATCTAATTGACGAGTTCCTGAGTCATACTGGTTGGTATCTGGGAGGACTCGTGCCACATATCTGAAGTACATACAATACCATAACAATGCAATACTAGAACAAGAACGATAACAAATCATGAAAATTGTTTAAGAATTCCGTTTTTGAAAGTTGTTTAACAGCACCTACAGTTTTTTCCATCTTTGGTCATACAATAACTTGGAATGGATTTGTATTCGGTTATTGTTTTTTCTCATGTTTGTATTAACCCTCACTAACCTGGATCAATTCTATTAGACTTCCCTGTATTGTGATACGACCATGACCGTGACAGGGTTCACTCCTTTGGTATGAGGAGTAAATTTAACTACTTTGAACCCAAAATTGAGGTAGACATTTGACACTTGGTGACAGCGCGGGCTAAACCTACAGCCACCGATATATTGACTGCAATTTATCCACATTCTTCCATCATATCTCTACATATGTCAATACGTTTCATTTCATTTCACCTCTTAAAATAAAATTCCACGGCAATTATATCAGCTGATGCAAATTGTCACATGATACCACGCAATTTTACCATGTCCAATTGATAATGTCACGTTGATAATCGTGTTTCTGTTCTTTTTCTGTCAAATTTTCCGCTCATAGAAAGACAAGGCAAAGCGATTCGGGTGGCCTCAATCGATTCTTTGAAGGCACATGAATCAATAGAACATAAGAACAACCGAGTTACTTCAAAAGTTTTCGGTAAACAGATTTTTGAAATGCTTTCATTTAGAATTTAACTGAGATTGATGCCGAGGATCCCGATGTGATTTGCGAACCAAGTTTCATTACTTCCGTTCAGTAACTTCAGAGATAAGCTCCGGGCAGATATTCCCATAAATCGATCTTCAGATTCCACACATCTTGAAATGTAAACAACAAATTTTGAGAGCTGTTAAAATGTTTATCCGGTCGATTACGATTGATCATTATTAAAATATTTAAACCAAAAATATGATGAACGACTTTTATAGCTTTGCAGGAAGCATGAATTCGGTATGTAACACACAAGGGGATCGGACAGGCAGTAGGTAACATATTTGGGGGATCGGCGGGGCGTCAGGTAACATCCAAGGGGAGTAACCTATATACATAGTATTTCCAAGCCAAATGAAACCTATTCCAAGTAAATGAAGCCTTTTCCAAATCAAATGAAATATTTTCCAGAGGAAAATCCCCCCTTTCCGGGAAAGAGCCCTATATCCGAGAGGACTAGACAGGTAAGCACCCACTCACATTCAACAGTTGGGAATTTCTCAAACTTAACTACTTGTTTCCTATTGTACTAAGGTGAGATCTACTTCGATAATCCTATGAATAAAATTCATGGAATTTTCATTTTGTCAACTTTTTTCTACGATAGGTAAAATTGCATCAACCTGCAATGTGCAGGGTACCTACCTGTCTAGGAGTACTCCTCATTTCACACATTTTCTCAAAAGGTTTCATTTGATATGGGAAAGGTTTCATTTGATATCGAAAAGTTTTCATTTGGTTTGTATTGCTATAGCAACTTCTGTAGTTACAGTTGGTAGTTATTATTGCATTTTACCTAATACTAGCAAAAAACGCTGCAAATTCTTTCACTGGGCTTGCGTTCATGATTTGAATTTCTACTAAGCTTTGGAGTGAGCGTGTTTCACAGGTGAAAGAATACTTATTTACCCCAGTAATAATATTGAATAATAAACCCCAGTAATAATATTGAATAATATTTACCTATATATTATCAGCGTTTCATGCATATCAGAATGCATCAACCCTTGTATCGGCTATAAACTACACATCGGCTATCACTCCAGTATCCACATTCACTACAACTCGACGCTATCGGCCGGACATCACTAGGTTACAAACAAACAATAATAAACGAAAAAAGCAAATGTTGGCACCATAAATCGGGCCATACATCGGGAATGGTTTGACCTACGGACGTGGGGAGGGTCTCATTCGATTCCTCATGGTATGTTCTTCAAATAGGAAAATATTTAGGCCGATTCGACTTGTTTTGAGGTTTTTAGGGATTTTACGAAACTTTGACAGCCCTTAAAGGGCACTTTAAATTGATGAGAGAGCTGGCTCAAGAATTGGGGCGTCGTCGGACCAAGATGGATTTTTCCTGAAAATTTCAGATCTTTTGCCCCAGCCGTTTCGAAGATATCGTGCGTACGGTGTACGGACGGAAAATTTTTATTGCAGATTCGGATTCTACACCCTTTGAAACGTAAACCATGAAATTTTCAGGGGGGTTAGAATTTTTTTTAAGAGCGATTACAATGGTTTATTATTGAATAATAAACCAAAATGGCCCACAGGGCTCTGGTGGTTCCCATCTTGGAGTACGTCTCAGTCGTCTGGACCCCCTACTACAAATATCAGATGAACCAACTGCAGAGGGTGCACCGTCGATTCTTGCGCTATATGGCTTACAAATCCCGGATTCCTCAGGGAGAGGATGTGTAACGTGCTGAGTCCTGAAATCCGGCACTGCCTGGCCGATGTGACGTACATCTGCAGACTGGCGACAAGAATGTTGGACTCTCCTTCCCTCCTGGCCAGGGTTGGCTTGGTCCGTCCCTCTGCTCAGCTCAAGCATCCTTTTTCTGGTTCCCTTCTCGCCGACAAACTAACTATAACAGGCCTTTTTGCAGAATCTTGCGGCGTGTAAATTATGTGGTGAATGAATGTCCCGAGTTGGACATCTTCTCAGATTCACCAGTAGTAGTTGGAGGAGGTGCGGTGACCTATTACAGTGAGTTGTCTTGTGTAATACGTTGGACTGACTCAGTTGATACATTGCTGACTCAAGATTATTTTGCCTACTTCTTTTATACAATTATCTGTCCTGATTATTCGAAAATTTTCTGAATTGGGTCTTGCCCGTACTGTATTAAATAAATGGATAAACACTGGTCTCTGTTGTGGTTGAAAACCGGAAAAGGTCTCACGTCGCGGCCAGTGACACGAGGTGGTGCAGTTGTGGTAGAGCGATGGCGTCGTTGTAGCCACCGATGTAGTCGTCGTCACACTGAGGGGCTTTTGAATAATTTCCGCCTAAATTGATCGCCCTATTCCGCGGAGCTTTTGTGTCCGGTTCGCTAGCGGCGGCCCTGACGAAAGTGGAGCCGGCGTCGTATTACCCCCTGGGCAACCGCCTCTCTTACCGATACGTTTAGCCGAGCTAATAAACGGCGGCGTAATTGAGAGAGATTGTCCGTGCACGGAGGAAGTTAACCGTATTGTTTCCGTGGAAAGCGGCTGGACGGAGAGAGAGCGAGTGGGCCGTTTATCGGGGTGTATCCTTATTGGCAGGTTTGGGAAGCCTGTTTTGTTTAGAGGCGGTTATGGGAGGAATTGGGGCCAACACTACACAGAACCTCGTCCACCCATTGAACCTTTCACTACACAGACAAACACACAGATTTGCCTTTCTACACTCACAGATTCTCCACTACACATACACAGGCCTCCCTAACTAACCCTCAACACTGTGGCCATCGCCTTCACGCCCTAATGCCTTCACTCCAATATTCGTCAAAGCCATTTGCATCACAGGCACATTTTCAATTCATCGTCTCAACTCCCAATCATAATTTCACGAACGCAGGTTATTTCATTAATTTGAATAACTTAACCAACAACACAACCTACGACCCCACTTGATAGGCCTATCAAAAATATATCACTTCAAATTACATCAATAGCATAATAATGGAGAAGTACCAATCCGGAGCTCACAGAATCAGGAATTAACTTATTTTAAATGCTGGTATTTTATTTTGAACAGCATGTAATCACTCGCGAGTGCCCAAGAAAAACAATCCTAACCAAAGACGAAACAAATTATTACAATGAGGTTCATCAGATAGCCCTTCCACAAATATCACTCTTCTACAAACATTGGATGTGGTCCGTGGTACGTTATCTAAATTCGACACCTCGAGCCTCCATACTTTGGTATAGCATTCAAGATAAAAATACATGAGCGACCGCCAGCCACAGTTGAGCTCAGACCTTCTGTAGAATGGGCGCTTAGAGCAGCTTTACAGCACGACCGCCTATCTAACCGTAAACAACAGGTTTTCAGGTCAGTTTTTCAAATGGTGAACGAACGGATGATCGCACAGCAACTAGAATGGTCCCACTTCCTTCAGGAAACTGATTTCTATCTTACTCCAACAAAAAGCAACGCTCTTACATCAAAAGTTTTTGAGATTTCGATTTTTTGATCGATTAATAATGAAACATAATCCTTTAGGGTTGATTGAATACTGGCACATCTCGGACTGATGTTGGATTAGAGGCAAATTTCTTTTTCGGCTTCAGCCAATCCTATCAGAACGAAAATTTTACGCAATGAGCCACGAAATGATTCCACATACCCTGGTTATTCCATTTACCTATCCAAGTTAAACTAAATCCCTAGGTTATTCCACTTGTCAAGATACAGCCAAAAATCCTGGTTATTGCACCTCCCCATGTTGAACCAAATACCTACGTCATTCCACTTATACAGACTGAACCACATATCCTAGATAACCAAATACCCAGGTTACTCCACTTATCCAGGTTAACCATATACTCGGGTTACTCCTCATATCCAGGTAAACCCAATATCCTTCTTATTCCACTTACCTAGGTTGAATCGAATGCAAATTGGATCCAAATATGTAAATTAGTTTTTGTCAATTGACCTAAAGTAAGACTGTATGTATGTACAGTGGCATTTTCCCGAACTTTCCAAGTAAACGCTCGTTCTGAATAATTTATTGGATAAGGATTAATGTTATGACACCACTATCATCAGTACTCTACCCACATGTGAGCTTAATCATTAAAAAAGAAACTCCATATTTGACTCAACTATAATAGCCAAGCGTATAATATATTAAATCATGATCAAGGACACTTTTGTGAGCAATCAAGGGTACTATTAACGGACAGGACATTATTCAATGTATCATCACTAATTTTTGAAACTCAATCGAAATAATGACTTTTATATGCAACATTTTGGTATCACGGGGACGTTGTTCCATTTGAGGATTGTTGGATACAAATAACTCGATAGGGTTCATCGACATGTAACAAAAGTTTATGTAAATTATATTTCATGAAAACGGGATTCGTCAATTACATCAGCTACAAGAGCGCTGTGGTTCATTAAAGGATTTTCATTAAGTTCCCGCTCTGTGCCGACCAACCTGAAGTAATTCGGATGGTTTAGTTCGTTTCTTTGAAATAAAATCTACCGAGACCAATTCTGAATTCACATTTCAAAAGCATTACTAACGTTTGTCATACCTCAATTTTACCTTCGGAACAAGGTAAAATTGAATATCTCAACGTTATTGTCTTTTCCCGTCTTAAGTGTAAATTGTTGTTGAATAGAAGAGATGCGTACTGATTTGATTTACTAAATGAGAGCAGCGATTTGTGTAGTTCAGAACAAGAAACGAACTTTTTGTTTGAATTTTCACTATTTTTTAGATAGCATCCGTAAGTATTTCGGAAAAAAGGAAAATCTTTGCTGCTTGAACCAAGACGTTGTTGTTACGTTCTCTCGAAATTGAGTTCCCGTTATTCCAAGTACCACGTGAAACTGCTCCGCGGGGCTGCCATATAGAAAACGGCGCGCTTTTCCTTCGCATTTATAGAACAAGAAAATAATCAACTGTAGCTCGGATAAAGGTGAAAAACTCCCGACCTTTGCTCGACGAAGAAAACCCCGGGAAATTCCTGGCCTCCCCCGCGAGGAAAAAAAGCCGGGAAAATCGCTTGTGGAAGGGGAAAAAAGGGATCGCGGAGCCCATTATGATCAAACCGCTTTGCTCGACTGAATGTCCCGCTAAACCGCTGGAAATCGCGTTCATTCCCCTATCGAAGGTTTCCCGAAAGCATTATACTTACAATGGGGGCTCGTTACCATGCAATGAGACAAATTCTTGTCATTTGAAGCGAATTGCGAGGCTCGGCTGTTCGCGTGAGGCTCATGAAGGAAGAAAACTTCGAGAATGGGATGTAAATGTAGTGGCAAGTGGTTACTTTTATTAGTAGCACACTATGGGACGAAGAATTCTGGCAGGCATCTGCAGTGAGTTTAGCCTGAATTGTTCGAAGCATTTCGAATGAAATTTGATGAATATTGGTGAATATTTCAAGCAATAATGAATGAGCTTTGAAGTGTACTATTTTTCGGTTTACCGTTTTTAATATTGAACCTTTGTAATCGTTAACCGGTCCAATCCAGTTCGAAATTTGAAGAAAATGCTGCAAATTATTACACAATAGTTCATTATTTTTTAATCAGATAACCCTGGGATGTAAACCAATCATTATGTTTATAAGACGTAGACTGCAGTACATTATCTAAACTCCATACCTTGTAATTGTGTTCTAGATGCCACATTTATATTTCAGTACGGTAGATCGATTGAGAAAAAACATAACCACAAGGATCCTTCAGCTTAATAGTGTGGATCAATACCATCTAGATATCCCATAGAGGTGATGACTTCCTCATAACTTTTACATGACTGGTATTTCTATACGAAACAGAATCTGACATCAGAATGCTTTGGAATAGTTCCATGTACTCCATATCGACACGACCTTGAAATCCATGGATAGAATAACTCAAATTCAACGAGATGAAACAACTTCCTAAGTTTCAGGTATTCCATACCGTAACACATCAGACAAACTAGTAGAAAGTGATGCTGAGAAACAACAAATGATATGCCACCTAACAAACGACATGGCAGGGAAGAGTGAATTGGTGACGAGATCTATCTTCGAGCTAAACATTGCGCATGTTATAACCAATGGATGAAGTCTGAAATTAAATATAATGACTAATCATTCTAAAGAATCATTAAAACGCCCAGCCATTATATTTAAGCCCATAGCAGACATTCACTAGGCCTTCTATACAATCACTATAGTCTCTTGGGTAATGTGTGAAACACAGATGTACCAGGTGAAAAATACATACACATGTAAAACAAGGAAAAGATATTGCGTTTAGTATAGCATGAGGCTCCCCTCATCAAGGGATATTTAAAATCAACAGAGAAAAAGTTCAATTATGAAGTTTTCCTATATTCAATATTGAAACTGTTGAGTTGGTGGGGTATGGCGTGACTATTTTTCTATCCGAATAAGGTTGTTGGAGCTCTTCAGTTTTTAAACATATTTATTGTTGTTGTGTACGTTTAGCCCACACATCGTGGGCTTCATCAGCAATAGTATTTTCTTAATTTTTATATAAATACCAGTCTTTCTGGATTGAATATTCTGATTTGTTTGCATCATCGTCAGCGTGGTCATCAAAATTTTTATCAATTACGTGTATGTTCAGATTTTTAGTATAATCCATTTGCAAGGTAATCAATTAGACCTAAGTTATTTATGTGTGCCAGCTCAGTAGTCAGTTTTGTGTATTTTATTTTAATATTGCAGCTAGGCATCTTCCATTGAAGTACCTTGGTAACACCAACTCCATTCAACTGTTCCAAAACAAGAAAAAACTTTTTATGCTTGATGTTAGTTTTGTAGAGGTCACTTTCGTTGGCTGAACCGATCATTAGGTGCAACACACTACACGTTACTCTGTTTGATTATAACAATTTTGGATTAATGTGTTTTTTAATTGTTAATTTTGAAAATTTGGAAGAGGGAGAACACTTTTTTGGAGGTCGAGGATCCAGATCGATCGAAAACACTCGTCCTTACCAGCTTGTTCAACGTTCCATCCTTTGGCTGGCGCTTCTGTAACTACCAACACGTACTCCTTCAATCTCAATATATTGTTTTCAGCTTCCACTCCATCGTGCGCTGTCACTCGCCCTTTTTGCTGCCTTGTTTGCTGTCTCTCAAATTCAGATCGCCTCACACCCGAGGAGGACCGAAACTTGGTCATTTCCTGATCGCTGTGAAGCTAGAGACTCCCCCCCGTCACAATCAGAATATTATTTTCAGTCTTAAAAGCTTCCGAACTACATTATAATTTCCATCCTACTAAACAGTTAACACCAACTTCCTATATTATCTTCTTTGAACAAAATTATAACTATAATATTAAGAAGTGAATGGTAAATTATATTTCTTAAACAGTTAGGAGGAGCTCCATTAGGACCCCCCTATAAACACATTGCTTTTTTTTCTCATTATTTTTACTTCGATAGGAAGTGATTTCTTTCTTTTTTTACGTCATTCACGATTCTTAGTATAACATACGCCACTTTCGTTGTTTTTGCTAATAAATTGAATAGATCACTTTATAAGGTGTTTGACTGCGAAAGTTGGTCACTTTTTTATTCAAAGTCGTATCTTTTCCACGTTCAAATACATAGACATATTGACATTGCAACACCTAAATTGGATACCGACCTCTAGCTTAAGTTGAACATCGAGAGAAATAGAGACTTATGAATGCGAAAGATTTTTGGTTTGAGTTTCACTCGCACCTATGAGGTCGTGGAACGGCACACGTTTTGCACCCTAAGGCAACGAAAGCTGACTCGTTTTATACGGAAAACAAAACAACACACTCGACGTTGTGAACTCGGAGAAAAAAAGGCTGTTATCATTGTTCTTGGTTGCGTTATCGAATTTCCCAGTTGGATAACTCTGTACAGTTGCTGAACGCGATTATTTTCTTTTTAAGGGCAGAAAAAAATGTAACGGGGAGCAAACAGATACAACCAAAGCTTCGCGTTCAGTGGGAAGAGTAGAGCATCAACAAGGGAGGAGAAAAAAACTGAGGGAACCTTCGGGGAAAAGTTGTACAAATAGTGTTGAAGGGGATGTGGATGTTGTGTTTGAAAATTACTACCGCCCCCCCGCCATCATCCATCGTTTTGAGGTTCTAAAGTGGATCGCGGAGAAAAACTCCGAATGTTTTTCAAATCCACTCTCAGCTCGTTTCAACTGGACATACAATGCACAACACGCATACCTGTGCTCCGGCGCACCGTTATAGCCGACTGAGGTGGGTGTAGTTGCGCAAACTATATCCAAACACACGGAAACACGGGTTTTGCGATCATGGATTAGTAGGAGCTGTTATTTTAGGAAACGGACCGCCGTTCTAATTGGGTGGAAGTTCAGGGGCTCCGCGGTCGCAAGGGAATATTATTTCTGAGCCACGCGGAATAATATTCGGGTGAGGTCGAAAGAATGCAACAGAATCATCAGGTGTGCAAGAGACGGTTGTAGTTCCGTGTTGTTTACAATAGTGAATTCCCTCTTCTGCGAGAGAAGTTGGGTCATTTAGGTACAGACTTGTTTCCTGTATATGTAGATGATTTTGTAATCGGATGTAGAAGTTTGAAGACGATTTGAGGAATTTAAGGAGCACATTATTTGAAACAAGGGATTTAGGAGAAGTAAATTATTGTTTAGGAATATTGTTTACATGAAAGAATGGAACATTTTTGCATCACAATCAAAATATTTTGCAGAAGTACCAAAAAAGTTCAAAATGGAATATAATAAACCTGTCAGTTCAACAAAGGAACCGAGATTGAAGTTCACAAAAAGAGAAAAAAGTGATGAAAAGGAAAAAGATTATCCATATCAAAATCTGATGGGGACTATCATGTATCTGACAATTGCGATACCAGATACAGCGTACTACGTCAGTTAATTGAGCCAGTTCAATGCTTGTTATGGAGAGGAACATCGACAAGCAGCTGACCGTGTTCCAAGATACTTGAAAGGAACAAGAAATTGTGGACTGAGATTTGAAAAGACTGGGAACGAATTGGTAGGCATGGCTGACGCTGACTGAGCTGACGATAAACATGATTCGAAATTGTACACTGGTTCTGGTTCTAATATTTCGGAGCTGTAATAAGCTGAGAAGCGTAAAAGCAGCAAATGATAGCTCATTCAACTTGAGAAATGGAATACATGGCATTGTTAGAAGCCGCCAAACAAGCTATCCATCTTCAACAGTTGAACAAAGTAATGGGTTTACATTTTGAAAAGAACAAATTATTAAATGACAATCAAGCAGCGAAGAAATAGGCGTCCGATTACCAGCCAAAGATCGAAGCACAACCGCCTGATGCGAATTTTTTAGAGAGACAATAATTAAACTCCAAATATTATCAACAAAACTACATTAAGCAAGGAGCGTTTGAGAAATTTCAAAACCAGCGAACTGGTCTGTATTAATTGAAAAATCGTTTACCAAGTTAGGTGTGGCATATTAAGTTTTTAGGTTGATTCAGATGAATTGAATAACACTATCGAGTTACTGTTGTTACATTTGGAAAAATAGGGAGGCTTGATTTAATGTGAGGACTGAAAGTGGACACTAGAACTAGTGGCTGGCGACCGCCCACTGGGCATAATTTAATTGCCTGCAGCCTATTGTACAGCGTAGGTGTGATATCTGATGCAGAAACAATAAATCTTTGAGTAATAATTTATGATCCATACAGCCATAGTTATAATGCATGTTTCACCACCTGTTACAGATGTATAGGGCATGCATCGGATAATACGTAACAACTCAAACCCAACAAATAAATCGATTGGAAACGGTGGTTATTTGAACCCTGAAGAAGTTCCACGAATAGAACGAAACGCTGGCAACGAAGTTATGGGTTTTTATCATTCCATGACCGATTCTCTTGAGCACCACAGATTCTGAAAAACATACGCTAACAATAGGGAACTCAAAAAACTCAGAGTAAGGGCCCGGGTGGATAAACAGACCTTTGCGTTGGTAACGAAATTCGACTTTAACCTGTTTTCATAAACTAATATAACAATTTATTGTGTTTCGGAGAAAAATCAAATGACTAAATGATAACAATGATAAGAATAGTGAGTTGTTCTACCGATATTACTATGTATTAGTATATCGTTCATTTTTGTATTTAGATGATATTTTGACAAGACAAGCAGATGGATATACAGCTCTATGAACCATTGTGAACGTAAAAGTTCAAATACTCACGACCTGATATTCAACAACTCTGAGCCGTATTATTTGAAATGGAGGCAGAAAACGTTCATACTAATGATAACCTAAGGCTTGACATGCGTGTTCAGGAGAAAAACAAGAACAGCTTAATAAGAAGGAGTTTCTTACAGAACACAAGCTTTGCCTCATTAGAGCACAACATAGAACACACAACTTCGTCCTCGGCATTCAGGACTTTTTTTACCTTTATTTACTTCCATCCGCCCCCGACTTTCGCTTTGCCGTCTTCGTCTCATCTTGGGCACCATCTTGTTTTTTTTTTTTGTGTGCCATCTGTGAATCACATTTCGCCAGGCGCCCCCTTGAGGTATGAAAAGAGCAGGGGGGAAAGGCGCGAGTCAAACGTCGCTCGTAAGAGGTTAAAAGGGCCGAGTGTCTGGGTCCCCTTAGTCTTTACACATAATTACAAGGAAGCTCTAGAAGGACAAGGATCTCGGAAATCCGTTTTTTTTTTTCACATAACAGAGTGCCTACCGTTTTTGAGATGTCATTAAAATCTCAACATCCTACATACTCAACAAGCCAGCAGGCGCGTCATTTCCCTCACCATCAACTACGGAAAAGTTGATCATAATGAGTAGTGTGACGTGAAATGATTTCGGTGTTTACGTCACAGTTCAGTTCATTAGCAAATCTTCAAAGAACAAAATGTGCTATTTGGACGGCTTCAAAAATTCGAAAATGCGCGGAGGAGGTCGGGGACTCCCTATAAATCCGTCTTACATCCTACAGAACACAATCCTACATTTCAACGTCGAATGTATGTGTCTATATTTTTAAAAAAAGTACTAAAATTAACAGCACATAACTTTAAAAAAAATATTTTGGCAATTGCCTCTTTAAAAATCCGAAAGAGAGAGAGAGATTTTTCGGATTGGTGTACCATCCTTTCATTTTCGAGAATTTTTACACCGAAACAATCATGAAAAAATGCAGTATGGAACATTGCATGCCGGCTTACGGGTGGATCATCAACAGATCTCACTACTGAAGCACGATGGTTGTTCACCCTCAAGTTGAGTTGGGTTTCATCTTTTCCAGCGCAGAAAGCAGGGCATTCTTTACAAAGCAATTCATACACACATTGGCAGCTGGTATTCAGCCGATCTTTTGAATGAGTACGAGTTCGAGTTGTTGGCCGAGATGAGAACTGCCCGTGACAACTGCCCTGATTTTCCCGATAAGGATTTTTCTCCATCGTCGAAAATCGGATCATTAAGGAGGTCCAAATTTACACTTAAACGAACCAAAATATACCAAAAAATTGATTTTGAACGATATGGCCTGTGGGAGTCTATCTTACATTGTTACGAAGTGTTACTTGTGTGTGTTCGACTAAGGATAATCGTTAAACTCATAGGTAGCATGTTTGCACATTGTGGGAATAGTCTAGTTAGAATATATACCTATAATCAGGGAACTATTTTCGATATGCTGCCTGTTTCGAAGTGTTATGAGTGTGTGTTTAACTACGGATAGTCGTTAAGCTCATAGGTAGTTTGTGATACAATCACACTAGTGAATTTATAAGTGTTTAATTGCACATTAAGGGAATACTCTAGTTAGAATATATACGTATAATCAAATAACTATTTTCGATATGTTGGCTATTTCGAAGTGTTATTTGTGTTTGTTCAACTAAAGACAACCGTTAAACCCATGGGTATTGTGGCAACAATCATGCTAGTGAATTTATACGTGCATAATACATACTTATTTAAGAACGTGTTTGCACATTGTGGGAATAGACAAGTTGGAATATATTCGTATAATCAGGGAACTATTTTTGATATGGTGCATGTTCCGAAGTGTTATGAGTGTGTGTTCAACTACGGATAATCGTTAAACTCATAGGTAGTCTAAGCTACAATCACACTAGCGAATTTATACGTGCATAATAAAACTTTAAGAACAAAGATAGTTCGAGAGAAAATGGGGGTACACCTTCGGTTTTCTCCACAAATTCGGTCTGAGAAAAGTATGAAACGGATTTTCATTCTATTGATCAATCATTGCATGGGACTAGCTAAACATGCGGCACCTACCTAATCTCGGCCTAAATGATTTTTTATTAAAGATTTTGTAGGAAAATATGGTACATACCATTGTATTTGCATGTTCCCGCATTCCATTGGATCAATCCATGAAGATTCATGTTCCGAATAGATGGAAGATGAAGACGGAACACTTTGCGCGAACGCGGAACGGAGTAGACTGCCGGAGACGGCCACACCCGAACACGAACAGGAGAAGACTGGTCGAGCCGGCCGCGCCCGAAGACAGGAAAAGACTGGTCGAGGCCTGCCGCTCTCCGCTACGAGCTGGCCGGCGAAGGGATACATAGGCGGTCGCCGCGGTTCCCCCTAAAAGTTCTTGTTTTCGAAGTTTTAGGCGCCCAAAAACTTCGAAAACACGAAGTTTTTGGCTCAAATTCGCAAAACACACTTTGAAATTATTTTCGCGCGCTGCGTCGATTGCGACTAGTCTCACATCGCAAAACAAATGTTCATATTAAAAATCACCTTTTAGAATGTCCAATGCTGGATCAATGTTCATTAGTAGAAGAACGTCCATTAAAATTGACCCAGGAGTATGAAGAACGTGCCAGCCATGAGAGGAATCATTTTAAGACCGAATTCGTAAAAAATGATAGGTGTACGTCTGTATGTGTGTAGGTATGAGGAATTGGAATGGAGAATGCCGAAAAAACATGTTTCTGCGTGACAAAATTCCTCGAAGCTACTCAGGTTATAATTCTCAGGGATTTTCATGATTCTTCTTGTGTCAACATTTCAATTTTAGTCCAGTTGTGCAACGAACCTTGGAAATGGTCTATCGGTGAAAATGTACTCTTTAGCTGCTCCAGAATGGATCTCCTCACAATGAAGGCTTTTGTCATGTACAACATATATCTCAGCGTCGACCCAATCGCAGCTAGTCTCAGTCTTCCCAGATAATGAAATAATGGGAAAATCTTTTAATGAAGAATGTAGTCTTTCAGTTTTTCGTTATCGCTCTATGAAAACTCCATGAATGACTTGACCCTCCCCAACTCTCTAGAAGTGAAGCTATCGCGATCCTTTCTTTCCAGGATAGAATTTCTTCATCTTACGCACCACTATAAAATATTTTCCACACGTCAAGCATTGATCCCAGTTAAATACCAGCCCAATAGGAAGTTCCCTATGTAATATAAGGAAAATCTAGGCGGTATTTTAGAGTTTGCTCCCCATTGATCATTCAGTTCCTCTGCCGAGTGTAGTTGAACAGGTAGGAGCCGTGAGGAGCTAAAGTGACTTAGTCGCAACTTGACTTGTAGAACTGAGTTGTAAACACGAGGCAGTTCGCACGCCCAGACAGGAAGGGAATGCGACAACATTGACTATGCGGTGGGGAACCTCGACTCCACAGCAGAAGTTTCATTCCAGTTGAAGGGTATTAATCTTCCAGAGACGTCGTAGGTCAGGAATGGGGGTCTGGCGTCTGATCCGAAAGCCAATATCCATGTGTTTCTGCCACTCTAAATACAACTTTTTCACAAATATTACATCACGTTAGATAGACTGTGTTCTCATGGTCGCAGTTCACGCAGCTGCTATAACTCGCAATTCCTATGTTGTCCTCAAATCTGCCAAAAGTCACCAAGGATTTCAAAAACACCATTGCGCTGAGAAATGACGGAATAATACCCTCTTGCATCAAATTACGCTCAATGCTAATGACTTTGCTTTAATGGATGTCGTGATTAATGCATATCAACTACCACAACGGTCTACAGTATGTTTGGTATCGTAGAATTTTCTTTCTTCAATCAATTATAACCACATATTAGATGCGAAGAGATGCAATTTTGTATTTTAGTGGTTTTGGAGAAAACGAAGCTATAACAATACTCCATCATTCTTAAAAATTAAATTTTCACCAAGGAAAACCATTTTGGAATTTGGATTATTGTACACTGAGTCCCGCATTCGATGAAAAAACTTTTTTTTTGAGTAAACTAAAAATGGGGCTAAAAGCTTCTAACCGCACTTTTCTACTCAATCTGTCCCTGAGATATGATGTTTTTCCCTAAAAAAAAAAACACGTATGCGGTATTGTGGTTAAACAAAAATTGGTGGTTAGAAACCCACATTTCCCCTCTTGAAAGAAAATTTTTTCAACTTTCGACCAATTTTTTGATTAAGCGTCAAATTTTCTACACGCTTAGTGCACTTTAATAATCATAAACTAACTTCTAAGGAGCCCCATTGCAGCTCAAACAATCAACAATGTAAAACAATTAAGCTTCTGAAAATACATGAACTTTAACTTAATTTTCAAAAATTGTGCTGTAAGCAGTTTCAGCTTTCCTCCAATGGAATGGGAAATTTTGCAATTCAATAAATTCAATAGAGAAATTCCACTCTGAAGGGGAAACAACATTGAGCACGTTTCCCATTTTTCACGATTCCATATCGATTTCATGGAGAAGTTAACTAGGAATCCGCCGCAGCTAGATTTGCCTTGATTGTGTTTGAAATCATTGAGTTTTATTTCATAGAGTCAAATGACGTATTCAAACATTTCGTTCAAATATGAGGGGTAGGTACTTGCAAGAACTTGCCCTCATCGAGCTAGCTTACCCTACTCATAACACGTACATAATCCCAACGAACCTTTTCTACGGTTTTTATCTGGTCCATTGATTCAAGATCGGTAGGTTGCACTCCGCCTTGCCAAATTTCATTACTGTCCTCACAAACGTTCACTCACTGGGCCGAAATAGTGCAGAGTTGGAACAAAGTTCAGTAAAACTTATCGGATTTGATCCATTGAATTTAAAAATCAATCCGCTAGATACTTTCAACTCCGTCAAAGATGTCATAAGCAGAAAAACGGTGCCAAGTCTTGTTTGATATTCCTTCCCATTAACAAGTTTGCGAAGTTGCCTTCAGGAGTTTTGACAACTTTTAGCGCTCGTTATTAAATATCTTCTTGTCATGGACAGGGCATTTCTTGGTAACCCCGAGTCAGCCGTCTCACCCTTTCCGTATTTTTCGAGGAATATCATCCGATTTAATCGGGAATTATTTAAATCCACAGGAGGGCACCAGGGTCAAAAGTCTGGTTCGTCCTGAAATCAATAGCTCGGCGGCTGTTATGGGCTCGAACATGGGAAGTTGGAACGCTAATTTAACATCATCAAGTGATTCTGCTCCGCTACCCATGTCCATCTTCTAGGGCATCGATGCTTTTCAAAGTATCGATTGCCCTCCATTCATCCTTTGACCTTTCGAACTCGACCATGTGCGCTCAGAACTATTTGGCTCACACATCCACATAACTAATTAGGCATCTCACAATGTATTTTTCAACAAAACCAGGGTGCAAAAAGGAAAGTTAGGTAAATGACAGAAGAAGTTTTTTTCTGCAACATTTTCGATAAACACTTCCTGAATGCATGATGTCCGTTGGCCGCTATGGTCACGATTTTCTCAGCTGAGCTAGCGATCCTCGGATTTCTCCACTTCTTGTTATGACTGAATTTATTCATTGCTCAAGAAAATCTGAAGAAGAAAATCTTCAGTTTTTGGGTTTCTGGTCACAAAATTTATCCAACAAGTTCTGATACTTTTCAAAAATTACAATGCCTGCAAATGCTTTAATTTTCATTTTGTAAGTATTGATTTCAAGAATCCCAGAAGCACAAACAAATAGTTCTTGTATCCTTCGTATTTCAAGAAATGCATGCCAATGAAGAGAATGATACTGAAATCATTAGACAATTCTAAATGGAATCGTTGGTGTAGCTCACTCATATTCAACAGAAATTTGTTCCGATCAATGGGACATCAGCCATCCATATCGAATTTTGCTCCTCTGAATTGAATTCCAAATAAATTAGCTTCAGAACTCATTTTAGGGTACCACGATACCCAACAAGTCCAAATGAGCTAACTGGAATTTCGGCGAGTCGGGCCGGAGATTAACCTAGTACTAGATGAGCTGTTCAAGATGTCTCTAAACACAGTTTAGATAAAGATCCATTTCAAGTTTCAGCATTTCAGGTAGAATTGGTCAGTAATGTCTTAGAGAGCTGATCATCATCATCTGGAGCTTCAAAGTTTACCTTTGTTATCAATCAGTCTTTTAGAAGTTCCGAGGAATCAGAATATTCTCACAGCTTACTCAGATGATCAGGGGAGATCTGCGCCTTTTGAACCAAGCTAAGAAGTTCCAAACAGGCATACAGTAATTTGCATCCATGTAGATTGTGGAAATATGCACTATACGTAGCTGATGGTTCTTTGTAGTTGTAGAAGCAGCAAACATTAAAAGGTCAACGTGAGTGTGAAACTGCAAGATCAAAGCAAGAAGAGCTCCATTCAAACTTATAACGTGATTGGATGAATGGAAGACGAATCCTCCAGATCTCAGTTTATCACTCATCCACGAGCTGCAGATTGAATCTGTCAATGAGGTCATTCGAAGCCAAGCCATGCATCACCTCTTGGGGCTACAAGATCATGTAAATGAGGATGTCGTCCAGCTTCTCAACACAGAGGATCTGCTTAGAAGACTGAACAGAACCAGGCCACGCGATTTAATTCACTTGGTGTGACCATCATAAAGTGCAAATATCAGGACAATAAGGACTAAGTGATGTATCTTAGATTTCTTAATATACGCCAACTATATATTAGAATAATGTTGCTTATAAGTTTATAACGTGCAATAAAACAAATCTAAAAGAAAAGTTAATTACTCATGCCAGCAATGCTATCCTATAATCTCAAGCAATGCTTGTCTTGTCCAATTGAGCATTAAGGTACTGCGTTTTTCGAAAGAAGTAGCTTCGACTAGCACACGAACGAATCGTTGGTAAGGGGAAACAGCAAGCGAAACGTTGAAAGAGGAGTCGAAAGAGAAATGAAACAGGCGATAAAAAAAAGTTTTAGGAGGCGAGTTATATTTATTGTGGAAGGGCGTAGAACTGTCCCCAAGCCAGAAATCCGTCGAGAGAAATACTCCCCCTATCTCCGAACTAATTATGGGAAGGAAGCCGGTGATATAGGAAGTCTTCGGATGCGCTTCCGAGCTGTTTGAAAATTTCCTCGGAACGACGTTTTGTCGGTAATAAAAAAGCAAGAAAAAGAAAGACCGTGAAAAAAGGAACGAGTGGTACGAACGAGCAAGGAAATCCCACAAACCATGAATTCGAGGAGGTGGACGGAAAGAAATTTTCGAGGTGGAGAAGAAACGCTTGGATTTTCCTTCGGTTGACAAATTACACGCTCAAATAAATCTCTTTAGATCGCAATCTTCGTGGGAGCCTCGGAATTAGGGTAATGGCAAGAAAGAACTGGGAAGAGGGAGGAGAGAGAAAGAAATGGCTTCAGGAGTTTTCGAATATCTTCTTCAACAGATACGAGGATTCATTTTAATGAATGAGATAAGATGGAGTTAATTTGAAAAAAATATTCAAAAAAAAAACAAAAAGTAAGAAAAAGGCTCCCACAAAAAGTTAATATTTTAAAGAGATTGTCTCCTTTCCACATTTTACTCTAATAAAATGTCTAATGTTATTCAATTAGAACAAAAGGAGGATAGTCATACAGAATTTAACAGGAACTTCAACTGTGAACAAAGAGTTCCTATCAACATTGCTGCAAATTTCGGTATTAGAGCGTATTTCTACGTAAATCCTTGGTTTGTGTTTGGCCAGATTTATCGAGACCTAATCGATCATTTTACCATTAAAATATTAAATTTCGAGTGATAACTCATACTGAATTCTTAATAAGCCGATCCAGTCTTGAATTTATCTATTTTTTCGTTTTACAATGTTTGTTGAACGTTTACGTCGAGTGTTTTTTTTTTTCATAATTAGATTCACACATTTATGATGACAAGTCGGGACGAACGGTGCCTTCGTTGTAGAACACTGCTTCGCACGAACCATCAAACTCATGTCCCCAGTTTTGGGGCGACGTGGGGAGCATGATTTTCCGCCTAAAACAAACTGACTATTGTCAACATAACACAATATTACGACCGGTCCCGTCAAAATCGGTCCAGCTTTTTGACCGTCTATTGGGAACTTGACACACATGGACAGATACGTAGATTGATAGAAATAAACTTCGACTATCTGCAACAACTGTTCACTCTATCACCTACATGTGTGAGTACCTGAATGTGTGTTTGCACTGAATATGTAACAATAATTTATTTGGTTAAAACCCATTCTTTTAATATGATAAATTATTGTATGGCACAAGTTCATAAAATATTGCAGGTCTTATTAAATGAATGTCAAGAGTTGGATGATATAATTTTGTACCATCTACCTGAACTCTACATTGACAATCTAGGAATACTACAAAACCGCAGTAAGTCCGAACAATTGAACTAGCAGGTAGTAAAACGTCCACATCCTAATCTTGTACTAACAATGTCCAACGGGGATAGAAACTATCAAGAGTTCGCTAGAAACTTGAACAGCATTGAAGTTATATTAGCTAATGTATTTAGAGAAAGTATTGAAGAAACGATTTCGAATGAGGTAAGTTGGACTGTAAACACACCGATAATAGTGAGCAGATATGGTAGAATTCTTATCGGGATCGAAAAGGTCCCAATTCATATTTCAGAGCGGAGAATCGATTATGAACGGAACTATCCACAAGGTCCCTTCAGCTGATCATAGTGTATCCACACCTTGGATGAAATTCACTTTTAGATGTCTCAAAGGCAGTTGGATGACTTTGGCTAGGAATATAAACCTGATATCAAACAAAAGCTGATATCAAAATACCTGCAATGGTGCAGTAGACTATGTATAGACGTAGAGAGTAGACGACGTAGAAATCCAAGAATAGAACAACTCAAATTTAACGGTTTAAAATTAAAAAACGTACTTGCAACTTATTTGTCATCAAATATATTTTAGCTAGGAAGATGGATTAGGAAAACAAGCAACCACAAGAGCCAATCAGCCAATCAATGAGTCTCCGAACTTTCTAATTGACTTATGGATTTCTGGATGTCCAAAAGACAATTGGACGACATCAAGTTAGATAAAGTTCATTACAACCACCCATTATTCGTCCCTTTGTACGGAACAAAAGATAATATCAATGTACCTAATTTGCTATAATGTGAAGGAATGTGATAATAGAACAATTGAAATCGAATGAGACAAAATAAAACAACTACTTACGCTTCACTTCTCCGAAATAATATAACATCCATTTCAAAAGGAAGTATTGAAAACAAATGTTTTTGACAAATATATCTCTTTTCTTTTTTAACTGGCATTGAAATTCCAATGAGGAATATTTAATAATTTCTTACTGCAAACATTAACGGTAATCCTTAGTCGTTAATCAACATTAATACGAAATTGAATCAGCAATTATGTTAAACGTCTCGGGCAGAAAAATAATAAATACGAGAGGAAGAGCGAAAAATATACTAAATCAAGAAGTTTTCAGGTTCGTAGTAGATACTTTTTAGGGCCTTAAAAGTTTGGAATACCTCCTTAAAGAAACCGTGGCATAATTATGCCAATTATTAGAAAATCTTCCTTTCCTTTGTCACTCAAAATTAACTCCCATACACTTTAAAAACAATGATGAAGATACCATTTTTAGCACTGCATGTAATGGAAATAAATTGACCTAAGAGATGGATAAACCGATTTTCACATTAACGATATCAACAGGCGATCATTGTCTTTAATGGATTTTTCAGAATTGAAGAGATGTAATAATGTAATACAACACAAAGTGCACGAAGAAATCGGTGGAGATCTGAAAAGTGTTTGACATTTTTCAAAGGAACAATGCATGTCCTATGAACGCAATTTTCTCATAAAATCAATAAGGAAGACATTGATTTGCCCAAATCGTTGGAATGCAGATATTCCACTATTTTACATCTCCTCCTCTCTTTCTATGAGGTATGGACAGCTACGACTAAATCTTCCAGCTAGTTGCATTGGATGTAAGAGCGGAATGTCACCCCAACCGTCTACTGAACTGCAAGAAAGGAGGCTTTGTGACCAGACCAAATAAGATGTGCAGCTGCTTGCATCTCTAAGTTGGGATAGCATGGAGTAGTCGTGGAGCCAGTAACGCTAGAACACAAAAATAAAACATCTGGCCTGGTAGCTGATATTAAAACTCACAGGGTACGAGATATGAAGACCGACGTTTTAAATCAACGTTAAAAAAATTGGAAATAAGATCGAGCCGCAGAAGATTTGAGAAGCTCATTTACTTCTCTTTTTCATTTTGTAAATTTGTTCTGCACAGATAGTTCCAAGGATTCAGCTAGCCCTAGTGAGCTCTATCTCGAGAGACAATCCTCTAAGACGATCATAGATCAGAAATATCTTTGGGACTACGAGAGTATAGAAGACCACAACCTAGAATGGCATGCTGGAAGCTGCAGGAGCATTGGTCTAAAATATGGCGTCGTTTTCCCACTTATTGAATGTCAACATCCTGGCTCCACAATCAAAGGCCCCCCTTGACGTATCTACTGTTTTATAGGCACACGCAGATGCTGCTTAACCAGAAATGGTGAAGTGGCTTCGGCAGCCGTCGTGGTGGGTGGGTCCTGGCCACTCAGGCCATCCCGGAACGACCGAGCGCTGAATCGTCTTCTTCAAATAGTAAACTTATATTTGTTAGAGCTGAAACTACTATTTTTCTTCTACTTGAACGAGTAGTCAAGAAATGACCAAAAGAATTGATTGTTAGAATTAAGCTACAAATTGTTAGATACACCATATTATCACATTTCCAAGGATTTAAAGAAGGTATTCATGCAGGAATCCATCAAGGCAGCTTACATTACCTTTTTTGAACAGCATATCTAATAGAAACCTTTCTGATCGCCTATTACTGCGTGAGATAATGCATTTGTATACAGTAAAATGTATTACCTTCCGCATTATAGTTGTGAACAGGTAAGCTCTACAATATACATAGCATGTCAAAACATTGTTGTTTCTTCGACACCCCACAACACGAACACGGTAGATTCCAAATCAATTGGTTTGTTGCCGAATGGAACTTCCCACTTACAAATTCAGTAAACAGTATTCACGACAAATCAAGTTTAGTTTAGTTTGGGTTCATTCGTACGCTAGGAGGTCGTCTACATACGATAATACAAATCATCAATTTATCACTGTTAGTGATTAAGCAGGTTTGTCTCTAGATGGTTTTGATTTATTTGCACCGCTATCGACTCATTGGGATCGTGATATTTCGGATAGACCGCTACACACAAACTAAACGGCTAATTCCACTTCAAGTTTCTGGGATCACGCGAATAGCTCATTATGAACTACATTGCAATTGGTCAGACCTTAACGTCTTTCCATGGGCCATTTTCTTGCTCTATGTGTATACATTATTTTTTTATTCTGGTTAACCAGATAAATGTGGAAGCTAAACTACCTACTTGATAGAATTCTTATGAAACCAATCTTTTGTATATTGAAAGGAAAATGATCCAAACATTGATGGTGAATGCGTCGATGATTTCATTCTTGACGTATCATCCACGGTATCACACTGTTTCAGATATGTATTCTGTCTGCTTGGTTTAATCGAGTGCATTTTTCCGATCGGCACTTCTCAGTCGCCCTTTAAAGCTAACAAAGAGCCGAAGAAAAACCCCTTTTTTCAAACCAATGAATGCGGAACGCAAATGTAATTTCACTCTCACAGACATTACCGTAGGCATTGTGGAATTGAATACCTCACGTTTCAACGTCGGAGCGGCTCAACCTCGATGAAAAGATAAAAAGCAACTCCGAAGACAAGGTTTGAACAGACGGTGATATAAGGGAGATTGAAGGGTATTTTCGAAAAGGGTGTGTCTGAAGGGCGCACCAAGGGCTTCAGACTGTCAACTTATATTGCCCCCTCGCCGTCCTAAAGTCCCATTCCCCTGTCTTCCAAGTCACTCTGATACTTCCACGCCCTTTTCAAGTGTAACAATATCGGCCTTTATTTGACAAATCTGCCTACATTTTTTTTTCTTCCTTTCTTTTCGCTCCGCGCGTTCGATGAAATAACAGAAGAGACCCCGGGAAGAGGAATAAAGCTTATTTTCAAGGCAGGCTCAAAGCTTGAAGGCTCGTCCTGTAAGTACATAAGGCAAACGGGCTGGAAAGTGGATTGCAGATCAAACGAACCTAACACTCAGAATGAACAAAATATTGTATCAACACAAATTTAGCAGTATTATCCACAGTGAACTGTACGGTTTACGAAGTTACCCAGAAACGCTTGTAGCCTTATGCCTCACAAAATGAGCTTATTTCTAATATAGGAGGTAGGAAATTAAAAACTTCCAACAGCTAAAAAATTAGACAAAAATATTTCAGGCTCGACCGATGGACATTCATGTTTAGTTTTCCAAGACATTGAGAGGACTTGACCGAGAGGAGAAAGATTTATTACTTTTCAGTAAAAAATTCTCAAGTATACTACGAAAAAGTAGGTGTTGCTGGAACATTATAATAAGACAAATCGCATTTCCTTGATAACAATTAGTTTTAGGGCCAATTTAACAAGTGTATCCGTGAGATAATTTGATTTTCCATTTCCTACGATCCTTAAGGTTGTATTTAATCCGCTATTAGCCACTGAATCTCGAATTAGGCAGAACTGCTCATTAATCACAGTTATTTTTATTTACATTGGAAAATGTAAACGGGAGTTGGAATGTTTATGAGTAAGCGTTGTAAAGAAGACATATACCTATATAGATTATGAGCAATGTAAATAAGTATGCAAATACCAAAAAATTATATCAGAGATTGGTTTTAAATCATAATAACACGTATAAATATGAACGTATTTAAGTTTAGATAAAAGCAGATAGCTCCTCTTTCCCTGTTATATTCATTGTATGTTCCAACAGTAAAATGCTCTCGTTCGTACCTATCACCAAGTTAAGTCGTTTAACCACAACATTGAAATCCCCAGATACTGCTACCCTAATATTCTTGTGTACCGACATGGATAGGATCATATATGAAAGTTGCCACACTGACATAGGGAATTTATATTTGTTAATGTAGTACCTCTGTTTTCTTTGTACTAATCTCTTATTGGGAAATGGACCTTCAGTTTGAGATTAATAAACGTACCGAAATTTTCGAGCGTTTTACAATTCGATTACGTTGATTCTTGAATTACTGGAAGATGTGATAAACCGGCCTGTAATCTTTATGGGTGATAACAATAATCTTACTCGTAGTTATAATTAATCACGACTTTTTCGATTCTGGGTTCGCAAGCTGTTGAAACAGTTGAGATAAAAATCCAAAATCAACCAGTGAAGGATGAAAGAACGGAATGAACGAATGGACGGGACGAAGAGCTCTGATGCATTTCCGATAGGTCAGATCCTAACGAGAAACCGATGCACCGAGCTGTGTAGCGAGGGGGCCGCAACCGCCGCCCATAGCGGTCACAACACCGCCATTAAATATGGCAAGAGACAGGATGTGGTCTAGCTCTAGTCTGTTCTGTGATGCGAAATCAACTACACGACGCCCCTTCCTTCATCAGGCGAGACATGTTGGTATAGAGAGATTTCCTCGTTGGGCTTGTCGAAAGAAGTTGGCTTAGATCAAGCAGAGAAGGAAAGGGTACTACACCCCTTCAATAGCATATCCAAGTCAAATGAAACGTTTTCCATATCAAATTAAACATTTTCCATTTAAAATTAAACCTTTTTACCTACGTGTTTCCTATCCTACTAAGGTGAGATCTACTTCGATGATCCTATGCCTAAAATTCAGAGAATTTTTTCAACTTTCTTTCACTCATTTTCTCAATAGGCTTCATTTGATTTGAAAATGTTTCTTTGAAAATGTTTCTTTTTGGGCGGGTGGAATTCTCGCCCCCGTCTCCCAGGGCAACCGACCTGCTACCCCCTCCCCCCGACCCCGCCAGTGAAGGAAGGAGGGCCCAAGCCGGGGGAAGCTTCTCCCAGGGCAAGCGACGTGGTCCTCTCCTCGGGGATTTGGGATATACGATTTTTTGACTTTTAATATTGTTATTATACTCCCTCATTGTGATGTTTAGTACTCTACCTCCTGTACACACGGGACTTACCCCAACAAGAAGGCACAACTGTTGCCACCTTTGCAGATGATACGGCTATCCTCTCTGTTGGAGAAAATATAGAAGCTGCAACACGCAAACTACAGACGTCTACTACTGAGGTTTGTAAATGGACCAAGATGTGGAGAATGAAGCTGAACGAATCAAAATCAGCCCACATCAACTTCACTAACCGAAAAGTCCCAATCTTGGATGTTGAGATCAATTCGAATAAAATACCGCATACTTAGTTAAGTACTTGGGTTTGACACTTGGGAATCTTATAATAGGCTTCCGTGAACAAACTTGGACCTATGGGAACAGTCCTGGGGCTCAGCTTTCAGAATAAAAATACTGAGAAGTATAGTTGGAAAAAAACTATGATATTCATCGAGATTGAATAGAAAATTGTCTATGAAATTACAAAATACGCAAGGAAGCATGAACATCGCCTCCACAAACACGTGAACCCGGAGATGCTCTACACAACGAAGGTGAAATCATGCGTGAAAAGAAGTGCAATCGAACTCAGTGCTAATTAATTGAGCTATATAATAAAGGGCTAGATTTTGCTGTAAACCTACCCTCTTGGAGTGTACCTTTATTGATATGTAAAATTGCTAGATGAAATGTATTTGATTTTTCAGTCGCAATTAATAAATCACGAAAAAAAAATTGTGTTATTCACCTCTTATCTTATATATGAGGTTCCGTGAAGGACATACTATACTAGCTCCAACAATACTATTAGTCGGGGGTCTTGAGAATAGTTCAAAATTGGCACAAAGTTCTCATCAGCAGGGGCGAGAGAGCTGTAATACAAAGATATACGTATGACTCCTCATTAGATACTAAAACTTCAGCACATTGACTTGCCTTTGGACATTTTTCTTCGCGTTACCAACGGGTTCAGATATAGTTATACGTTTATCTTCACTGATAACAAAACCACGTACAAGCTCTAGATCAGAGAACGAATGTGTACATTCTGTCATGCGAAAATAAGTAACAGTACGAGTCTATCAGAGTTTTTTATGCGAGTGACTTCCCATCGCCACCTATCGCCACTATAACCCAGTTTGCAGATGATGTTGCTGCTCTCTGTAGTTCTGATTCGTGTGAAGTGGCGGAAAATAGCATGCAAATATTTCTGGACGAAGTAGGACTGTGGTGCAACAAATGGCGAGTATCCATGAACTCCACAAAGTCCACATTAGTTATGTTCACTTAAGTACCTTATAAACGTAAGAGTCCCCTTGGTCAGATTAAATGGCATCACAATTCCATGTTCAGACCGTGTAAGATATCTTGGGCTCATCCTGGACTATAAATTAACGTGGACCCATCATATCAAAGGCTTGGTTGCCAGATGTCGCAACAGAATTACGCAGCAGAAGTTCCTTATGTCCAATAAGTCTGCCCTGCCACTCCACAGTAAACGCCTACTTTACATAATGCTCATACGTCCAATCTGGCAGTATGCTTGCGGTCTATGGGGTTCAGCTGCAAAAACGCACGTACAAAGAGTGCAAACCGTTCAAAACAGGGTAATGCCGCTAATAACTGGAGCCACATGGTTTGTACGTAACACCACTCTGCACGCCGACTTAGAACTCACCGAAGTAACTGGAGTTATAGAGGAATCGTACCGACGTCTTCAAATTCCAATGGCCTATAACCCTAACACCCTAATTCGACAGATCACTGAGCGTCCACCACCACTACCTCCAGAACGAAGAATTAAGAAAAAACGACCTCAAGATATATTATTTAGAATCTCATATATTACACTCAGTAAAAAATGTCTCCGTACACCCACCCACTTTGCTTTTCACAAATATTGTAGCTGCTTCACACAAACCTTGAAAAACAGGATACTAATTGTTTGAATGTATTCACAGACATCTTAAATATTGAATTTCAAGTCAACCAACTTTTCAACTGAGCGAACCAAGCGAAATTGACAACAGACGTTAAGGGTTAACGCATTCATTTTCATCAGGGCAAAAAAGTGTTCGTACAGCCCAGAGAACAGCAAAAAGCGAGCTAAAAAAATGGAGTAATGTCTCGTGGTCCCTCCTTTTTGCTTGACAACTTCCAAGAAACAGAACTTCATCGAATCGAAGAGATTTTCAACCAAGCTGGAAGGTATTAGTTCAGAACGACTTACTGTACCATAACAATAACAATAAACTACACATACAGTAATAACAAATTATGGAAATCGTTAAAGAATTGTCAGCTTGTCTATAACATTTGTAACAGGCACACACAGAGAGACATACAGCTATAGTTTTTCCTGTTCACTTCCTTGCTCTTAGATTGGTCTAGAATGGATTCGCGGGTGGGAAGAATCTTGATTGATCCTCTACCGATTCAGACGAACTCAAGTTTTCGTTCCATGTATTCTTGTGTAAACCTCCGAATTAGCTTCCCTGGATAAATAAAAGAAGTATACAGTTTTGGGGTGTACGGAGACATTTTTTACTGAGAGTGAATTCAGATATGTTCGGTCGTTCATGATTATTGAATTTAACGATGAACGTCTGTTTCCACAAAATAAGGAGTTATACTGTTCAATCGACTTCGCTACGTCATCGCAACTAACATACAATAACCGAATATACAGTACAATGGTGGCAGCTTATACTGTCACTGTAAAAGGGAGATGAAATCCAAGAGAAAGGACGTACAAAAAATCATGTGCAATCTTTGGAGGTGGAGGAGACAGGAGGTAGTCAAACGAAATGAAGGGCGAGAGAGAGATACATTTCAACATTGATTAGGAAGTGATTCCAAGCGTTACAGAAATGAACCTATCAATGGTGAATAATATTGAAAGACATCCCAATTTAGACGTTCATCAGATATATTTTTTAAATTATTAGGTTATTGTTTGTCGCTGCGACGTCGAAATCAATTTAGGGTTATAACTGTTTATTTCGTGAAAAGCGCAAATCGTTAACTTCGTAATTCTTCGAGTAATTTAGTTCGTAGCAGCCTCCGCGAAATGATGATGGAACCTATATACGGTTATTACGAAGTTACAAAGGCTGGATAACGGATGTGATACAGCTTGCTATCAAAGGTATGAATTTTTCATGGCGAGGTGTGAAACGGAATTTCAATCACAGAGTAAAACGGCCGTCATAACACGAGGCTTAACCCTTTGTGGTGGGAGCCGAGTGAATATGGCGGCGAGGACAGGAAGACGGGGACAGAGGGAGTCATTGATTCAACTACGACGTCTCCGCTATCATTCCCACAAACAGACCATGCAGCGGCGCTGAGGGCAAGAGACATCTGTTGCTTCTACGGCCTCCTCGTGCAAATTAACCGAGGGACTTTCCGGCTGGTGGGTTTATTATGTCTTTACCACTGATGCCCCAATACGTCCTTCTCGGTCAACTATACAACTAATGGACATTCATGTTTTTATACAGGGTGCCCCACGAGTTGTTCCCCCCCCCCCCCCTCCTAAAATCGTCCAAACGGGAGTAAACAAAAAATTTTTTTTTGGAATCTTCTTTCGTCTTGAAATTTGGTTATTTCTCGTGCGTTTTTTTAAATCTTAGGCGCCTGTTTTCAGATTTTTACGGGGATTAGTTTTCGAGGTCCGGTTGAAAAAGGAGGACGGAAAGGAAATGGATAATTACCTATGAAATTTCATGTGCAAACACACGCGCGAAAAAAGATGATTTTTTCACAAGAAATAACCAAATTTAGGTCATTATTCCGCAAAAATTGAGCCGAATCAAGAAACGGATAGCATCACGCGAATTAGCGTTAAAAAACAATGAAAATTCATGTGCCACACTTTAGAGTTCACCATCATCCACTATTTGACAATTTTGGGGTTGCGCAAATTTGCATGCTCGCTGAACCGGTTGCGCGCAATCAAAAAAATTGATTGAGGGGTCAAATTTTCATGAAATTTTGAGCAGAATCCGAATCTGCAATAAAAAATTGGGGTTCCCACTTAAAATAAGAAAGTTAGTGTCAGTTGCGCAAGATTGCGCAGTTGCGCGGGGTGCGCAAATATGATATTTGAGATCCTTGGAAAAACTTATGAAGATTAAAAAAAATTTTTTTTGTTTACTCCCGTTTGGACGATTTTAGGAGGGGGGGGGGACAACTCGTGGGACACCCTGTAGATCTCCATACATAGCATTTCCAAGACAAATTCAACCTTTTCACCATTAATAGGTAAATGACGAAAAATACGCACAAGCCCTAAATGAAATATCAACTTTTACCCCCTTTTTACTTTCATCATTTCTTTACATAAATAATATTTAAAACGTCTTAAAATGAAAAATCTTACTTGTAGAAAGTCTATCTTCAATTTGTTTCGCTTACAAACGTATTTTTGTAAAATACGAGTTGGTACTTGTAAATAAATTGACAAACAATATGTTTGTCAATGGAGAGACTGTCCAAAAGATGCCTGAGGGAGCAGGAGCATCAAGTCCATACAATAGCTAGTAAAGAAGTGATCAGTTGATCGAGATTCTAGAGAACCCATTCATAAAACCTAAATTTAAATACGTGGAGTTGTGCGATTTCTAAAATAAAATTAAAAAGAAAACAACTTGAAGAAGATCATTTTCCGCAGCTTAAAAAATTTACGAAAAGATGGATTTGTGCGTTGGCAGTACTATAAATGCGAAACAGTTCTTTTCATTGATTAATAAACCAAAAGGTGCCGACTGACGATAATTTGGAAAATTATTCACGTCCTTGTTTCAGTGGAGTTAATCCAAACGTCGATGAGTTAGTTTCCCAAATTCAAGCTAAAATGTATTTATTTTGGTGTCGCAGTTCAACGTTCGTAGTTTGCCAAAATTCCAAATTTTACGATTTAATCGCTGTTCCTATTATTTCCATTTCGTTTTTTTATTTTAATAAATTGTATTGTAATAACATTGTCTTTTCATGTCTGATATCTATCGCTAAAAATCACGAACACTACTTTTAAATGCTATCGCTAAATAAAACACTAGTTTTAAATGCGGCCCGAACGTATTTGCACGTTAAAGTATAGAATTAATCCACAACATGTCAAAGGCCACACCTGCTGTAAATTGCATTACATATGAATATGTTTTGAAATTAATTTTTCCAGTGGACATCATGTTTGTTTCAGAAGCATAGAAATAAGAGCTACAACACTTCAGTCGATATGGTAGTATACCTATACGAACGACTATATTCTCGTATATAATTCTACTTCATCGTATATATTCAACTCTGCAATTTACAGAGCTCACGGATGGTGAGCAATCATACTACGAGGACGCGATGTCTGAAGAAGTGCACATAATACGATAAATTTGAACAGCAGCCTCCGTCTACACAGGATAGTCGTCAATTATAGCAGAGCCGTGTTTGGAACACCCCATCCGCGCGTGGAGAGTTTGACTTGTTAGTTGAAACTGTTTGTTCGCAGTACCCCACTGATGGAACATCCACAGGTATAAGCGACCAGTTGGGTTTGTTTAGTACTCAACATAGAACCCTCGCTCCAATGTTTACTTGATGTCAAGCTAAACAATGGGAGTTGGGTCCGCTGAACATCGCCCTTGTTAATGTTGCCGCCACTGAATTGTTCTACGAATGGACAGAAATTAATCATAATCCTGATGACACATTCCTCAAATTAAAAAGAAATATATGATCGTTTTAAACATATCAACCTCTACACATTACCCCAGCGATCTAGTCCACAATTTGGTTTATTATTTTCTACGGTCTTAGAATTGATTTAAAAATCCGTTTTTTCGCACATAGACTCCTCTTTGGATCTTTTTGGTACTGACTTCTTGCAGGCTGGTTGACTTCATACGCACCGATGCAAAGGAGAAACACTGTTTATAGCCGTGGCAAAAACTTGATTTCTCGAGGTTTTTATTGACCTAAAATAAATAATAAATTTTGACGCCGAATCGATCGCGATGGGCTTCACACCTGCCCGGGCACATCTGACCTAAAAATATAAAATATTTAAGAGTGAGAATGTTGAAGAAAATTAATGCAAAACTCAATTTTCAAACCTCTTTTTTTGTTTTGATGACGACTTAGTAATCAAGACAAAAGTTGAAGTACGGGAGGGGGAAGGTGGTTAAGAGAGGAGGTCAGAAATAACAAACCTTTGTAAAATAGTTAGCAGCGTTTCAACATTTCAATTTAATAGGAAGAGTTCAATAGAAGTAACATTCGTGTTTACATTTATGCTGGGAAATAAAAAAATCAGTATGGATTTGATCAATTTTCTCAGAGGGCGGATAAAATACAATAGAATCGGACGAGACATTTAATAATCAATTGGATTTAATTGTGCAGGGACATCCAACCGTAAGCCACGTGCCAAATAAAAACTTGGTAAGACCAACTCTTCCCAGTTATTTTTGTTTTAATTATGAATAATGTTCCTCTCTCACCTCGTTCAAGAGATCGATTTTCGAATCGAATGGGAGGCATCAAATCGTAAACGCATATCAAATCAGGAAATCATTGACGGTTCGGATTAATTAGCGGTCATGGGATATTTTTCAATTACAGGGCGGAATGGAGTTGAGAATAGAAATGAGAATGAAAAGCCATTTTATATGAACGTATGCGGTAAGCAGATAACGGATTTCCACCTGAGCTCATTAAAAACTCTCATTCCGCATTGATGAATTACGTTCTATGAAATGCTTATCTCAACTTGACAGATAAGCAGGGGGAAGCCATTGAAACTTGCTGTTTCCCCACTCAATCACGGTGAAATGATTTAAAAATTAATAAGTTCATGTCGGTAGGGCTCCATCTCCTAATGATATTCATTAGATTCGTCTCGATTCGTAATTTAAAAACGAAAGTTACCAACGATCAAGTTGTATTATACCAATACGATCACTTATAGTCAACGTGAAATGATGTAATAAAAAGTCAACAGCTACTTTCAAAAGTGGAGTTTTCAGAACGAAACTGAATGTTGTTTTATTTCAAGTAGGATTGATATTTGTGCCAGATCAGAAAAATATCTAGTAATTACTACTCGCCATATCTTGCAAATGAATCATTTAGTTCATAATTGTGGTAGAATATTCAATTTCCCCAGCGAAATTCCACGAAGAAGCCTGCAGTAATAGTTATTAACCAGCTTCAACGAGTTTCAACCCTCCACATAAGACAGGAGGGGGGTTGGACGAACCAACGTTTGAATATTCGGCGCTTGAACATCAACTTTCAAGAGTAGAACAGGGGGTCGCCATCATATATGCTGGGTTAGAATCTAGGAATTTTCGGTGCCTAAATGCCCAATTTGTTTATCTGGCCTGCGCACTAACCTATAAGTGGGGTTTTGTCTTGTTGACTGTAGACGTCTATTCCAACAGTCGAGACAACAAAATTGTAACTCTGAGCGTTCGCTTTGGTAATCTACGGACCATTTGTAGAGGAGACTAGGGATTTTAGAAATCCGTAGACAGAGTTGCCACTGAGGCTCAAGACGTCATGGGCCGTGAGCGCCAATTCAGGCCTCCAGATTTCAATAGGCTTCTGACGGATAAAACAGGCCTTTTCCCAGAAATTATGACATCAAGACTCTATGCGTGTTTCACAGGTGATAAATCTATTATTGAATTTCAGGAGGCACACAAATATGATCAACTGATCAATCCAAATAGGTATTTTGGTTGAGAACCGATTTACGTGCTCTATGCATATCTCCTGAAATTCAGTAATCGCTCTATCACCTGTGAAACACGCACACTCCAAAGCTTAGTAGAAATTCAAATTATGAATGCAAGCCAAATGAATGAAATTGAATAATAAACCCCAGTGAAAGAATTTGCAGCGTTTCATGCATATCAGAATGCTTCAACCCGTGTGTCGGCTATAAACCCTTTCAGGAGTTCACTCCAGTATCCACATTCACTACATCACTAGGTTAGTGCGATAAAAAAAAAAAAAACAAAACAAAACAAAACGCTGTTGTTTTTGTTTTGATTGCAGTAACCTAGTGATGTACTGAATGTGGATGCAAATGTTTGCAGCATAAGATCATGCCATTAATCGGGAATGGTTTGACCTACAGACCTGGGGAGGGGCTCATTCGATTCCCCATGGAAAGTTCTTCAAAAAAAGTCCACATTTACGCCGCCTTGGTTTTTTTGGAGGTTTTCAGGGATTTTACCAAACTTTGACAACCCTTGAAGGGCACTTTAAATTAAGTGAGAGAGCTGGCTAAAGAATTGGGGCGTACGGCGTACGGACGGACAATTTTTTATTGCAGATTAGGATTCTCCACCCTTTGAAACGTAAACCATGAAATTTTCAGGGGGGGGGGGGGGGGTAATTCTTTTTTCTAGAGCGATTACAATGGTTTATTATTGAATAATAAACCAATTAAGTAAGATGAAACAACTCATTGTATAAGTATCAGTTTTGATAACTCGATAGTTCGACAAGTTGATTTCGATATAAGCATCAGAACTTGGTACTCCACAGTAAAGGTTGACAACAATAGGGCTGCAGTTATGAGGGTGGGTGTTGAAGACAATTACAGATCAGAGAGCGGTATCGAGGCTCGTAATAAGTTGATGTTTGATTGAGCTGCTCGCACGGTTGTTGGCACATCAAGTGTTAGTTCAATTCATCCGGCTTAATGATGTGTTGGTTTAAACCGTTCCGACTTGCCTTTGGGGCCTCAAGCGGAAAGCGCCTCCCCCTCTACGAGCCCGTCTTCATCAACACCTAATTTCCTTCGCTCACCCCTCAATCCGAATGTGGCGTATGTTGTTTGGGCGGTGAGGAAGGCGAGAGGGAAGGACGGCACATTAGGGAAAAACGAGGGGGTTTCAGAAGTCCCTAGACGACTTCCCCCCTTCCTTCCCCGCGGCCTCCTATCGATCTGCTCCTTTTAGCTTTAGCGTTACACGGACGAGTCACGCCAAGCTACGATCCCAACCCTTTGATAGGAAACTCTTGACGTGGAGGGAAGCCCTGGGCAGAGAGGAGCTCTAATCAAATTAAGGGATCCCCTTCCCACTCCCGAAGCCGACCCCGCACTTCACTTCGTCCTAGTCCCTGAAGATTGAACCTCCCCTAGTCCTCCCAGACGGGCTGTTACTTGACAGTCGAAACATCAGCTCTACAGGTTGCTGCTCGGACCATGCGTGGATTCAACCCCTTACGATCCCATTAGTTAAGAACGCGTTCAAGGAGATCCAACCCTAAAAATACACCCGAAACCATCTTCAAATATACAAGTAGTTCACCAATAAAACTTCCAATGATCACACATCCAACCTAATGAGTCCATTGGGGCAATTATTTTTTTCGATTTTGGTGAATAAAATTTGCCTCGCAAACATATTCGGGCAAAATCTACATGTTTGCTGATGATGTTGCCCTGGTAAACCCCCGGCAAACTTGACCGGAGATCCATCAAAATGCTGAGAAGGGTTTGAGGCAAACAATTGAGAACAATGGATTCACACTTAAAACTTTACCATCAATGCTACGAAATCAGACTGATTAACAGGAACGAAAACAGAAAAATTAAAAGGAACCATCTAATGATGATTGATAATGATGATTAGCATCGAGCATTGCTTTGACTTTACACAGCTACAACGACATACTTAGAGAATAGTTAAATTTATTTAGAAGTGACGTTTGATTCTCTAATGAAATGGACGCGAAAGAGTCAAAGATGTCAAAAGCTGAGAAAGAGTGCCTTTACTCTATATAGAATCAAATTTCTATCAAAAGAACTGAATATCAATATTTATTAGGAGCTGTTTGAATCTATTTCACAATATGCAATTGGAATAAAATGGTGACATTCAAGATTTCAAAAACGACCGTGTTCACGACAGTGTTCATTAGCCCAGGCGCCACCCCGCAGATACTTTAGTTTAATACTTTGAATTTGTTAACTGCTCATCAATTGTACACATTGGGACTCTCAATTTCAAACATTCAAACAACTCAAACTAATTCGTAAACAAAAGCTTATATTTTGCTGAGGGCAGAGAATCAATTTCTGATGACGTTACATCTCACGATGACTACGAGAAACCAGAATATTCAGGTATTGGTGTACAAAACTTGATGAAAAATACAGTTCAATTTCTCAGAAAAATGATGAAATATTGATCAAAACTGATAAATAAAAGATTAACAATTATTATATAGGTAGGAATAGATGAATGTTATTTGATAAAAATTGTAAACTTCTAAGAAACATTTCCATGCGAAAACGAACTGGAATTTCGAAAAATTACAGACCGTTAATGCGTTAGTTTACGATAATAAGGTTGTTGTGCCCACAACCTTTGTAAGAAACATATTGATTTTAATAGAATGCGCTACAAATCATTATGCGGAGGTTTATTGTCCGCAAACGGAGGTTTATTGTTAAACGTTTCCGTATACAAGGTTCTCCCGCTACCTAAACATACGCTGTGAAAGAAATACAAACGTAGGTTCATTATTATAAATTATAAACCGAACATTCCAATTGGCGTAATGTTGAAAATATTGCTGTTAGCGTGAGGACAATGCAATAAAGTAGACTTTTTATAGCCAGGTACTGTCGCTTAGGGTTACAGGATAAAACGAGGGACCTGTAGGCAAAATCCAGGTTAAATCTCCCGTTCCCCTTCTCGCCTTCAAAGTTTTTGTAGCCGAAAGCACCCAGTGTTTACTCGGTCAACCTCACTTAACTTTTTTTCCTTGATCCTTTTTACAGGAGCCCACGGCTTGAGGATCCCGAGAGATCCGCTGGCGGACAGTCATTCAACCTCACTGGGTCAATTGAGGGAGCGGGCCCTTTTCAAAACATCCAGTATCGACTTTGCTTGTTCGCTCGAGTAGGAAAACCGGGTTCGGTACATCCATTTTTCGAAGATGGAGAACCTAGAGGGTTAATTTAATTCCGACAATTCCTCTAAATTTCTCCTTTTTAAGTGCGTCTAACATTGAGGGAAAATTCAAAACTTTAATTCTTCCCTAGGCATTCGAAAATGTGTCAATATAAGATTAATTATAACCTTAATGAATTTATGGCATTGTAGAATTTGCCAACTGATAAGGGGACCTTAGAATGATGGAGTCAAGAATTCTGCTTACTTTTTTTTGGAGGATTCTTCACACCAAAACTCCTTTAGAATGCGCCTGAGGTCCTCAATATTAGACACAGTGCCTTTAAATTTGGGCTTTGTTGATAAGTGTCCCTTGTATTTCCTACTCAACCTTTTTTGACGTTCGGATGATTACATTTCATTGTTTTTTGTTGTTGTTGCATAAATCAAGGATTGAATACTCACAACCTCGCAAACGACACCTCACTTCAATAGAAACACTTATCGAGGTACGTAAACGGTAAAAATCGCCATTACACAGTTCAAAATGAATATTCCTTATGAGAAAAGACTGCTCAAAAACTGGATTTGTGTGTTTGTGATGTGCCCGTGTTTGGATAATTACGCTGCACTAAGAAAGAAATTCCAACTTACATTCTATAATTTTTACTGTATTATTCAACTATGACATTTGCACAAATTTTCCAATGAGGGCCGTAATTTGTTATTGCAGGTTCGGCAGAGCGAAAAATGACGATGTGTTTCAAGCAAATTTGACTCCTCAAGCGATTTTTGACGAGATTTGAGCCCTGAGAACGCTTAAAAAACCTTTTTGAGCTAAAAATGGAATATTTTTTTAAACTTCACACTATTCGTAAAGGATCTTCAACGTGAATACGCTGTGCGAATCGCGAAGAAATATGTCGATTTTAAATTAAAAAAATGAATAAATGATTTTTAGCTTAAGAATAGCCATTTTAACAGAGGTGTACATTTTTGACCTCTCGCTATGCACGTTGTGTTTCATATAAAACGTAAGTTGAGGGGTCATATTTTCACGAAGTCGATCGTAAAATCCGAACCTGCAACAAAAATTTAGGATTCGAAAAATAAATGTCTTGAGTTTTTGATTGTCACGATTGTCCCAAGTTACTGTAAGAATTTTAAAACAATTTTTTTTAACGAAATCGAAAAAAAACGTAGTTTTTACGACAGTTTATGAGCGAAATTTAATCTGCACATTTTTCTCCTCATCTGTAGATTAAAGGTCGAATTGAAACCCCAGATTTGTAATATTATCAAACAACTATATAGTTGTATACAATGAAATTTAGGGATTGGAATATGGAGCAATTAATGCAATACAAGTTGTAGGATGGGGCAACCTGATAATATAATACGGGAAAAATGAAAACATTTAAAAAACTCGAATTTATGAATTTTTCCGTTTCTTCCGTAAGCCAGAAGATCCAGAATAAGTAATTAATTCTGGGTCAGAGATAGGCCGAGGGATTCTTGCGCGGATCTCTATGCAAGGCAATTTGAGTTTCATCCCTAAATCCTGCCCAACGTAGCCAACATACCACGTATTTCAATTTGATCTTCCGTCGGACTATTGACGAGAAAGGGTGAAGACATTCGTCCGAAAACCAGTCAAACATTCTTTTTCAGATATGTGCGGTGTTAAACACTTCTATACAACAACAAAAACCAAGTTGAGGGGAGATGACATCAAGGGTCTTATTTTCATCGGCGTTTGCATCAAGTTGAACTGCTTATCAATATAGAGAATAGTAAGACGAGGCGATTGTGTTTAAATGTTCACTTTCAAAAGCCTTTATTTGATCCCATTCCCTAACTCCTACACCAGAAATAGTGTCCAATTGGTCTTGGTGCTCCAGCCATTTCTGACTGAATGAACGTTCAAGATGTAGATTTCAGAAGCCCACTCGGTTCCTACTGAGACTTACCGATTGTTAGAATCATCGAGTCAGCCCTTTGCAACAGAAGCAGCCCGGCTTATTAGCAGCAAACGGCAGGATTAGCTGATAGCATCAATGTCCACTATGCTCTTCATTGGACGCAATCGTTCAGTCAATAACCTATTGATCAGGCACGACTTACCTTACGTCTTATGGACAAAGGCTTCAGACCCTGGGAAATCAGTTTCATGATGAGATTGGATCTGCAGTGATGACTGGTAATACCAGGACATTTCGTTTACTATTACGCTTACGGTTTAACGTTTCAGCAGTTATATAAGGCTCTTCTATCCAATATGTATTTAATAAAAAACACATTTCTAATAAACAATAAACTTCTATCTGCAATTGCACTACTGCAACACAAAACAAAGGTTATTATGTGCCTACCTCATTCAGACCTTCTTATTAAAAAAGCTAAGTTGAGATGAATGTATAATCAACTTGAGGAATGGGAGCTGAAAATTATTTGAATGCCGGAAACCATCGAGGGGGAGAGAAGAAAATCTTAATGAGGCGAAGAGATAACGGCAAGTTGACTGGAAAAAACCGGAAAAGGAGGGAAAAAAATTAAAAAAGAGAACGTTGTAGAACAGCAACACGAACTGAGTTTGAATGAAGCGGGGAATAGAAACGACGTTAATAAGAAAGTGAGTTCTTTTCTTTCATTCTGAAGTCTTTGTTTCTTTCGATACCAGCTAGATGAGATAGAGGGAAGAAAAAACTAGCCGGAAGAGCAGCTTAGCGGAGTGTCCTTGACTACCAAGAGAGAAGAGAGTGAGAAAGAATGAGGGGGAGGAGCGAGAGTGTAAGTGAGGCAACAAATGAACTCCGTCCGCAAGTAAATCCATGGATCATGAAAGGGGAAATCCATCATTGCCCGAGAGGTTCCGCATTTTTCCTTCAAGTGGGATAAAACAGCAAACTTGCATTGGCAGCCCAGTCAATATTTGCAGCGATATCTTCAAGGAACGAGAGTAGCTTCAGGGAGCGAGAACGCCGAAATTCGGGAATTCGGTGTGTCTGACGATTTAGGTTAAAACTTAAAATAGTCGCTAAAAATCGGGTTTTGCACTTACCGAGGTGCGGTTGGTTGCATTCGACGCAGAAATTTGCCAACTGTATGGCGAAATTATCTCAGTTCGGCTTAGTATTGTAGGTTTAGCTCAATCGTCAGTATGGTAAACAAAAATCCCCAATATTGAAGAAAAACCAAGTTTTTGGTAGTTTTTCGGCAAAAACAAATGGAGGAAGCATTTTAGACGATTCAACATGGTATGTGGGCGTGTTCAGCGTGAATTTGCCATAAGAATAGCTCGTTGAAAAAAATTGAATGGAAACTTCGCATACTTGGGCTCTGTACAGCCAAATTTCTGCTTTTAGGGACACAACAGATCTCGGATTTAGATGTCTCGAAAGCCCTCGGAGCCACTGGGGGATGTCTTGAAGCATGAAATCAGTTTTTTTAAAGAGCAATGTTAAATACTGAATCGACCACTCCAGTGTCTTCATCGTCCAATGAATTTACTTCTGGATGCCTGCTGTGGGTTTTCAGTTTGAATCCATCCATTGAAATCCTCTGGATCTGTACTAGCTTCCAATCTTTATGTTCCAATAACTGTAATAATTGTTGAATAGTAACTGTTGTGTTTTTGCATTCCGTGATAATATATTATTGGGAGGACATGGACATCATGTTTTTCTTTTTTCTTTTGATTACTCATTTGTTTGTTTTATTTTGATAAATATGCAATTGGGCTTGTCCCGCAAATAAATGAATGAATGCAGGGAAAACTGTGGATTGGCAAAGCCTAATCGGAACACAGTAATCGGAGAGTGAAGTAATGACGCTTGGTATAGCTTTCAAATTTTCAAGTGTAGTCAATTGGTTTACTCAATCAAATGAACATGACTGAGTTATGTTGCCCACGACGCCCAGAGGTTCTTCCAGCACAGTTTACAAGGCCAGCTAACGCACGCTTGAACATCATTCATCAAACAGCAAAACGAGAGAATAGGATTATGAGGATGAGTTCGTTGACAGGAATCCCGACTGCGATTTTCAAGACGGTAACTCGATATTAGCGGAATGCCGTGTAATTAGAGGGACTCAACTCAAAGGCAGCACCAGGGGTTTTCCTAATTCTCCAAAGACGACCCCATCTTGCCTCAGAGCCGCGCTAAAGGAGACGTTTAAATGGGAAACCGAGTCACCCGAATCTCCCTTCAACCACCTAAAACCACTTAATCGCCTTCTACTCGGTTTTCGACGAGGGTTCCCGACATCTGGGGGTCGACCGGCTCGCGCCTCGTGATTCACGGAGCCTCGAGATGAGATTGACATAACTTTCATTGGCTAAGTCCAAATTTGCTTCAAGGGTCGATCACCTGCTTACTACAACGAAAAGAGTGATTCCTCCGTCCCAGTACCTACTGAAAAATGTCATATACCCATTTAGGCCTCAGTGTTCTAATCATCAATCCCGGAATCGCTTGACTTTGGCTGCGGTCACGTGTACCCGTCAAGACTCGTTGCACTGACTGAATTTGGTAGAAAACAATCTTCTCAAACCACTTAATTTAAAAGTTTTTGTTTATTATTTTCAATGATGGGCCACTGTTATCAACCAAGAAAACAAATTTTAACACCCTCCACCCTCCAAGTTTGCTGTGTAACGTTTCGAGATGTGTAGAATTTGAAAAACGAATAAAAAACCTCCATCCGTACGCCGTATTCCGCGAAATTACACTATTATTCTTATGTTCCTTATTGATAGACGTGCCTTCAAAGATCGAATGATTCCAGCCGGACCGGTTATGTTTATCCTTTCATTTTTACAGAAAAAAGAAAGGAAACTCGAAAGTGAAGGGAAACGTGTTTGGACTTGGTAAAAACCGCCTGGTACCATGTCAGAATTTTGTTTCAAGAGTTCCATTTGAAATCGAGTTTTTCAAGTCTAAAATAATAAAATTGTGGTACAAGTGGAGACAAGGTAGGTGATTCATTTGAGCCTGAATTTAACTTATCCAACTCGTGAATTTCTATTTAGTGTCGATATACAGTAGGTATACCCCACCATCGTAGGTATTGAAACCGATCTTTATAAAAATCAAAAAATACAAAAATATAAAATCAGTCAATTTGAAAGTTTTGGTTTATAATTCAATTTATAATTCAATAATGAGCCACTGTTATCGAACAAGAACCATAATTTTAAAGCCCCCCCCCCCCCCATCCTCCAACTTTGCTGTTTTACGTTTCGAGATCAGCAGGGTTATTCTAATACAAAAATAATAAAGCTCTGCATAACGATTCGCAGCTTTTTTTTAGTGAGACCATAGATGTCAGAAATCAGGATTCGGAGAGTAAAAAAATTGGTAATTTTTGCATGAAGTACTTCATACAGATTTGTGGTCCTGTCCGCGCAACTCGCCATTTCTGCCCACCTGTTGCTTTGTTGAAATATTGACTTATAAATCATCATTTTATGAATGTAACCTAATCGAAAGGGGTCATGAATGAATGGAAATGAATTCAATTGCATCTAACCTATTTTTGAATGCATTAATCGGCCTCAGCGTAACTATTCAGCCATTTGGTTGTTTATGTTACACTGTATTGATTGGTTACAGTCTTCTTTTAGTGTTCTTTTCTAAAAGTCTTCTCATCTTGAATTATTAGCAAGTATTATCATTCAAACTTGGAATTTTCAGTTCAAGTGTCACATTACTATTATTGCAGTAATACCGGCGTTGCTAATTTATTGGGTATTCACATTGTCTTCTACAAATTACTATCGATCTAACTGAACTAATTAGTGTGATTAGTTAACAACACGTCGAAGAGCGAAGACTTGCAATATTACGATAAACTGTCGGTCAATTTATTAAGAGACGCACTGAGTTGGTTTCAAAGTTCCAACATGTTTGTACACGTTTTAAATGTTTTCAAAAGGTTTATTCGACGGAATTTGAGCCGCGAACCCGTTTTGTTCATAGCTATTGTGATAAGTTAGATTGGCACCTGTGGACACCTCGCTCTTCAACTATGTTTACCTTACCAACATCAACGAAACAATTTTTTCCAGATTATCAACAAGCTGTTTGAGTAACTTGGAGCTATGAAAATATGAATTTTCGATTCCATCGGTCATTTTAAATTAAGATTCGGTACCCCTTGCGGAAACGTGGCGTGTCTAGAAGCAGTTTCCTCCTTGACCGCTCGATACTCAGCTGAAGTCGGCCTTTCGTCAGAAATCCCTTCTCTCCTTCACCACCCAATTAAGTAAACCGCCCACAGAGAGGGCTTCTGGCTCCGTTTTGCAGGAAGTTCCTTTAACGGGAATGTTGCAAGGTTGCTGGTAGTTTGTCTCAACATCGGCCTTCAAACTAACTCCCCTTGAGGGATGCGAGCGTCTTCAAAGGCCTTGAAAGAACTTCGTTGGTCTCATCCTGCCGGTCCACTGACGGTGCTATGATAACTTCAATTCCAGCTAATAGTGTTCAATTAATCAACGTTATGCCTATTTCAGGACTATTCGGCTGATAGAACGGATACAAAGTAGTCCAGAATCTCCAAAAAGCGCTCAAAACCACATTTCTCGGAGTATTTCCTCCAAACACAACCGACTTAAACGCGTATGTGTTAGTTACCCCCTAAAAGAGGCATTTCTTGAGTTTTACGAACTACCGTTGATTGGAGGACAATTGTTAACCACAAATCCACTAAAAATCAAAAAATTTTCAAAATCTTCACGTACCAAAACAGTTTTTTAAAGTTCACTAGTTCAAACCGACAAGTTTGTCCCATGTTTTTTTTCTGTCTTAGCGGGATTTCCGAACGGCAAAAAAATATTGTTTTATTTTTCGATTCCTCATGAAGGATGGATTTACTGAAAAAAAGTAAAATAGTAACCGTATCAGATTTCCTTTGCTTCTAAAGTATCTGCGTCCCTCTTTGCCTCAAATTTGTCACCAATCGATTCAGCAAAAAAAAGATACATAAGATTTTATGCCAAACTCGTTATTTTTTGTGCCACGTGGATTTCACAGTATAAACTCTCAATTTTTCGCATTCACACGTCAACTTGTGCACAGCTTCAAACGTAACATATTTTTTATTTTGCCTTTTGAAATTCGAGATCCTGCCTCTTATTTTAGGACTACATGCTAAAATTCACCTCAAAATCATGGGCACCTACAAGCAACTTTTGTTGCAAATTAATTTACTATGGCAGGTACCGAAGATTATAAGTTGAATAAATGTAGAAAAACATTCGAATTTCATGGCCAACGTATCGTCTTGTTGGTAGTACCGAGTCATACCTAAAATACCGATACAATCGAAAAGTACCTAATAATCTATATCTGAGTTATCAAGATCATGATGGCCGCTACAGTGTTCGAATGAGGAGCAAATGCCACAAGACTTGTCTTGGCATCTCGACAGGGTTGCTTTGTAGTATCACCACCCACGTCCTCGTACCTCGACTAGAGGTCATTTTGTAGAGAGTATTTTCATGTCGAAGGCAGGCTAAGGCAATTCAGTTTTTGTTTCGTACTTTGATGGTGTGCCCCTTCCGCCTTTCAGGGGAGTTTTATTATTATTTTTTTAAATAAATAGGTAGGTACACCAACAGTGGCCCTAGTCGGCGGATTGTCGCTTCAATAATATTCCCAGATTATTACGTCAATATTGATCACTGACAATGCCCTACGACATCGGGTACACACCCAAAATCCAGTATATTCCTTGGTGTTGAGTTTTCAGTCGTAGAGGAATATTTTCCTCACACTTTCAATAGTTTTTTCTTCAGATCTGCAAGGGTACCTAACAACTGTTCCAACGATTCTATTGTATGGTGCTTTTAGAACCGTTCTACAAATAGAACGAATCGTCTCAACCCTCGAAAACTCTACGCTCATCATTTTAAACCAATACCGATATATTCAGTCGCAAAATGTATATCTGCAATCATCTCTCGTGGAAGATTCAATATCCCCAACTGCTTTCCTCAAAAGTAGAGCCAGTTTTACTCAAATTCAAGCAGAGCAATACAGTTTGAGAATTGAAAATCCAGTTGCTGCTCCTTTATGAGAAAAAAAGCAGTCCCACTTTTTTTTTTTGCTTCCTCCAAATCCAATTCAAAAGGAAGCGATACAACTGAACATCTAGGAAGTCGTAAAGATTACCGTGCAGAAGGCAGGTAGGGGGGAGGGAAGGAAAAAAAAAATACTTAAAGCCGGGAAGCGCAGATTGAAAATTCACGGGAGAGTGAGCGGAATGAGAAATCAGGCCTGTAGAGGAACGTGGAAGTTACAAAAAAAAAAAAAGTTGTGAGGCCGTTCGACTACTAAACGCCCTTATTCCGTGATAATGTCCTTCACGGCTTCCTAAATCGACGCCCTCCCCTGGCCTCTCCTCTCCTCCTCGCTGTACCACTGAAAAAGTACCTTCGGTAAGGTCCTGGAAACGGGGCAAACTTCGATTTTACGTGTCCAGGACGATCGCAGACGGCGCTTTTGAATTCATAACGCTTATTTCTAACTCTCAATAGTTGTTTTTTCCCCCGGCTCAATTCGCAGTTATAGTTCGGATTATAACCGCTCTCAGGAGGTACGATAGTGAAGGAGAACAACGCAAATGGGAAATAGAATGGAATGTACGTAATTCTATTCGTCCCAACGTACTGGAGTCAACGATTCCGAAAACATCTGCTAAGTTGGATGTGGCTCAGGCTATAAGACAAGGAGAAGATTGGGGTAACTACGAGTTACTCGTATCTTCTAAGAGGTGAGGAGGTAAGACCGCAAGAAAAGATAGAAACGGGAAGTGGGGAAAAGCAATAACTTACAAAGTAAACACTCAGAAACAAGTTTTTTGTGTGGATATTCCGAATACGAAAGCGAAACGAGAGGCAGATTTGCTCAGGTGACTGCATAAATCAGAAGTCACATTCCCGATATCTGATGATTCAATCAAAATCAAACATGGAAATTGAATTGTTCTGCTCATTCTAAACACAGACTATACCTCAAGAACGTTGCAAAGCAATAAGCACATAAGTCCATTGGTTAAAAATAAGGGGAAACACTCTCTGACACGAATGAGAAACCAATAGAGATTAATAGAGCTAAAATGATTGGGGAAGAAGTGTGGCCATTGGTTTGGTCGTTACGAACTGTTTGCACTAAATAAGGCAGAAAATGCCGATTAATACAGATAATCATAATATGGGCGGCGTTTTTTAATTCATGACTTTTATTTCCTACTTCCAACGCTTGTTTTTTTCCTCAGAATTCGCTGGTGTTCAGATATAGTTCGGATTATTCGCTCGTGCTCGCAGGAGGTTCAATATTGAAGGAGGTCGACGCAAATGGGGCATAGAATGGAATGTACGGCGATGATTATGTTTGGAGTGCACACATATCTTATAGAAATTCCGCAAGAACCTGCATTGGAAACTTCAATTTATCAGACGAAAAATCATCTGATACTTGTCTCTACTTTAGCATGTTCGAAGAATACTTGAGCATGAAGGATGAAGGATAGCATAGAGGCTATTGCTTACCAAGGTGGCAGGTACATGAATGACCCCCTCGGGCGGAAGGAAAAGTGGTGATGCCGGGATAACAAAGGGCAGAAGGAGCTCACCGAATGTTAGTTGAAGGAGTGTTGAGCTCAGGGGGGGGACTGTCGGGTCGGTCGCTCAGAACTGGATTGTACTCCTATTAATCATTTAAATGATAATAAATGATAAAAACATGAAGACGGAACTTTTTCAATTGAAAACTCACGCGAGATGAACGGTGTGACGCACAGAAATCCAACCCTTGCGGTTCGGCGTTCGCTGCAACTTCCCCTTCCGTTCAACACAACCGTTCAACTCGGATGAGGCAAGCCTCTTGGGATTCATCACGTGCGTCTCACCTTGCGCTATGAAGTGTGCCTCTGATGAACAAAAGTTACACAAGTGTAAACATACCTTATATACTCTTCTTGAACAATTAGATTCACCTACGTGAGTCCGAATTTATCGCAGTTCGTCAGTGATTTATCTCGCGGTAAAATTGGCGTCGTACATCAAGCTGATGGCCTTCATTGTGCCCTTCCAGGTCGAGGATTAGCAATATTGTATGAAGACCGGCCCTTTCACTTCCCTTTTAAGACAAACAGCCGCCCGTATTTGGTTTAATTAAGGTAGATGGGCAAAGGGGCAAGCCTCAAGGGAGCAGTGTTGGGGTAGGGCGAGCCGTTGAGTCGAGGGAGGGCGCGGTTGTGGGGCCAAGGAACAATCCAACTCGGCCGAGGCGCGGAGGAAGGAATACCTAGGTGGGTAGCTAGCTCCCTCCACCTCGAGAACGGTAAATATGGAAATCCCTTCCCCTTTTCTCTTTATATGTTTCCTGGGAGACCGCCCGTTGAATTATTCATATCGACCCCCCCCCCCTCCCTCTCCTCTCTCACTTTCTCACCCTGGCATCCGCCCCCACGACCCATTGACCCCCTCACGGGGGCTTACCTGAACTTGATAGTGGCTCCGGGTTGCGAAGCTGAGGTTTCAAGTCTTCATAAACTGTTTAATTCGAGGGAAGAACCGGAAGGTCCATTTGCCTAACCCTCTTCCTTCCCCATTTTCCCCGGCAAGACTCGGCTTTCAAGTCAAACTTACCCCATTGAGCGTGAAATTTCATCTGGGACTGCTCTCATACATTCAATTAGATATACAAACAAGAGGAGCTTGAATATTCGTTTTACTCCTTTCTTTACGCTTGATTCACCAACACCTCCGTTACTGTATCCCCTTAACTTTGACCCCATGTTGTTTCAGAGATAAAAACGCATTTACATGAAGATTTTATTCAAGCATAAATCCCTATAATTTGCATATAAAAGTTTGCATCATTGTTCTGAAAACCAAAGCCAATTAGCTGCAGATTATTAAACTCTACCATGGTATGGTTACTAAGTTGAATTAGTTGCAGTTTATGACAGGCAACCGTTATGGGTGATGCCGACAAGGAAAGAGAGAGAAAAATCCATAAGGTAGAAGGATTGCAGTTGACAGAGTAAGACTCAATTTTTGGCAGGCACTCGTAAGAAAAGAGAGCGATACATCTTTCGCTATTGTTGTCACCTTTGTCCAGTCTAAAAAGGCATAATATTGTGATACAAAAGGACGAATAGTACAAGAGGATTCGTAGTAAAAAGAAAAAATGATCAAGGTTTCCTGATTTGAGACACGCTATTAATTGTTACAATTTTTTCCAAATTATATATATAAACAAAAACAAGATGATAATTAGACAAGGTATAGTACACGGCAGCGGGTAAAAGAGTTCAGTTTGTGAATTAGCAACGAAATGATCATCATTCGACATTAATCAGAAAAGAAATTGTGAACTCTGTCACGACATGTCAAAACCAGGACGTATTTAATATCCAACAGATAGTATAATACTAATCCCACAGATCATTTGACTAATCAACATGTCACATATTGAAATGAATCTCTCAAGGTTTCTTTGTCAAGGTTTCAATTTTCCGAAGCTAGATGATATGAATTATCAAACTTGTCAGATAACTGTGGGTGGTAAATATTGTTAGATGGTAACAGTTAGACTGATTGATTTAGGGATGGGTTGATTAACAGACCTTACAGTACCTTACTATACAAATCGAATGACATTCAGCGCAACTAATCAAAATGTTTTGTATATCAATATCATATTAACGTAGTCAATTGAACCCCTCGGGGTTTCTCTGTAGAGACTCTAAATTTCTCTACTTCATATTATATAGTATATAGGTAATCATACTTGTCAGAGAACCACGGTTAGTAAATGTTGTGTGGATGGTAAAAGTTAGATTGATGGTTATGCAAAACCCGCAAGACCTATCGGTCTTGTGGGAGAGGAAGACATAGCTTGCACCCCTCTCCTACCATCGGTCACCATTAAAACTCTTAATTCTCCCCCGAATCCTCCAAGGATTCCACGATGTACCGATCAATCTGCCTCTGAATAATTGAACCAGATCATTAAAAACTTCTCGAATATTGAACAGACCCCGGAAAAATGTATAATCTTCGATCAAAATCGTGCGGACAGTGGGAATCGGAATCGAACGATTTCTTTATCGCTCAAGTCTTCAACTGGATTTGATGGAACTGCTCAAGAGCTGACGGACATGAAATGCGAACCGAATGATCTGAGCGGGAAGTAATTTGCACAAACCGAGAATATTTCAGTCGAAGAGTTGGATAGTTGATGCAATTTTTACAAGAAGAAGTGTAATTTTCAAACGACATGGATAAACTAAGAATATTCAGACATTTTAGCTGGTTTGAGCATTTCATGTATGTAATCAATCTCTTTTTAGCATATTGCTGCACGTAGCTGGTTTTAGCATATTGCAGCTGTGAGTGCAACTCATGAACACAATGAGGCTTATACGCAATGAGGTGCCGCATTCACGTCAACCTGGACAGTCTGTTAAGATTCAGACGATGTTGCTGGTTTCAGAGTATCGCAATTGTTAATGCAATTAATAAACCAAAAAAGCACCATTTTCAAATAACCTTGTCAATCTGAGGAGATTCAGTAATCCTTGCTGGTTTTTGCGCATATCGAACTTGTTAATGCGATTTTAAGCTAAGAGGCCATTTTCAAAATAGCCTGGACAAACTACGGATTCAGAAAGAGTTGCTGGTTTCAGTATTTTGTACTTTCTTGTAATCGAAATTTTCACATTGAGAAGTGACGTTTTCACAATAACTTGAACAATCTGTGGAGATTTCAGACAGATTTGCTAGTTTGAGCAATTCTAGCTATACAGCACTAAGAAAACCAAGTACAATTGGATTGTCAGACAGACGGATCCAAAATGCACAACTGGAGGATCTAATTGTTTGTTTCCTTTTCAATGAATTGAACTTCTCCGACCTTTTACAGGAATCGTATTCACGTTCTACCTTTGTAAGAAATGGTAGTTGTGGAAAAAAGAAGAAGATTGAACAGGAGAGCATTGTACTAGGTGGGAGTGTGAAAGGGCAGAGTCATTTTCCAATTAGACTAATCCCGGACTATGTAGAAGGGAGAGTAATGGGGTAGGGGTGTAAAGTATTGTTTTTCTCGAGGAAATTAAAGTCTATAAATCAAATCCAGGAGATTAAGACAGAAGAGATTTAACCCGTTCCCTCCCTTCCAGACCCACTTCACTCCATCCATTCGTCAATTGTAGCAGCGGGGGAGATGAGGGTTAACAGAAACTGGTGCAAGAGAAAAGGCAAGGGGGTATCTAGTCTTTTCCGGGGAACATCCGAAGACGGCTTTATTGTCAAGGCTTGTAAATCCATTTTGATGTTTTTACTCGTCGTTGGAAAATGAGCGAGGGAAAGAGGAAGCGATGAGGGGCGGATGGATTTTCATGAAGATAAAGCGTTTGTATAGCTTTAATATAGCTGTCGTGTTTTCGCCTTGAGGAAAATTTATGGGGCCTCTAACCGGTTAATTAAAAGGAAGGAAATCTCCCCCCCCCCCCCCTCCAGAGGCGTCTTATTATCGTTAGCCAGCGAACAAAAGGGCTCATTGAAGAAATTTCATAAATAAAATGGAGCAGTTGATTGAAATAAGAATCATTATGGGATGGGATGGTTCTCATGGATCAACATTAGAATCAAAGCCAGAAGGCCCCTCGCATAAAGACAACAGTTTGCTGTTTTGTGCTTCAACTATCAACGGTAACAAATGTCAACCGTCATAAACATTATTCGAAGTCACCTTCGTTCGTTGCACATAAGTCATGGATCAAACTTCCTATTTTTCATTTCTTTTTAAATTACCCAGGCAAATGATAATTACATATCACAAATGTTCATAATATTCGATATCCTAAACATTAGATCAATTTGCTAATTTTGATTTTTTATTTCAGAAAACAATACAATAATTTACATCCAAATTTATGGTGTACGATCCTTTTCAAGAAATATTCAAATGCAAAACTAGATTTACGGACCATCTGAAATTTTCAAAAGTTTAAGCACCTATTCCTGACTTGAGTACTTGTTTAAATCTTCGAATTATCAGCGATCTGGCTTACTTGGTAAATTAAAAAGTTTTCCTGTTAACTAATATCGCGAACACAGACGATTTCTGATATTTGTCGGTGAGGGATTTTCGGGTGATTTTCCTGTTTCTGTGTCTCTTACGATTGTAGAATGTAAAAACAAATTAATGACTAGAAATGGGCATCTGAAAATTTCCGGTGTACAATAACTACGCAAACTTTTTAGATAAAAACGATAACAGACAACACGAAACTCTTTTTCATACTTCGGATTCTAAATGCCTTTCTCAATCTAAAGAGAAAAACGCAGCAAACTATTTCACCAAGTTTTATTATCCGACTCACTATTAGCCTATGTCACTAAAAACCTCCACTACACTACATTTTCGAGTAGTTTTTGGACCTTAACGTCTGTACTTGTAAAACAAACAGGCTGACTACAGGTTACGTCCAACTACACCCTAAATGGAGTCTGTTTGAGAAAGAGAGAATTTTTCACATCAAATCTAAGGAATTTTATGCGCACGTCGGACGTACAATCAGCTTTGGGATCCACACAACTTGTAACATAAAATCAACAAGTTTGGCGAGGGGTCTTAACAATTTTTTGCTACACCATTCCAAAGGCTTATAATTGAGAAGAATAAAACAAAATTAATTTGAATTTTTAGATATATATGAAATAGATTTATTTAAGGGATGAAAACACTCGACGTTGATATTTTGAGGTGGTACAGTGGTGGGAAAAAAGTGCACACAGAAAAAGTTGATAGGAATAAGCGATTAGGAGGGACTGGTCGAGATTCTGAAAGCCTTCTGTGTAGACCTCAGTTATGTTTCACTACAATATATGGATGTATAGACATAAATTTATCTTGAATAATTATTTTGACATGAAAGTGATTGAATATATGATGAAATTAAAGGGAATTGAGAATAATACCGTTAGGTTCATAAAGATGTATGTTTGACTATCACGAAGTAGGCACCTACACATTACTAGAAACGTTTTGGATGCTTGCATTGATAAGGTTGAATGTTTCCTTTTTTGTTCACACGTCATATCTATCATTAACGTAGATGAAAAGCAAAGATGATCGAAACACAGCATGACCAGGAGGCGGATCTTGAAATCTTTGATTGGGCGAGAGCGTAGAAGACACGCAGAGCGGCAAAACTTGTGATGGCACAAAGGTTAGGGGAAACTTTCCAAGTAGGAAACAAGGGAAAAGGCAAGGAGAATTTGTCAAAAGGTGGGGCGAAAAGCAGAGATACAAACGACTAAGAGCTTTATCTCCGCGGGTATTTCTCTTCTGAAACCTCTTCACGTTTCCCACAAGACAGTGCGTTGACCTCGGCGGAGCACTTCAACTTCTGATATCAACAATGAGACGTGGAAATGAAGTAATTGATTGGTTTCGTTCATACGGTCTAAATCTGCCATATAAACTATAGCAAAGTAAATTTTGAAAAGTATGAAAATCAGTGACAACAAGTAGTCCGAGTATAAGTAGTAAGATAGAAGTAGTATTGAGTATGATTATATTTATAACATTTACCATTTTTTTAGCCAAACCCATATCAACGTATAATTTTCAAAAATTTGTCTCCAACCAAGCCCAATGGTCCTATTTGTTAAGACAGATTATTTAGGCTACTGTGTTGGTAATTACACTCACAATTTGTTTTTAAAGAAATAGAAAATTAGCTTATTATAAAAGAATATTTCTCGAAAGATGGTTTACTGATATGGAAGAAAACCACAGAGTACTGCACGAAAAAGCACCCAAAAAAGTCCGTCACCTACTCAAAGGATATTTCCGGATGAAAACCAAGAGGGAGACCACAAGGCTAAAACGGGATATTGTTCCTCAGCTGCCATTACTTCAGAGTCTCTGTAATATAACGAAATTCTTCTAGATTCCCCCTTCAACCAGATTCCTCAAATTTTGAGTGTTGAGCTTCATTCTGACACCCGTGAATAAATAGAGACACATTTATGTCTCACTGATAGGGAGAAATGATGGCTAGCTGAACATCATTGACTTCACGGGGTAATACGATAGTCATTTAATCAAGCAACACCTGTCAACAGAATGCAGAGCCAAATATAATCTCCAGGCTCACCAAAATCCTCAAGACGCTATCAATACAGCGAAATCGGACCGGGCCCCAACTATAACGCCCTTAGAGCATGCAATGCGGCAAACTATTGTTCCCGAATGATTGAAACCCCAGTAGATTTCCTTTATTGCCCTAAAACCCTTAGCTCTAATCGATGAGTACCATTAGCGTAGCCGCGCGCTATATCCAGTCGCTGAGATCAAAGGCCCCGTTTCAGAGATGAGGTAGGGATTTATATTCAATTTCCGCTCCACAGAGCACCCGCTCAAAAAGCAGGGGAATTAACTTTTCCAGAAGGCGGCTTCCTTTACCTCCTTTACCTATAATTTCCGTCTGAATTATTCTTGATCTTTCAGATGAACGGAAACATATCGCTCCAGGTCAAGATTTGGTTGGTTATTACTCGCAATAATTCAGCCAGCCCAACTTTTCTTTTTTTTTCGGTTTGAAGAAGCAAAATTCTACGGTACGATTGAATTTCCGGGAATATGATGATTTCCGTAGCATAAGTTTTCGTATTGTCTCCTAATCTCTCATTTTTGAGAGAAATTGAGTAAATTTTGTGTGTGTTCCCACCATTTCAAACGCCTCAACAAATACCACACACGATACATACTATCGACAACAATTTCGAGATTGTGTAATTCTGATGTCACCTCCTGAAATTTCGTTTATAATCATTCATTTGTTTGAGTTTAGTATTTTCAATAATGAACCTATGTCACCGACGACAAAAATGTTGAACCTCCATTCAAATTTTATGACGATTACGGGCAAAAAGTTCGTACGCCGTCAAGAGCTTCCCTTGCAACACTACTGAACAACAGTAAATGAAATCTGAATCAAAAATCACAAATGGGGGAATATTTATGACTGAGTTTTAGGCATCATTTACAGTCAATCCTAATGAGCGAAGTCAAAGGAATAAATATTAAATTAAAATATTGAAATAGTAAATTATCAGACAATGATCAGCTGAAGGACTCTTCTAGCCGACATCTTCTTTCTTGTGTGTCTTCCCAATCGGAGAATGGCACTGAAATTTAAATTTAATTCTTTTCAAGGCATCTAGAATTGTAATTACAAAGTATGGATGCGAGAGAAGTCGAGTTTAAATGATGTCGGCGTTTGATAAACATAGATCAGTGATTTTCGAAGAGGGGTTAATGACAGAAATACTAAACCTTTATTTATCAATTTGTTGCGTATTGTATTCCACAATAGTAAAGACAATAGTAGAGACAAAAACGAACAGAATTTACGATTATTTCCGTACATAGTACTTCAAGGTGTAGTCACAGGTCAACAGAGAGAAATCCGGGTTAGTTTGAGAGCGGGAAGAGATTTGTTGATGAAAGGAGCCTAAGAAAGATTTAACGCTCCTAAGGGACTTCATGTGTCTCAATCTAAAAGGACCCAATACTGTCTCGTGGTGGAGAAAAAAATAACGGCGTTAGAATAACGGAAGCAGCGTATAACGGTATATCGGAATGTGGGAGTATATATATATATATATATATAGGGGATTCTGCAGATGGAAAGTAGAGGTAGATTTTCAGGGTTGAGGAATAAGACGCGAGAGACTATTTATCAAACTCCGTCCATCGTTCTTCCTTTAGGCCTCCCGGATTCATGGGAGTTTTCCCCCTTTTTTTTAACGGGATCATGCGATTTAGAGACTGGGAAGGGAGGGGGTACATGGAAATAACGACGGGAGGTGGGTTAGATGGGATTCGAAGGGAGAATCCTGCACGAATCTCAAATCCAGGGGAAATTGCAAAAAAAAAAAAAAGTACCAAGATATGATTGAGCTATTTCGAATCAGGTTATATGTCATCGTTAATTCGAATCTTCGAGGGAACTGTGTCGAAATAGGCAACCCCCATTTGTCAATTATAGGCTATTCGTTACTAGGAAACCAAGACGTTTGGCGAATGGAACCGCGTACTTCATAGAAAACGATAGTGTGGTGACACTGAGAACCACTCCCGTCGATATATCCAACTCACAATCATAGTCTCGAGACTCTAAATTGACAAAGGGCGGAATTCGCAGTTTTTACTTAGTTGAAAGGAACTGCTCATGAAAAGCTCTGAATTTTAACTACCCTTAGAACTATATGTACACTGTATGTATGTATATACTGTGGAGTCCCGTTATGAACTTTACTCATGTAACTGTAATTAAAAGCTATTTTCTCTGTGTGAGCAAAAACATAATAAATTTTTTCTTTCTAAGCCCTGAAACTCGTGGTTTCTATTTTCGTTCGAATCCTCATAAAGCTTCCCTATTCTAAATTCAGTGCCTCTCAATTATAGAGATGTAAAAAAAACATAGTTATGATACTTGGCCACGACCCCCTAGAAAATATCTGAACAATTCAATTTTGTATTCAGATTCGTAATTGTGTTTTCATTTCTAAAAGTCGTGGATTCATTGATAGATGAATGTGTGAATTCCTCCAAGCATACACAATTACTTCTTCCGCAGACCACTTGGGTGGTAATGAAAGTAAATATAAAGGTCAGCCCGGACAACAAATATAGACCCGTTTTCTTAGAAATGGGGGGGGGGGGGACCATGGAAAATACAAGACCTGAATGGGACTCTCAGATTTCTTTTCCGTTCGGGCCCAGGAACGTTAAAATATTGAAGGTAATAGCTCCAAGTTGACACCATATGAAAAAGCTTTCTCGTGATTCTCTAGGTAGGAGGGGTAGGGCCTGGGGTGGGTGTGGCATTCAACCTTCGAATGTCGTGTCCAACGCTCATCGACCCGGCCGAATCCAACGTTGCGTTTAGCTCGGGATCGTCCAAAAGGAAATAAAAAAAAAGAAGCCAAAAAACGAATTCGGCTTTTCGAGAAAATTGATTCCAAGGAGAGGGCCATCGGGGTCGTGATTGAGATGACACCGTGAATTGCGGTGTTTGTACGTCCGAAAATGCGATTTTTCGAGGACGAAATTGTGATTGTGACTGAAATTGAAAGGTGTGTCAACAATCGCTCTAAGATTGAAATTATTCCTTTCCTAGGCGGAGTCATATTTGAGGTATCATAATGGATCACGCCATTACCTGTCAGCGTAGCGGCACAAGGGACTTCGAACAATTTTCTCACATGTCGCACCCATCTTCTACCTTTACCAAAAACCCATCAACAATACTAAACAAACGATGGACATTAGTGAAGTCCTCGAAGAAAAATTAGGTTGGTAAACACTTTCAGCTAAATCATCCCATCCGATATATTTAGTGTCGTTGCATGCATTCTCCTAAACTCACTCCTCCTTTATCATATATCCAAATCAGAAATGGAATTATAGAGATGTTCAATCGAAATAGTTTGATATTTGAAAAATTGAATTTCATAAGACGATTGAGTAAGAAATAAAATTAGCGATCTCTAATTGCTTCCGAATTGACCCAATAATCAACAGTGTTTTTCATTTTGATATGAACAAACTGCTTGCTCTATTCCACTCTCATTTCGTTTTTAAACAGTTAAAAACGGTTTTAACCGTATGTTAAACACAGTTAAAAACGGTTGTTAACACGGTTAAAAACGGTTTCTTAGTGTGGCTGTCAATCGTGAGCCATCAAATTCTTCTAACATGTTTAAATTCAACAGTTTTTAATCAATTTCTCCGAGATTTTAAAGAATTTTACGGTTTGAGCTGGTGCCAATGAACTTGACCACTACCGGCTCCTTGGAAGCTTTGGCGCGTGCATTTAACATAGATGTTGTAGATCCACAAAAATCTTAGTAATCGTTAGCCCATCTTTCTAATTTCCTAATTGATCCATTTTGATATTCAACGGTCAATTTGATTCATTATTATTCTCCTCAACCGACTGAATATTTCATCATATTTTTAAAACATTTCAATAATCTAAAGGAAAGAACTGTGGTTAGTTCCTCACTTACCACACTTAGCACGACGGAATTTTTCATTGAATCTCAACCCGATGCTTATTGTTCGTCCTTGTTTCAAATATTTCTAATATCAAGTACAACAAAGTCTTCCCAAATTCTAGACTTTCACCATATAGTTCCACATGATGACTTAATAATGACTCCACACGCGTAATATCTTCAACAAATAATTTGATCCACTTTACTCAATACCGGGACGAATTTCTGCTTACAGATAAACCTCCGGTTTGTTAAACAAAATACGTGCGTGACGATCGGATATTTAGATTCTAACTTGGTGCTTTTTGTATCGGACAGACTAATTGCAACGCAGCGATGGATCACCGAGTATTAGCTACTCACACAATATCACATCTTCGATGCAAAGATATTCAATAATCGATCACATTCTACGACTCAATTTTGACAAAACCATCTCGGGATTACTAATTTCGGTCACGCAATCCGCGGAATATCCCTCTTTTTTTCTTTCAAATTTTGAGTTATTTTTCAAGATTATTTATAACGCCGTTTGCAAGGAGTCAAATGAGATAAGTGAACTAATTAAGAAACACACTTAATACTGAAACGAATGAGCTCGAACGATACGAAATTTTTTGAAGGTTGCGACGGTAAAAATAAAACCATTCAATACTGTCATGTTTAGAAACTGAAATTTAGTTTATAATGCATGAACGAAGTAAAAGTAACAGTGGTAAATCAAATTAGGTCTTTTACTTATGGTATGTTGGTGGTGTGTTTGCAATGGTCAATCAATCCAGTTATACTTGTACAGGCCGAAAGTATAACTGTAAAAGTCCAAAATTTATAGAATACAAATTTAGAAGAAAAAAAAACACCTAAAACATTGGGAAAAAATAACTTTTGAGAGGCCTCCTTGGGTGGGCTTTGTACTGTTCCCTTTATACTCTTGGGAGAGTGTATACTGCCTACCCCCTTGGTGGTCTTTGTATAGTCATCATCAAACTGTTGAGGAATTTTATACTTTTACTAATACTTTTTATTTTATTTTTCATCCGTGTGACACTCCGGCGTTTTCCTACCGTGTACCGGGTTTTGGGTAGTTAGTCCAAGGATACGTTGCAAATTACAATCAAACTAACAAATTCAATACGACTGAATAGAACTCAGCTATGGTATACGGCTCCCCCTCCACGATTGACATTTACATTCCAATGTAAAAGCTCTCGATTCGTAGATTTCGAATGTAGGCGGGTAAATGATAGAATAGCCGAACCCTCACCACTGGCGGGTTACTCGTCAATGATGCGGTACGACGCGCAAATGGTGAAGTGAGTAATCCTTCCTTTTTTGTCTCGTACCAATGTGGGTCAATAGCAGAGATGATAGAGTCCTCACAGCCACTGACGTACTTGAGGTACTCATACAACAAGCATCTGGGTATTGTCAGGATTTTCCAAGTGTTTCCAGCAAATCTTGTTTGGACAAAGCCTACGTAAGATACAGAGGACCATTTGTTGCTGGACAAACATCATAGGATTGGGAGGAACTTTCCCAGTACAATAATCTATAAGACGACCTTATTCCAAAGCAAGCAAAACAAACAGTCCGAAGAACGGAAGGAGAAGGAAACTTGCAGGATGCAAGTTTGAGTAGAAGGATGTTGACGTGTTTATTCTATGATACCCGACCCACAACCATCCCGAGGGAGTTGGTATGTTGATCCAACTGGTGCTCAACGTACGTCAAAGGTCTAACAGCATCATTTGAATTAACAGATTAATGCGAAATATATGTCTCCAAAGAAGAAATCTCATTCCGTTTCCCAGTAGATGAAGAGACAGCAGACATTTCATTGAACCGGAAGATAAACAACTAGGAAACACCTAAATGGACGGCACTTAGTGTCCTGACAGATAAATCACTGCAAGGCTCGGCTCTCTACCTGAGACAAGTCAGATTGATATTGTCAAATTTTTTCAGTGAAGCGCTACATCCGGAATTTCAAAACAAGAGAGAAACGTTTTCCGAAAATAAACCGTAATTAAAACCAATCTTGTTCACATTTTGTGCTATGAAAATAAAGGGGGCAGATTTAATACCATTCAAACGTAGGCCCTACATGGTAGAGAAGTTTATATGAGTGAAAGTGCGAAATTTCACCAGCGAGATATTGTACTCCTATTAAACGTTAATATTGCCGATGGTGGAATTGTTCTACTGTTTGTGTGTTTCTATTGTGTTGTGAATCCATAGAGCAGTTTAAGGGAGTTATGGAAACTTTCGTGGCGTGAGGTATGAAAGAGGAAAAAAATGTTGAAAGTGAAATAACTCGAGAAAAGCCTCTAAAAAGATTAAGTCTACGACTGAGTACTGTTTCAATTCACATCTAAACTCTATTCCTGGATGTTTGACCATTTGATATACATATACAAATGTATGATTATAATTGATCGACTAAACTATATAGTAATTAAATGAATAAGAATTTCACAAAAAGAAAGGTGAGAGAATAATTTCAATAATAATCTTTGTATTCTTCAACTTTTGTTTGCATAGATCAAACGTTGATAAGTTAAGTTAAGTTCATCGGCCTACAACTCTAGTACTCGCAATCCTCACGTGTTTAGACTGGTCAGGCAACTTCCCTACATCCTGGAAAACGAAAAAATCAAACTACGCCAATAGGGAATATGTTACGTTTAAATAGTCCAATACAAAATCTGATCTTAGTTTTATCTGGATGACGGCAGATATTTATTCACAGCCCCATTTTGCCATAAAGCAGCGGAGCCTAAATTCGCCGCGGAGATACCCATCGCCTTGTAATTGGGCGAAGTAGGGGAAGTTCGGCGTCATAAATTTAATGGACTGGGAGGACGCGGAAACGACGCGGGCAATAAATTTCACGGGAGTCGGAAAAGTTATATTGAATTACTTCCGGGGTGTTCAACTCTCTAAGATGACGACTTAATCTATTTTTTTCGAGGCCGAGCAATTCTCCGTTTTTTGAATCGGAGTTGAGACTGAAAATTTTCTCGGCTGATAACTGCGTATTTCTTTCGGTAGATAAAACTTGGATGAGGGGCTAGATGGGCTCCGAGGATTATGTGACTCCGCAAACCTTCCCATCTCCCCGGAGGGTCATTCCCGGTAGATTGTAAGTCAAAAAGTTTAAATTGATGAGGAAGAAAAACGAAGCTCATTTGGTCGGAGGGTTAGAAGAAAATTGAAGAGCGGAGTCAAACAAGTAAATACTAAGAAACCAGAAAATTATGTACAATTAATCATTTTTGGGGTTGTATTTCTTCGGTATTCATCCACAAAATTTATGATTAAAGACGTAACTGCATCGATCATAAAAATCAAATCAAAATAAAAATGTTCTAAAAATGGCCAATCTAATAATCAAATCAAAGCATAATACGGACATTGAGAATAGTTGTTAAATAATGTACATAAGCATCAATAGTAGCGAGTACCAAGTTTGTTTTGATCATTCAATAATATTGATATTAAAAATCAAAACATTTATATTATAAAAATATTTTTTCATAGCAGCTATTGATTTACTAAGCATGTACAAGTGTTTGAGGCATTCGTACGATGAAGTCATCGTTGGGCAAGCAACTAACAGAATTTATCTGATTGTAAGTAAACTAGGCATCTGTTATATTTTGTACGTTACTATTGTATCTGTCCCAAAATAATTTAAGATCAGTTGTTATTACCAATCTTTGCAGTTCCTAATTTCACTCAGATGACAACTATGTTCGTAGGTCTTGTTTGATTACTAGAACATTAAATATTGAAAATTCAATCTGACCTATGATTAAAACGATCGATATGGATTATACATCATGAATACTTAAGCCGAGGATGGTTATTTATGCAAAGCCGAAACGCGATCATTCAGAAAATAACAAAGCGAGCTATCACCCCACAAACACACGAAAGAGTAGGTACGTACCTAAAATATGCAACTTGAAAGAGAATAATTGATAATGAAAAAATGGGAATAAATCAACAGCAACAAGGTTACCAGAATTCACTGGTTGAAAGTTCAGTGAGCCTATTGGATGTAGAAAGTAACAGTGAGAAAATAGCTGCTACAGGCCGCCAGAGATACAGGAAATAGCAGTTAAGAACACGAGGGAAAATGAAAACAGGGTAAATTTATATGACGGATAACTTGACGTAGTGATGTCACTCACGCGTTTACCAGTGAACAGACAAACTTTTAGCCGGATAGTTCTAGATGTTAACTTGATGTCTCAGCACTATAATAGATATCTACACCCTGAGCTTTCATGATGAGAGAGATAAATTCCACATCAGAAGTGGAATAGTGAACTAGAACGTAGAGTGGACAACTTAGAAGACAGATAATAAAGAAGAAGGAGAAAAACAAGCGTGTAAGGTTAACTGGTAAGAGTTGAAAATACCCATTCGAATGAGCTGGCATTGTTAAGGCTTAAATCTTTTTTTTTTTTTTAATCGTGCAAACCTGGATCAGGTCCATTTGCCGACGTTCACTCAACGTGTTGGGAAAGGAACGGATTTTTTCAGGAGGGTTCGATAGGTTTTGAAGGAATGGTGTTTTGTTGTCACATATTCCTTGACCATTACGAGGAACCGCTTGAACTTGGTTTGAACGAGAAATTTAGATGGATTCTCCTCTATTCCCGTTCTACCTTTTTGCCTTAATTTCAAACACTGTGGAAATGGGAACGATTGTTGAAGGTAGTTGAGGACTGTTTCAGAATACTCCAGAACGGATTACTATACAGAAAATGTTCAAAAATGTATCTATATTTCCTAAATTTTGAAGCGCACACGAGTTAAATGTTCGTAAAATACCCGCATATTGAGGGGGGGGGGGGGAGAGAGGAAGGAGATGAGATCCATAATTACAATACTTTCTCTCAATCCTCCGGGGCGATGGGAGAGTAATAACCGGTCGATGGGTGGCATCATTAACGTTCCGGCAACAGATTTTTTTTACGCGACTCCCCCTGCCACGGTTCATTTGAAATACAACGGCCAAGCGCAGGGAAGCACGTACTCATTCGAGGTTTCAATTGAGAGTCTAACGATTTTAAAAGAGGGTCAGTCAAGAATACCAGCCCGTTGGCGAGGGGTCTATTTGCATACTGCCTCACGCCCCTCGCTTCCTTCCATCATACCGAAGCCCCCTACCCATACACTTCCCCGTCCCTGCCCAGCCCAGACTAACTCATTCGGGTCAGATGCCGGAAATACTTGGGGGTTTTCCTTCTCCGCCGGCAACCAACTCGATGCCGGTGGCATAGGAGTTTTCTTTTTGACCCTCACTGCGTCCAGTCACACTATTCGAAAGGGTAATGTATTTTGCTAGATCAACCCTTTTTTCCTCGAGCGTAAAATAAGTCATTTTTGAGTCATTTTGTCCGTCGTTCGCTTTCAAACGGTCAATAGAACGTCATAAAGAAATATGGAGTAATATGTTCCTACAACACCATATTCTAGGGGTGCGAGACCCATTGTCACTATTGTACCTCATTTGGTAATTTCAAACTTTGTTAAGTTAATTTTACTGCCAGATTGGATAATTATAATATTTTTAATAATACAAGATGGAAATATAATAATGTTAGGTAACATACATGATTAATACCATTAATGGAAGTATAAGCCTCTTTTTCCTTCAAGATTGGTCATTGGTCGATATTAAAATAAATAAAAAGACGTTGCAAACCGTTTATGGAACCAAAGTTTGTTATTTCTGAATTAGATGCCCCTCCTATGCAGATAATCGGACTAACAGAACTGGATGGTACAGCCAGAGACAATGTTTCCTAGGTACACTCATGATAGAAACCAAGAAATAAAACAATCGAAATTGAACAGGATACAAACACAAAGACAGGCAAAAGAATATTCCGCTTGTCCTCCTCCAACTGTTACTCAAGTCAATTGAAGATTGGGAGTTAGATTTATGGCTAACTAATTGTATAGTATCCATTAAGCTCCAGGGATGTAATCGGCAGTGTTTTTACAGCATCCACCCTCATGTTAGAAACAACCATGACATTCATGAGCGAACGGATGATCGTACAACAACCAGAGCGATCTGATTCGATGCAGGGAATTGCTTTACATCGGAATCAAACGCAAAAAACTATCCTTTTACATCGAAAATTTTTCAAATTTAGATTTTCAAGTTATTCTACCCTTAGTTATTACCAAACACTCTATTTGATTGATGAAGACGTCGAAAACTGGAACATACCAGACCGATGAAGGGTTATTAACTAAATTTCGAACCGTTGGTCCAGCATTATGAAACATTAAAAAACCAAAATCAGTCACCACCATGAACAAACAACAACGCTAAAAATTCTGTTTATAAATTGAGTAAAGCCACACGAATAATTCAAGCCGGGCACACATTAAATATTTTATAATAAAAGAAATTGAAGACAGGGCAGAGGGAGACAATAATTATTCGAGAACAGGACAGGCGTTAGCTTATTTTTTAGGATTCCATCACGACTCGAGGCCCTCCAAATTAAAAATCATTTTGGCGACGTGGTGGCTAACTAAAACGCTTCGAGCGTCAAATAACAAAGTAAACGTACGGTTTGGGGGCTTTCTTCCGTCGCCCGAAAATTTGGGATATCTAGTAATTTAAATTGGTAAAGCACAGCTCAAAATGATTCAATACCTACTAATATGGGCAATGTAATTTTAGAGGATGTCAAATATCAGCATTTAAAAACAATAATAGTTATATCCGATCTCCAATAGTTATCAAGTTTTGTTCGAAAATAGTCGTCGAGAGGTATATCAAGTAGGATTCTTGGAGTGGGCCTAGGAAGCTTCTCTCGACAGTTCCCGAAGAACGTGGGCTTTTTCTTGATGCTATTCTACGCTTAGAGATCGTAATTTGCGATAATCCCACTTTCTGAGCTAAAAAGGAGAAAAAAGGTTTCGGCTGAAAAAAGGGAGGAAAAAAGCCTTTGCGTCCGAATCCGTGTCAGTGAATTTCAGAATCCACATCAGCCGCGGGGCCCTACGAAACCGGATAGACCGCCGTAGGAAGGCTGGAACAGTGTATTGAGGGGAGAGAGGAATTTCGATGTCTACGCGACCGAACCACCTTTTCTTCATTCTTTTATATGACGTCCCTCATAGGATGGGATATATATATATAAAAAAGGAGGGGGGGAAATACCCGACCGAGGGACAAAAGCAGGTTGAGAGGGGGAAAAGGTAGAGAAGGATCGCGGGATCTCTGGGGTGTGATTGCCTACCGCTTCCCTGCCCGCAGACTCCACTCGGCCTGACAGCTTTCTGTGAATGGGAGGAAAATCCCACCCTGAGGCGTCAAACACGTTCGCAACTTTCCATTCTCCCTCGACCCGGGCGTTCGGCTATTTGGCGACCAACCCATCAGGTTCGGCGAACACAATATGTAACCAACGGATTCTTTGTTCGGCGATCGCGGCTGGAAGGAAGGCGGTCGCCTCCATTCATAGGGAGATATTGCTTGCCCGTCACCTTCCGCTTCCGGGGAATTCAGTTTAAAATGCGAGTGACGGGTGAAATTGCCTTTTCAATTTGCCATAAACTAAGCAAGTCTTTCAGAACCCGAGGGGAGCAATTTCGAAGGTAACAATCTATAAGTATTCCTCGTGTAGGTCCCCACCATCCTTTTTCGCATTTTATCTGATAAATACATGTTATGGTTTACTATTATCTAGAATGAACCATTGTAATCAAACACAGCAAGGAAAACTTTCGGTATGACACAATGTTTTACGTTAATTATAGACAGAAAGCAATGGAATGGAATGAGCCACCTCGGACCGTTTTACGTTCATCCGTTCGTTCTCTCCGAAGTTTGACAGGAAAAATAACGTCAACAGGAAGGTGAATGTGCATTTTCTTATATTTTTCTTCCTGTATATGTGTGGTAAAAGTGGCCTAGTAAATTGTGACGAAAGAATGAGCTAGTACAATTGCTCACATTTTGTGAGGCATAGGTGTCTTATTTTATTTCCTTAAATTTCAGGTATATCATAAGTTTCAACGTCCCTTGTCGATATAGAGTGCACAATTGTAGATATTGATAAATCAGCTTGCGTTAACTACCAATGGACTAGTTGAATTTCGGTGTCTAAGGAGTCATATTTGGTGTATTAAGAAGTCAATTACAAAGCGTGAACATACATTGATTATCTGGAGCACCCTGGCGGCTAATTTATGCCCTGATCGATCCACGGTGGTGAAGTATAAATGGCGCTTACACTACAAGTACAAGGTAAGTGATAGGTGAGTTTAGACAATGTCCGTCTAATTAACAGATCAGTGTTTTACCTGGAAGGAAATAAATTAATAATAAATGTTGGTGCCAGAATTCACAGCGTTTCCGAACTGTGATAGCGTGTAAACAAAGCGGGCTCAGATTCTAAGGAACAGTGATTTCTCCCAACAGGAACAATGCTGGGAGTTTCAAATTTGAGCAACCAAAAATTTGAAATCTACGAGACTGCCTAAATTGAATCACAAGCAAACAAATGTTGATAGAATGCCAATTGATGGGTGAATTTTTATAGATCTCAAACCTAAACCAGTCGATTCTGCGTTCAAAATTACAAAGAACAGGCCTATTTCAGTAAAAACCACGTTTTTGAGCAGTGGAAACTGTGCCTATGGGGCGATTGGGCTGGTTAAGTATTACGACAAACCTAAGAACGGAATAAAAAATTTTTCAAATCAAGTTTAAGATCTCTATGGGCCACACGGCAGATGGACATTGGATGCCTTGAACATATGATAAAATTTGAGGGGATTATAAAACATTTTGCATGATGATTACAAATTCTAATTATTGGGAATGAACGAAAATCAGGAGGCTCTTTAGGTCATAATATGCGTAAAAATTGTGTTATTTCTGAAGCATAGAAAGCTACACTTGGATTGAGGGAAGCAGAAAATGAGCGAGAGAGGGGGAGATGGTTGGTGAGGAGTAAAATATTTCATTAACGTAAGTGCCTCCTGAAGGAAACCCCTGAGGGAAAAGAGGTTTTAGCCCGTTCTTGGATCTTCAGTCGGTTCAGAAGTCTCAGAACGTTGATATTCTCCAATTGTTCACCTACATACTAGCTCAAACTTCAGACGTTCTGAACTGAGAGATAACGGAAAGTAACATATTTGTGTTTATGTGAAATGTAGGTGTATTGCAGATATTATATTTGCAGCACCAGCTTCAAACACTAGCGGACAATGATTGTTAAGAGACAAGAATTAAGTTCAAAGTCAAGACAAATAGAATAGCTAAACCTTGTTTACAAATAATTATTTCAGTGACACCGTGGACAAGGAGTAGACCTGGCGGCGAATAATACTGAGAACGCTGCTGCGACCTTGATGGCGAGAAATGTGGAGTGGGAAAAGTGCTACGGAGTTACTCCAGATATGATAACTATCCGGATTTGTTGAATCTGTGTATACGCTGCGCAGAATCATTTGTTATGACTCAGTACGTCACTCGTAAGGAACTAGCGCTTGCTGGCATCTTGTATCACTACATACTCGATTTTCACAAAAAATGTGGTGGATCCGTGAAATATTCAGTGCGGGAAACAACCACACAATTTGTAGATCTCATTGAGGGTGGAAGATGGGATGGGTTTCCGAAATTTAATGAGGATATCCTCATGTGGTGTTGAGGAATTGCTGACACTGGGTGGACATTAAATGAGCACTCAGTCCACCAATTTTAGGGAACCAATCTCCTAAACAAACAACCTGCTTTTCTACGGTTTGGAGACTTATACACCAGCATCGTGTTCTTTCAAGATTTTAAAACGGGCTATATCCACTTTCGTATCCAAGGCTCAACAGCACAAAACAACGATGCTCTCACGTAGACGACACTGTGATTCCCGAAAAGGGCGACAAGATAGTCTCTGTTCTAAAGTTCTGGGAATTGAGAGACTTATGGAAGGTTCAGACAATATTGAAACGTAACGCGCAGATTTTCAAGTTTTGTATTGGAGCAGCTCAGAATCAGCCTCGATTCATTTGGGATTCTCCGAGTTCAATGCAGAAGAAACTTAGAAAACACTAAGCATAAGCCGTAGTTCGAGGACGGTTTTGCATGTACAAAATATAAAAATAAATGGAAATCTAAGGGTGGTATGCAAGAAATACTTTCTTTGTCTGAACCGAAATCGGCATTCAAATACCATTATATTGGATTTTCAAGAACCCAACGAGCACTCAGTTATCCTCGCTGTACTCAAATATATATTCCTTCCGTTAACTGTACTTCTTACATCTCTTCACGTGCCTCCATCCACGTGCTCTTAACTAACTCGCTAAATCCTCTCGGTCAAAGTGCCTCGTCGTAAACAACACCATTCGCCGATAGTGAATCAACAGGACGTCACGGCAAATCCCAGTAAACTACAGACTGGGAAACGACTCTGGTTGTTAAAACCGTAGTTACGTTTTAAGTGAGTTCCCCCTTATGAAAACCTCACTCTTTCACTCGAGAATCCCCCACTTCCCGGCAACAACCGTAGAAAATAACCAGTTATGAGTGGTCGGCGGTGAGGAGGGAGGAGTTTGAAGGAATGAATTGCCTTCCGTTTTCTCGGTATAGTTTGTAACGTATTGCGGATGGGACTGAGGGGGAGGTCTCAGGTCGGTTGTAGTGGTTTTCTTCAGACACGCGATGTTTCATTCTCTCGAATATCATCTTACTCGCAACACCTCAATTCTGCCGAGTTGTTGGCCCCCTCCGACTCTTCCGCCCACCTTTTATTTTTCTCACATTTAAAAAAAAAAAAGTGAACGCGCCAGGGCGGAGGAAATTGTTTATTTTCCCGAGAAACCCATTATTTCACCAGAGCCCCCCTGACCTACATAATTTTTATTCCTTTCGTTGGAACCGCTCCTTGTTAAGTGTTGACTACCTTTTATCGCTTCAACTGGTTTGGTGTTAAACATAAGGTTCAAACTGTTCCTCCCTATTTTGCCGACAGCCCTTAAAACAATCCACAAAACACTATGATCATCAGCATGCTAACGACACGCATGCGAAAACAAAGAAATAACCAACGACCCAATGGTCTTCTCATACAATGAATATCGTAAATTGGTCATGAGTTAAACTGGTACGCTGGAATCTGGTTAAACTAGTTTGTGTACAACTCCGCCAGTGACGAACAATTACAGTTATGAAACAATAATTACAGAGCACAGTTTTAAAGATGTACTCAGCTACCCTACAAGTTTGAAAGTGAGAATCGATATACTTACAATGCTAAAATGACATTGCACTACACACCGTATGCAAATCCTCCCTCCCCCCAGTTCCCAAATAACACGGGAATGTTGACTAATTCAGCTCAAATGAATCTTTAAGAATCGTGCGGCATCCTATCCACACTGGATGCTCGATAAAATACCAAATAAAATTCACATGATGTTTGTATTTTCGTCGCAAGTTCAATAATTTTCGAAAGTATAAAAGACAGATGTAAAATTTTCTACGATATAAAAAAATGTTCTACATTTTTAGAACGCATCTACATCTTCTTACTTTAATTCATGAGAATGAAATGAACAGTTTTCCCCATCCCTCACATCATCTGTCAATATGAGAGGAACAAGCAACTAAACCCACCATTCACTTATTCCTTGGATTTAAGACCTTTTTGACCACTGTAACATGGAGGTGAAAATCGAGAATATGCCCCTTCCATGGAGGTGGTATGTCTGCGATACCCAGAGGGTACCTGTGAAGATAAAAAGCTTTTGGTTGATGCTTAGCCTTAGCAGTTTCAGGAAACGGAAGAAGACTATCTACATCCATCGCACTCCAGAGGCTTTCGCAATGCAGGGAAGAGGAGCACAATGGAGGCGAAAAGGCTCGTAATAGGCAAGGCAAGGGGTAAGTAGCAACGAATTATTAAGTGGTAGCATTGACACGTATTGCCAATTTCGCTCCATGGGTACAATCCGAAGAAAAGGGGTGTCCGGACAGTCAATATCACAAAATGAGTGGTTCGTAACTAGGCTCCGCTACCATGTAACAAGAATGGAATAGACTGGAGTGGGGTAGTACTTCCAAGGACTTGGGCGATAAGCCTGCAACACCCTGAAGCCAAACAAAATTTACGTAGATGCTCATCCTTAACATTTTCAAGGAACGGGAAGGGGAGATTCATTGTCATACTGCCACAATTTAGCAGTTATTGGTACGAGTAAAGGCCTAACACATGGACGACACGAGTGAAAGTTATCCACAAACTAGATATTGATATATAGCTCGATTCGGAATTTCTGAGGGTTTTAAACAGGACAAGACGAGTAGTGAAATTTTCACCACGAATGGACAGTGTCGCTGAACTAGTGAGAGGCGTCATTTTCAACAATAGCTAGCCGTCTCGGGTACAAACGATTGCACCAGAGTTGACCGAGCTGACAATCTTTCTGATGAGGCTGGAACAGCCCAACAGGCAGAAAAAAAGAAAAAGGAGACCGCGGTGTTGATAGCGACGACTCTTGGCCGTTCGTGACTTTTCCGGAGTTGCCTGGCGTCGTTTGTTCTTCGCAGTCCTCGAAAACCTCCCTGCAGCTTTTTCGCCCGCAAAAACGTTTTCCGAAGGCACAAAACCCGCGACTTACGAGTGAGCCAACTACGAGCCGTTATCGGGATGTTAAAGTTTAACGACGGGTGAGATAGCTTCGGACAATTACTTTTAAGAGCCTTTTCGAGCCTTTTGAGAACAAAAGGCGCTCCCCTGGGTAGAAGCGCTGGGGGGAGCTCGGCGCGGGGACGTAAATCTAGAATCTTGGGCGTTTGTTTTCCTTTCCCAACTCCTTCAGCCCGTGGCAGTGAGCTGAAGATACAGCGATTTCTGGAGAAAGGGGACAAGAGGAAAGCATGAAGGGTGAGTTAAAGGATAAGGTGACATATTGATCTCAACGAAAGCCGCCTGTCACTTGATGGAAACAGTTAAATAGAAGTTTGGCCCACTGGAACTTTGGTGAAGTCCTTTACCACATGATTTACTGAGAACAAAGAAAAACGTTATCCGCAGGTTTATCGGAGTCAAACTTCCAAATCATATTAGGTAACTTGAACCACAGTACCTCTTCGGAAAAACAAATAACTCCAACAATGAACGACAATCTATCACCAATATTTTGGTTGCTCTCTGCCAAGCATGGTCCGATATTACCAATGAAATATGGGCAAAGAGTATGATTCACATCAGCATGTTGCTCAGTTAGATAATCTACACGTGCGGTTCGTGTCATCAAGTTTATATCTGGACCAAGTAAACATATTTTTCAATTACTGTTTACAAGCATTTGCACTGTGGAACATCTATGATTAATAGAACCCGAGATCACTATAAAACAAATTTTTTCCACTCTTCACAAAGTTATCTACGTGCAACCACATTCTGCGAACCCTAATGACAAACGAGATCCTCGTCAACGCTCATGTTTAGTTTAACTAAGTGAAACCCTTTCCGATGTTGAATACGTCACAGGTTTGTGAAGTTGTAAATCTGCGACAACTTTGCACGAAAAGCGGAACTTGAAAACAATAACCACCAATAATTCAAGACGACCTTTCTGTAAGCTGTCTTGCTATGATCCAAAATGAAACATTCCACTGCAATGAAACGAATTAGAGCCAAAGAAGATCAATTAGAGCAAATTCTTCAACATTGGAAAACTCCAAATTATTACACAGGTTTTTATTATCTCTGTATTAGATACCCCTTCAACGCAAATGAGAGATATAACACATTACTATGCTTGTTGGACATAGTAATGGATGTGGTGCGTTTTCTAAACTTGCCATTCCTCAATATTTCCTAATTTTATTCAAGATTTTTTTCAAATGGTGATACAACGGATGATCTCACAGCAACCCGAGTGGTTTTATTCGATTCAGGAAACTAATTATGAATTTAAAAAAACTACTTTCTAACTTCGAACGTTTTTGATAGTGAATCCTAAATTATAATTCCTTAGGGTTAATTGATCGAGATGCCGAGATTAGTGACACATCCCGAATCGGTTGATTGAGTGGTTGGAAAAGTACATATCAATGTTTTCGGAGCTGACACCATCCAGGTTTCAGTGTTAAACGACGATAACGAATTAAAATTATGATAAATCTTCTAGCTTGAAAAAGGCAAAAACTGAAGTACGCAGATAAATATTAAAGGTAGTTTCTAGTTAACAACCTTTTCATTCCCTGGATGTATTGAAGCCAAAACCTTTAAAATGAAGAAACATTTTTTGAATGGGCATAAACGGATTTATATTGTTTTCAGGTTAATGAAAACCCTGAATTAATTGACTTGTAAAATTAACATCGGAGTTTGAAAGCAGTTGTTATATGTCAGGGGTGCCCACAGGGGGGTTGTAAAGTTGATTAAAACAGTATTTGACGTGAAAACATTCAAAAATAAATTGGATCACTAAGATAGAACGTAAATTATAATGAACCTAGCAATTCATTTGACATGATTTGTTTTTATATCTAAAAATGTACCTATAAATGACAATGGGAGTGCTCGAATGTTGTCCGTGATTAGTTTTAGATAAAATAAAGGGCGCTTATGAGTATTTTTTACATTTTTGTTTCGGGGAGCGTATACTAATCTATATGGGGGGATTGATTCTCTGGTTTACACGGGGGGGGGGTTACACTCCCATATATGTAATGATTTGAGAACTCTTAAAAAACTTATTACTTCATTGTTATATACCACTATAGTCATCTTCAATCTCTTATATTATTCAACAATTAGTGTTCTTCATCGCCGATCCAAATGTTGAATGTTTGAAATATTAAACAAAACGGCAAGAACGCGCCTCATATCAGTCCGGCGGCCTCTGATGGAGGGAGCAACTCGCGAAAACCTCAAGTTGGCTTCCCTTTTAGACGGTAAACCGGTCGAAGAACTTCGACCTAAGAACTTTTATTATTGTTATTACTTTCCCCCCGACCTCTCACGCCACTAGGTCAGGAAGGAAAAGGCTGGCTAAAAGGAAACCAAAAAAGAAGAAAAAAAAGAGTCGACAAGTAAAAAAAAAAGTTCGTTTTTTGAAAAGTTGAAAGAGGAATATGGGAAGGAATGGTAGGAGGGAGCTTCCCTGACAAAACCACGTTTTCTTGTGAGCAGAGTAAAAAAGGCGAAGGAGAAAGTTTTTCATTAGATAACGGAGGGGCTTCAGAAGAAATGCGCCGGTACCTGAAAAGTGTGTACTTTCCCAGATTATGAACGGCTTGTTTGAAGCTTTGTCCCCTCTCTCCACTAACCCCCACCCCTTTCCCAAAGTCACCTCGATTGAATATGATTCAACGTTCGGGAAGATAATTTATTCAACCGGAATGGAAAGAGGGGATTCTAGTTACGGAAAGTGGACTTCTTAGAAAGCCAATTCGAGAAAATTACTTGATCGGATGAAACGGGGTTTTTATTAACAGTCCCTTTTGTGAGAGGTAATAGAAAACATTCGAATTTTTTTAGAAATGAACAGAATACGTTTCCTAATGAAATTATTACGCAAAGATGAACTTCATTTTCATGGATACGGAATAAATCTAATAAAACCGACTTGGTTTCACATTTCATCCCCGTGTACCAAAACTTGGTGGTAGTTTTTCAGACGATTGCAAGTTCGAACTCGTGTAGTTTAGTAGTTACAGACAGAATACATCTTGCGTGAACATTTATTTTGAGGTGAGGTTATTGTATTTCAGCAACACGTTTTACTGAAAAATCAGGTTACCTAATTAAAAATTAATTAGTTGTGGTAGTATTTAAAAATCTTATAGCTCCAAAATATCATATATCAGTTTTGAAAAAGTTTCATCCATGTGATTCACGGTAAACACTCACTCAATGCCAAGACCTTCGGATAGGTTAGTACGATTACTATGTCGTCTTTTCCATTTAGCATGGTTTTCCACTATGGACGATCATAGACCCAACAATGTACAACTACATTATATTTTACATGAAATACTTCAATCAACATCTCATTCAAGTTCTCTTGGTACAATACTATCTTGAATCCAACTTGAATCAGTACCTCACCTCTGCTAAACCAGCATTTGCCTGTGAAACACTATCTCAACAGGAATTTGAACCACTCCTGTTAGCATGGATTCTGATGTTGGAATCAATGATAGATCATGAGAATTCTGGTTTCTGCAAAATTCACGCTTGCGCTCCAGTACTATCCATACAACGGATATGACATTGCCAGGGTATTGTCCAGAAGTTGACAAACAAAATGTGAATTCCATATGGCAGTTCTACCGATTTTGAACACGATCGGGGTGATCGATCAAAGGAAATCGACGCCATAGGGAATTTTGGTACATTCCCTCAACATTCACTTGAGGGTGATGACCAGGTAAGGGGATCGTCTAGAAGCTGTCTTGCAATATCCCAGGAATTTTCATCAAAATCAGAAGAAATCGTAGTACAGTTTTGGGGTTACCGGGATTCTGGGCAAGATAATGCGAATGCCAGTGAGATACAGACCATAACATTTTCATTCAGTAAAAATGTGAGAAGTCCTTTAGTAACTTATATTTTCTTTTCTTTTTAATGGGTTTCCACAACTTCAAGACGTATGATCAAGTCCCAACAGAGTTCGAGGCAAGAAGTTGGCACAGACCAACGGACATGGCAGGTAACAGAATTGATCCACAAGGTTTGACGATCAAAAAGCAAGTGAAAATTTTGGTTTTGGAGGGCTAGGTTTCTTTTATTTCTTACACCAGAGCTTCATTTACTATGATAATGATTAAGGGGAAGGAGATTACAAAAAATTGTTCCTATAAACTAATATTGAGTATTTTGTTTTATGTTGAAGCATTATGATAACCAGACATTGTAGTAGGCGCATCTGCGAGGATTGCCATACAACTTGACCAGTAAACTTGACTTAAATGGTACTACAAATCTATAGAGTAGCATTATGAATTTTCACCTAAGACTTGGAAACTGTGTCAAAAACATAGTTAACCTTTGCTTGAAGTTGCAGATCACACCTTGCCGCAATGAAGAAGTAGATTTTCATGAGTAGGGGGGTCGTGAGCCATAAAATACGCGGCTTTGCGATTTTAATTCCCCTAACGCCCTCTGCGAGCTTGAAAGCATCAACCGCAACAAGCCGACGGTTTGGATAGAAAAAAAAGTCCACTTGACGAAAGCACCACAGCTCTACATCTGCTTTGAGACCACCTCCTCACATTGGAGTAGATTAGTGTGGAAGGCTCAAAGAGGTACGAGTATATCCCCCACGTGAAAGGTAGCCGTTAATTAAAGGGCTTAAAACGTTTCCAAGCTCGGGGAAGCCGTTTGTTTCATACAGCAAAAGGGAGAGGCCCCGTTGAGAGGGAGCGTAAGTCCAGAAAGGCAGACAATATTGCTAATCCACGAGTCCTGCAAGACCCTGACTTATTGTCTTCATTTAGAGACCGCCCCCGGCCCCCTGCCTCGCCGCCCCGAAGCGTTTTCTCCCAGTTCCAAGAGTACACAGCGTATCTGTCAAGCTTTCGACCAGGAGGGGGTTGCAGAGACAGACAGCAGAACCATTCCGCTCCCCCATACAGTCCTTATTTTAGGATATTAACTCGACGGTTCTTTCACTTCGGTTGACAAGAGGGATTAGGAAGGCCGGGGATGTGAGAACTTACAAACGGACGAAGGGAACACAAACCTAACAGCACCGACACCAGTCACCGATAAATGGGATTATTCGTTCCGTATAATGAGAAAACTAGAATACTAAATACTTCTTGATTGGATTATTCGCAATTGTTATATTCATGTAACCGTACCGAATGTTGTAAACGTTAAAATATCAAACACGTACGTTCTTCTTTATTGACACACCTCAGTCGCACACGCATAGCGAGAGCTCAAGTGCTAACCAAATGATATGAAACCCACATTCCAAATTCTACATTTAAGTCAACTTGCAGTGGAAAATTCAATATTCAAAGATCCATAATATTTGGCCGAAAAGTCGAAAAATAAACGAAACTCGAGAGAAGTCAACTGAGGAAAAAATCATCGAACGGACCCCCCGGGTCCTTTTTTGTTATGGCCACGGTTTACCAAGACTACCCTCAAAATTTGAACGAGATCGAACCAATAGAATCTGATAACACGAAGCTGAGTGGATTTTCCTATAGCGCAAGCGCAGACCGATCTATTGATTAGTGAGCAACGAGACCCACACGGGAACACTAACAGCCTGACCTCCACATTCCATGAAAATGTCCTTTGAATCGGATGAAATTATAAGGAATCTTTATTCCTTCATTGGTTGCGGATACCTACCTAGGAAGACACACACAAAACGAAAATTGTTCAGATTGGTATAATAAACAAATTGAGAGTTGAATAACGATTTTGGAGAAGACTTTTTTTCTATTCCCAAAACTGAAAACTAAGATTACTCAACCAATAGGGAGACACAGAAACAAAACTTCCAAACAGTCAATGGTGAGACAATAATTTTTATAACTACACTTGAGATCGATTGTGTTCCAACATTGAATATTGTTTAACGGTCAGAATAAATAACCACCTAGATACCTGGAGCTGGAATTTCAATAAAGGAGAAGAGATAACAATACCATTGCATTACGACCGAATCATGCGAGTACTTACATTAGCCGCTCTTATTCCAACGTTCCTTTGGATTATTCAAGATATTGAATAATTCATCGTCTAACCTAGAAGTGAACGGTACGAGCCAACATAGTGATTCTAAGAGCTAGAAAACGAGAATGGTTAAGGTATAGCTTACACCGCTGTGAGATCACGGGTTTGTTGAGCTTGGAAACAATAAATAATTGTTCAACGAAGTTGGGGAACTTTTAACCAAAATAAATATTGGCCTTTCGACGTAGCTACTCTGGTCTCGGCTCGGGGAGTGAGGAGGTCAGTTTGCGGATCGGCGAGCGGTAGGGGTAGCTGAGGTCTAATTCATTTATACCGTGTTGCAAGGTTGGTTGAAACATGTCCCGATCCCTGCTTTTAGGGAAGGTAAATAAATTAATAATTAAACGAATTTAAATTAGGGTGCCCTGAGAATCAGGATGTGGAGTTACCTGCATAATTAGGGGGAGAATAGACCAAGAATGACGTCTAGCGGTTTTATTAAGGCTCATCAGTATAGAAGCAGGCGGAAGAGGATATGGCACGAAGGGAACATTCGGAACAATCCAGAGAGGAGAGCGCAAGAGGGCCAGAGGCAACAACCTAGAAGTCAAAGGGTTACTCAACCACCGTTCATATATTTAGACCAGTGAATAAAAAAACTATTAGGAAATAACAGTTGAACGAAGTTTGAGAACTTCCAACCAAAATATTCAATGATCAATCATTCAATGTTGGCTTCATTTTTCTTTTTAAATGTATCGCATTAGGTTCTCCTATGCAAAATAATTAATTCCACTGCATAGATAGCTCCGAAGCGCTGATGGTTTGGTGGTTTTCTTATGAAACATTATAGCGTGATCGCAGATAACTTGAGGCGACACGTTATGAAGTATGGATTCAACAGCTAATTGAGATCAGGGATAATTTATTATTCATCAGGCTTCAGGGAAGTTGAAAACAAAGAGCTCGTGATGTGATGAGGCGAAAGTAAATGAAATAATCCATCAATGTCGTGGATTAATAGAGTGAAGTACAGCTGGCATTCTGGCGATACTCGAGAGATAGTCATCTATAAGACACGTGGCTTGCTGTCCATTTGGGACTAGAAGGTGACCAGGCGTTGCAGAATGATTCAAATAATGGAGATCAATGAAAAAACTGTAAGCTACAGAGCAATATATGGCTCTTTGAATCACATGATGAATCCTATATATTGTTCTCTTTCTCCCTCCATCACAACGTACAACCTCAACTAATTTTGCCCTTATGTAAATTTATTAACTAAAATAATTCATCAGATGACATTCCTGTTACTGGTTATTACCCTGCAGTACGGCGTTTAGCTCTGAGAGAGTTTCGCCGTTAGTTCATATTCTTCTTTAATTTCTTCCTTTGTCGCCCGCTCTGAGGACGCTCTCTAATTTCTCCAGGGAACATCTTTCGTGTGCACTACAGCTGGATGGGGGAAACGCTGCGACTAAGTTTTCAACCCGGACTTAATGAACAGAATAAGCTTGACCTACAATACGCTGTGTCTTCTTCTCTACGGTCTCCATAGAGGGACCCCCTTTCATAAGTTGTTTCAGTTTTCTCCAACTAACAAGGGAACTGCGCGACCATGAGATCGTGGATTCCAACCAAATCGTCCCTTCGGGTTCCATTAATCAAAATATCGGGTCCTACATGGTCTGACTTATGAATGGAGTCACCAAGACGACGGAGTTCAAATAATTGAGTTATTTACCCACAATGATGTTCGTAACTGCTGTTTTGAACTTTCAAGTAAGGAAATACGTATTTGTAACAAACTTCCTCTTCTTCTGAAAACTGTTTCCCTTACCATAACAAAACACAAAACAAAACGCACAAATACAAACACTATATCATAATGTTTATTTATATCAAATAACATTTAACCGAAAATGATATCATCTTGTTCATATCAGAATTGAACTGTTTCTTCTTCTCTGAATCGATCAAAGCAAAAATACCGATCGAACATTACTATTACATTCTAACTCCATTTGGGCAAATAAATTATTTTTATGTTTAAAATGACAGCTTGTTTTCCGGTACCTATTTATCCAAATTGTCATTTTTAGTGGATTAATACGTCAAGTATGTATCAACCATGTTGAAAAAAAAATCACATTTATTCTTCTTTCTTCTTTTTTTTTTCAATTTGTACTCAAAGTTTACATTATTTTCATGTCAACGATTTTGAACTATTTTCAAAATATAGTTTCATCATTTTTGTGGTTCCTTGATTTCTTGAATACCCATTTTATTCACGAAATTTTCTCGATAGGAATGCGATACTGTTGATTTTACAATCTTATCCGAAAACTATTTGATAACCCATATGGCATTATAACAACATGAATTCTGTTCATGGGGGTAGAAAGAACAAAGCTAACCACTCAAATTCGTATAAAAATAATCAATATAAAATTCAGTGGAATCGACAAATTCAATAAAACGGTACATTAGGATAGTCAGGTAATTAAACGGATGAATTTGTACCAGGGACTAATTCAAAGCAATGAAGAAATCGGCTTTTGAACGAGGTGAGTTGAAATCGTTTTAGAAAAGGGTTGGATGAAATGTCGAATTGTACTATTTTTATCTCAAACAGATGGTATTTGGATGTGTAACTCGTTCTGGCCATGTGTACATTCCATATTCCAATCAAATTCAACACCAGTGAATTAAACGTGGTCATACAAATCGTTCTCAAGTTTCCAACCAATTTCACATCTACACGGTGGTTTTTTCAGCTCATATATGTGCACCTCAAGAAATCAAATGCCAATTTTCTAGTCAAATCAGCAGAACGTCTTTGAGAAAATGCCTTTCAAGGATAAGTGTATTCGTGATCCAAGTTTACGTCATTTCACATGCCCAAACATCAAAGTGCAAAATTCATAATTCAAAGCGAACAATACGATAGTGGAGCTCATGATACTTTCAGGTACGGAGGGCTGACTTGTCTCTAAGAGGTAGAAAGCTTGGTAATCGTTGCTTCGAGAACACCTTTCTTCAGATCAAATGGAATAATACACCACTTTCGTTCCGAGGCTAGCGTAGCAGACTATTGCAGTCTATTCATGGGTTTGTTGAAATAATTTGAAGCACTAGCACACACACACACACACACACACACACACACACACACACACACACACACACACAAATAAGGAAATTGCTTAAAGAGGAGCGAAAGCTAGCAAACAGGGAATTCGTGCAATTTCTTCATCTTTTTTTTTTTAACTCAGATCATAATGGAAACAGCTCATCAATAACTAAACCTTTTCACAGGCTTTCATCCAACTTTCAGTGAAGTTCGGAAATTCACATTATTTCATGACCACGTATTCGACCTAAACGTGAAGTGCAGGGATAATTTACCGCGACACATCTTCAAATAGATTCAATGACGCATGAACTTGAACAAATCTTGAAATAAAAAGATTGTGACCTATCTATTTCACTCAAATAATATGGAGTGTTCAGGATTGGCCTTCTGACCAAGTACCAATTCTTGCACAAGCAGACACTGAAGGTATGCCTAGTAGGATGGGCAGTAAATTGTCCTCTCTTATTCTTAAGAAGAAATTTTTAGAAGAAAGCAAGAGAATAAGGGAACTACTTTGATTGATGGGTGGCGGACAGGCGGGTGAACTACAGTTATTTGACAGCACTAGGGTTAGTTCAAGTTTGGTTTCTTCAATTTCCCTGAATGGCGTCCAATGAAGAGTGTTTGACGTCGTTTTTGTCAAAATCTTGCTTCACACAACTGTGCATGAGTTACCGTTTCTTAGACAGTTAGATCCATCATTTAGTGCATTTCTGAGCGCATAAAGTTCAGATTTTTCCTAAGATGGCTTTAACTGTAATCTGGACCCACATGGTTGACGGTACTGTGGACCCTAGATCCTTATTACCAACACACAGTCTTATTGGACATCGTTTTATCAACCGAGTGTGTCCTATGTATCAGAGTTTGCAAAGAAGATGAAGTTGCGATGCCTTCACAGAATGCTTTTTGGTTTTTTGAATTCTAAAGTTCTGAAGTTAAGAAGTTACCAGGAAATCTGCGACCGTTGGATGTCCAAGGACAATCATCTTGGTTAGCTATGGCTCCAGTGTGAGAAGTTAGCTCTAGAGCTAACCATGAAATCTTCTACTGTGATTGTGCCGAACAATTTCTATAGGATCGGTTTTAAAACATTTTTTATTTAATCGGCTCTACGGTCCTTTAAGAACCAGGGCCTTCTCAACAACGGACTTCCATTCCTTCCTGTCCAGAGCTTGGGTCCTCCATCTACGCACTCCAAGCTGGATCAGGTCCTCCTCTACGTCTTCCAGCCAACGTCCTCTCATTCTTTTTCCACCTGGCATCCCATACACGGCTTTTCGCGGATATCTCGCTTCAGGCATTCTTTCTACGTGCCCTAACCACCTGAAGCGGGCTCGCCTGATGAATGCCACTAAATCGGGCTCTCCATACAGTTGCCTCAGCTCATGATTCCTTCGGATTCGCCATTCTCCATTCAAAATTAAAAAATGACTTTTATTAAAACATTGTTTGGTCATTATTTCAATCAATAAGTAATTCTAGGTAGAAATCTCCGTTTCAGCATTGCCATTCACCAGCATACCCATGACAAAAACAATTGTTACGCCATAATACAGTGTTAGGGCTATAAAAAAAGGGGATGACCCTTTTAATACCCTTCTTTTCTAGACTAAATTTCGAAGTGACCTCATTTTGTCTCACATTTTACAATCCTAAGTCTGTACTTATTGTGGAGAAATAAGAACTAAAATCACGACAATGACTAAGATTGTCTCAATTGTGTAGTTTTATCACAAATAAATACGTATCTATCAATTCTGTCTGATACGGTGCATGTTTGTTTCGATAAATCAGGGAAGCGACGTGGTTTGAATTATTGCGCCGAAAATCCACCTTCGAGGCGTTGACACGATCAACTAAATTTCGGTGAACGGTTCGACCTTATCGAATACGGTTCGGGCGATTCCCATTTCATCCTGTGTTCAAATATAGAACAGATAAGTACGTTACGGCCTCTGGAAATGTTGACAGACGCGTCAAAGCGGACGGACGCTCCCCACAGACGCGGGCGGTGAAATTATTCGAAAGTCATTCCGCAGGGGAGCCGGAGTCCTGAAAGTCGACTAGGATGACGAGATGGGGGGTTTGGTTTTGACCTTATAACCTTTCACCTCGACATCGATTCTCCTCGGGTCAAATGGACGGGGGCAATCGGCCAGGAACTAGACGCAAAAGGGATTCCCACGGATCGGGACGCAGCCGATTTAGCGAGGTAATGCCTCAGAGAATAGCGGTCAGACATCCTGGGTTATCCCCGACGGAACCGCGGATAAGAGAAGGACCTCAATTTACTTGATTCTGATCACAGAACTACTATTAATTATGACTCCCCAGTAGATCTGCTGACCCGGATACGAAAATCGACACGCTAATATTGAGTTGCGGATTTCTCGCAACTGTTGGATGGCATCCTGTCATTACTATCACACCTACACCACAAATCATAATATTTAAATCAGTTTAACAACAGAATATTTTTTATACTGTTTCAGAATGTATAAATACTGTTGAATCATTCTCAATACATTGCAGTGCCTTGGACTTTTTATCATTATTAGCGGAAAACCCCCTTCGCACAAAATGGTTTGAATACTATATAATTCAAAAAAATGCCTCATCGCTTCCCCTTTGGGACGGTTTTCCGCCACCAATAAACCGCTATGATAACCATCACTCTGGAACAAAAAAAAAATTAAACTGCCAAGGAAAGTATGGAGTAAAAGGATGTTTTGGAGGTTCTACAGCACACTCCGGTCAAAATCGGACAGACATTTTAGCCATGTATTGGTAACATACATACCTACATACATTCAAACAAACTTTAAATTGTTAGGTATTCAGGATCTAACTTGCGTTTTTAGCTACTTCCTAGCTAATGTCATGGGGAAAGATAAACTGCTTAGAAATCACGTAAACTGTAAATCATAGAATACGCGAAGTTCTCTACTTGTCTTCCAACCATCAAACCAGCGGAAAACATGTACGTACAAATAATATTTTAATGTGTCGGAATCCAAGTTAAGAACCCTGAAACGGGAGTTTCCTACGGAAGTTTCAACTTATTTCCCTTGAATCAAAAGATTTAGGTTTCTTTTTGACATTATGAGTTTTCAGAGCCAAATTTTGTATATCTTGGTCCTGTGAAGAACAAGAAGTATGTACAGAGCCTTGCTTTTTCAATTTAAAAAAATCTGCGTACTTTCCCTATAAGGCCATTATTACAATGTATTTTTAAAATTCCACCACAAACTTTCCAATAGTTATATTTGTGAAAATTGGTTCAAAATCACTATATTCAATTTTCCAGCACAAATTAGGAACCCCCCCGCTCTTCTCATCTTATACAGGTACCAGGAACAGGTACTTCTGGAGGAGAAATTACAAGCGTTGACCATCAGCGCCGAATTGTGATGACGCCCTCCGTCCGTTTGGAAAAAATATTGAATTTTCAACACGCAATTGTCAGTCAAGTCCAAGTTACTGCTAAGTTCACTCTCCCTCAAATTTTCCAAATACCCAATAAATCGCAATATTTAATGGTGATATATAATATAATATTAGGAAATCCTAATATCCTATTCCCACGTCCTAAACACATCCAAACAATACGGTATTGGAACCCGTCTTAAGTTAACTCCACAATTCCCAGATTGACCTAAAAAGTTTCAATTGTTCTGTTAAACAGAAATATATTGATTCTAAAGCTTTTAAAAACTATATTTATTGACTTTAAAACCACTTCTTCAGTAATTATAAGAATTGGGTAAGTAGAAAACCCACAAGTTGGGAGCTACATAAAGCTGACAAGCGGTCGAATTCCAGTAGATAATATTGCAGTGAATCTTTCTTTTCATGGACTTATTCAACTTTTTCATCCCTGGGGATGAAATTATACCTTCGGCCGCTTATGTTGTAGAGGGATATTCCCGTAATGGGGTTTTGAGAGGTGAACGGAAGTGGCGGAGGTCCGAGAAGTTCTCTTCGCAAGGTTAATTATTCAACCGAAGTTTGGGTCGGGTTGTTGCGGCCAAAAGCAGAAAGGGTTTGGTTGAGATGGGCGAGGAGGGAATAGCAGGGAACGAGAGAGGGGAATAGCAGGGAAGAGGTGGGAATACGAGAGGGGGAATAGCCTTTCAGAGAGGGCTGGTGGGGGAATAACAGGGGTGACTAAGGGGATAACACACTTTTGAAGAGAGCCCTAAAGTGCTGAAAAGAAATCTCGTCAGTAATGTCAACACAGCGATTTCCAAGTACCGACCAAAACTGAATAATTAATTAGATATCAAACTGTAAACTGACAAAAATAATGTCAATACCGAAAGCGATACATTTCGAATTTCCAAAGTTTATCTGTGTGGAACATCATTGTTTTGATTATAAATCATTGCTGTATTAGGTAACCCTCCTATGCTGCTCATCAGAATACCAGATCTAGTCTGACTCGGAAACGCACGTGGAAATCCAACTGAAATTTAACGAGATCTAATGAAATTGCAGGTAAAAAGAGTGCATCAGCAAGCTCTCCTACAAGCTTGGGATATGGCAGGATGGATGCTATAATTGTATAGCGTCAACCACGCTATTCGGGCTACCCTTAGCCACGCGTCATGCCAGCTAACTCTCACGCTACTTCAAGGCTCTGCGGCCGACCGTCAACACACCCGATTTTTCCACATCTTGAGCAAACGGATGACAGTACAGCGACCCGAGTAGTCACTTTAGATTCAAGGAACTAATTGCTGTCTGAATCAAATAAAACAACTGCCCTCTTAGATCAAAGGTTCATGCCAGGTTATTTGTATAGAGGTAAAGAAAACGGTACACGATGGAAGAAGACTGGGTGTCAGCTGCAGATGTGTTACTATTTGGAAAACTATGCTCAATCTATTTAATCAATAGAAAATTCAAGAAAATGAATAGTTCACAATGATTACATCCACACGCTAGGAACGTCTGACTTGAAAATCGCATTTCTTTCGGAAATCCTGTTAGCGGAGTGAATTAGTGGTTGTGTTGAATTTCAAGGGTGTAATAGGAATTGATAATAAAATGAACAACTGTTGAGAATACTTCAAAAAGTTTCAATTTAGTAAAATGGAATATTAGCGGAAGGAAATGTGAAAAGTTTTTCCAAAGAAATCCATTTTTAGAGCAGCCACTAGTTAAACATAATATAAATGAAATACATCTAAGAAACGTATACATATATGAGCCCTTCATACGCCAATGCGTTCATATATTCGTGTCTTCTGACCTGATTTTCGCGACCTACTACATGTCAATTATCAAGATACACCTATTTTCTCAGAAACGTTGAAAATATATGAAAGTACATTTTTTAAAAATGAAATACAATAACATTTTTATGCTGGTAGAGTAACGATTTTAAATTTCAAACGTTCGAAAGTACCGTAAATTTGAAACTTTTTCACATTTAGGGACGTCAGATAAGAAAATTTTCGAATTTGGGTTGCAACTCGAAATTTAAATTTTGGGTTCAAAACCAATTAGCGTTGTAATCACTTGAGGTGCCTACTGCAATGTTGATCTCCCCACTTATCTAATTTAAAACTGATTTTCGAAGAAGCAACGATTTTGGAACTGTTCCCGGCATTTATTATTGCGGACATTTCGAATTCATGAAGTCCACTTCCCATTTGAAAGTTTGAAATTCTTCCGCTTCGACCCGGTTCGTTTATATGGAAAGTCCATAAAAGCCCTCCGCATTGAAACCTTTATTAAAAAAACAAAACCCGCTTTATTATTATACCGACCTTTACGAATTATTCATCAGGAAACCCGGGAGAGGGCAAAAGAACTTTGGGAGATCGCCGCGTTCCCCCGAAATAGGATTACACCTCCACTCAGACGGAAGATATATCCGTACGAAAAAGGGAAAAGAAATAATAATAAAAAGTTTATATATATACACGATATTTTTTTCAGTGGTCCGCGAAAAATGGTAAGAAATGAGTTTAGGGAGAGGAGGTTAAAAGAGGTGTAGACTGGAATCCAGAGGTCATAAGCTGATGGTTTTATATTTTAATGTATTCAAAATACTTTCTATGGAGCGAGATCGCACCCGTCTTGAAAAAGGAACCTCTTTGCCTAAAATATTCATTACCTAGAATTCTGTAGGCGCAGTTGAAGCTTGAAGTGGACGACTTATAGTTGACAATTCTCTTCCAGGGAGATAATTCTTGAATAATTTTTTTGAGTGAATTGCTAGGATACAGAAGGGAAAATAAAAGGAATCTGTTTGAGGACTGTGAAATCCACTTTTATTTTCTTTGGAGGACTCTGAGCATAGAAGGGGACACAGTGTGGGGCCGGTGGTTGAAGGTGTCCAGAGGGTCGGGAGGGTTAAGACCGCAGGTAGGCTGCCAACCTGGCGAAGGGCCAACTTTTGTAGTGCACGGCTGTGTAGTTCTCTTCCGGGATTTCCTGCCCTCATTTTCACAGATTTTCCTAAACTTTTTTTACGTTTAATTATTTTTAATTTTTAATTATTGTATGAGAGGTGATATAATTAGGAGTAGTGGAGACGGTTTGCGGTTGATGCTCAATCAATAGTACTTCGGGAAAAGAGAGGCGTTGTCTTCAAACTGGAATTGGGGGTGAATCAGCACCGAAAGTTCTGATGTATTGTACTCGAGCTGTTGATAGTTTTACAGTTACAGCAACTTTGGGTCATTTCTTCGAATAGTTGACGGCCCAGAACCAATAAGGCAATTGAATACAATCAAGTCCTTGATCTAGTTCGGCCTACATCACCTACAGCAATCGTGTCATTTCTTGGAAGGAAACAATATCTGACAATGGTCAAGATTCGGGGCATAACTACAATCATCAGTAATGAGCATTCTAAGGCACCAGTGAACTCCTGAAGTTGAAGCAGTCTTCAAGGAGGTCAGATGAACGAGAACATCATCCATATATCAGACAACGTCAATCTAAAAGAGCATCTGGGAAAACGAAACACACACAAAAAGTCAGAGATTGTCGAGATGGCAGTGTACTCCTGTGGATCAATCCTCTAATAGGCACTAGATTTTGAGAATAGTAACAACACCTGACCTTGTAACCAGGAAATAACTTCTAAACATTAATTTCTTAATGAAATGTTACTCACTTTATACCACAGGATGCAGCAAATATACGAAAAAGAATAAAACAGAAAAATCTTATCTGGAAATTCATTCAAAAACATTTCAAAATATGGAAGTAACTGAACCAAAATTTTCGTTCAAGAACAAAAATACACTGCCATAACTTTTAAAAAATGACCAGTGTTAGATGAAATTTGACCAATGAACATTGAACAAGGGCGTTCAATTTGGGTTCATTCAATCCATTGATGATGAACAGAATTGAAATCACAATAAGATTTCCAGAAGTAAGTTTTCAAACAGGCAATATGACCCTAAACTAGGATCATTCGAATTAATTACTCTAATAAGGACTCTCGATGCCCTGAATTATGTGCCTAGGCTACACGTACAGGCGTTCGAAAAAAAAAAAAAAAATAGAGAAAACAACATCAAATATTAACGATAATATGTCGCTATTCACTTCTTTGGAAACGAGTTTACTCGTTTACCAACTTAATTGATCGATAAAGAGATAGGAAATGACGGGGAAGGGATCAATATTGAAAACCAGCCAAAATGGAAATCTATTATTAATTGAGACAACGAACTGAAATTATCATACCGAATAAATTATCAATTCTCCATTTTTACAGTACGAAACAACCTTACGATACAACACAAACAGTAGAACGTCTCCACAATCGATGTCGCGAAATTTCGTAGAAATCGATAGACATCGAAACGGATATAAAATTTGAGTGAGTAGGAAAGTTGACTTTTTTAAGGAAGGAGTTTCGATTCAGAGAGATTTCAAAGCAATTTATAATTGATTCTCGATCCATGAACTTTGTTCTATCTTTTGTAACGCAATGCTAAATTCAGCCAAGATGAGCGGATGCAAAGGCCAGGCTACGCTATCTATTACATACCGAAACGAGCGCATTCTCCTAAGTGGGAAGGGCAACCAGACATCGTTTTAGGTGGAATATAATTTCCAAATTTTAGGGGACAATCTTGTAATTTGTTTCGTATAGTATAAGGATATTTTAAGAGAGCTAGTGTGATTACTTTGGGGAAAATTTCTGCAGTCGGGGAGGTTCAATTAGATTGACAACTGAGAGCACAAAGACGCAGTCTTTGTCTGGGCATTTTTCAAGGACAATAATATTTTGGGCTGTAACATTTGGCTCAAACATTAGGACCCAGAATGTAATACAGAATCATTATCGAGCCAGTCTGCCAACATCATAGCATCTTCGGGTCTTTGCTGATAGCCATTAACAGCACAACTGCCACAATGAACTCGTTTGTCTGCAACTTCATCCACTAAGCAACTGCTGAGTCCTCAGCCTAGAGTTTCACAACATCCGTTGAACAATGATATTGCACTTCACATTCTAAGATATTAGGTGAATGTCTTGGCAGACGAGTTAACATATGTCTTTCTCTGGCATTCTCGTCAGGGAACTGCCGTCAAGGTATATCGTTTTTAGGAAATAACAGATATGCTATTTTAAAATGTTTTAGCCCAGAAACATTCCAAAATAACCGAAATTCTGAAAAACCCCAATAACGGACGAAAAGAGGCCACTAACGGGAAATGATCACTACTTCTTCTGTAGCTACTTCGTTGAAAAGTTTCAGCAGGTTGAATGCAGGGGTACTCATAAAGGATTTCGAATCGATACATTAACCACGTGCTTCGAACTCTCAAAAATTCGGTACCAATGATTCAATGTGGTAAGTAGGTTATGGTAGGTTCTTTTGGTGGTCGCCAGAGGCTTTGTGATGGCCTTCCAAAAAAAAGTCACTTTTGAGATTTAGAAGAGTTGAATACTGATTTTTTCCTTCGGTTTTACTAACAATCCCTAACCTTGGTTAAAGTTGATCATTGTTTCAGCGAACCCGAGATTTGAGCGTTGATTCAAAACAAACAGATTTCACCAATGTAGTCAGCGGTTACTATGTTATCAGTAAACATCAATTTACAGCGTTTCCATGAAATTTCGGTTTGAAGTTCAAACGATGTTTTACCTAGTTGGTATCAAGGAGGCTGCCCCTGGAATGAGAGTGGTAACCGGATGACAGTGATAACGTAACCAACATTTTCTCGCTATTCCAATCTGTTCTATTACTTCTTGGTTTACTTTACTGTTTCACTTCTGGTTTTCCGCTTTCGTTAACACCGCTGTTAGTGTTAATAGTTCGTTGTTATTGATATAGTGTGATATATAATGACAAAACAATAGTTTTTGAAATTCTGTTCTTGTCAAGAAATCAATGTCGCCAAGCTCGAAATCCGCCGTTCTCTCTCTAATTCACCGTGGACGGTAAAATCTTCATCATCCGCTTCAAACTCGTCCTCAAATACCAACGCTCTAATCAAGTCTCGTACTGCTCAATAGGTAGGAAAACACTATGAAGATACGAAACACTAACAAAATATATAACTAGAGGAAAACACACAAAGTAGCAGAAATACCACCATGAACAGTAAGGCAGCTAAAGAGAATTGTGGAATGGAGAAAAAGATGACGAAAAGAACAGATATTAATCGTTGTTTGGAACGATAACCACGAAATTCAGTTGGTTGGTTGTTTGATCGTTGATTTATCTGAACGACAGTAGGTGGAACCGAACACCGTTCTTCAACAGCACAGATCTCCGCTTTATTGGGTAAACGTTGATTAAAAACTTCGGCGATTGACTAGAAACCGGCCCTTAGTATTGAAAGACAACAAATTTCAATTAAAAGAAGAAAAATTAAAGAAACTAAGAAATTAGAGCAGACAAACTGCTGATAGACAGTATAATTTACTTGTTTTAGAAGAATATCGTTCGGAAATAAGGTGATCTGCACAATTCATTCAGAGTGTTGGCGAGCAAAAATGACATGAGCCATGAATACATGAAAAACAGCAACAATGGATAAAAAAAACTGTTAACAAATAATTACAGAAAAAAATGAATGTTAACAACCCAGTCCTACAGTAACATAGTAGACACACAGATGAAATACAGGAAAAGGTTTATAATTATTACTAAAATAACAAAAGTAATTACCAAAAAAGCGGAGCCCTCCTTTCATGCCATCTATTTTGCATCCGTGAGCGATCCGTCAAATTATCCGTTCCGGTAAAAGCATGTACAGGTCCGGACGACGAGTGAACCGAGGGGAACCCGTCCGAGGGCGATCCCAAGTATAAATAGGAAGAGCAGAGCCCCGCGTCCGGATCGATGTTCCGTTCACAGCCGGAGGTGACCTCAGAATCGGATCCTAATCATAATACGGCACGACCTTTCGAACTCGGAACAATCCCGCGTTGTCGTTCGGAGCTGATAGTCATGACAACAGTTTGACAATTCATATTCAACCTTGGCGCCGTACGATTTTGTGTATTTCTGCATCTACCAGCAGATTCAAGTTAATTTGGGTGAAGGTTGATGCGCCAACATACTGTGCTGCTCAATTTCGTGTGATTGCAAATAAAATCATTCTGGGGAAAGCAACACCTATTCAACTTCGAGTTACTTATGTTGGGGATGAACTTAACATTCGTGTGGGATATACTCGTACATTGATGTTTGGAGTACTTTTTTTCAATTACTTGTGAAAATCAACAAACACTTTACAGTTGTACAGGAAACCACAATAAGAAGTATAGCTTCACAAGACGCAAGTACTTCTAAGGTACGTGACTGGATAGTTCTCCCTTCACGATTCTTGGGTAACCAGGTCACCCTTTAGGTTTTGCAGGCATTAATCGCCTAAGCCCATTGAAGGAGCAACTAAACCATTCGATTACCACCCATGTTACACATACCATGCAATTTCACTTGTTAGTGAGGGCAAGTACAATTCAAGTACTAGTAAGGAAATACTAGGGGAGAGAAGCTGGAAGGAGGGCCGAAATTCTTCCCCATCATTTTCCATAGAATTCAACGTTAATACAGAGAATTTACTGGTACTTGAAATATAATTAATAAGTGCCACTAATTGTTCTTGCCACCTGCAAAAGTATAAATCCTAAGCTACTTGTAGTGGACCTAAAATTAATAAGTACAATAAATACAAATTACTAAAAATTACTTGTACTTGTAAGTGCATATTTAACCAACTCTCGTTGAACAATGATGGCATTCTATGATGCGGAATATTATCCCGCATTCAAGAAAGTTGTCAACATAAACAACGGAAAGAGAGCGAATGCAGCATATGACCTGATCGCTAACTACAAGTATCTGCCTACCTATTTACGAAATATTGTTTCCTGACCTCATGGACTTTCGTGAACGTGCTGCGGATAAACCGAACATCTGATCGGATCTAAGGCTTGAGAGTGAACCTCCTATACAGCTTCAGCTCAACCTACTTTCAAAGTCACGATTTCGTAATTTTTCATACAAATGACCAGATTTTTCTTGAAACGGTCTTGTTTTTCAGAGTGCAATACTCAGTTTTCTACTAAGGATCATTTCTAAAATATATTTGCCAAAAATGACAAATTTAATTTGAATGAATTTTTAAAGTCAGTTTTTACCTTTCTCATGTCGAATAAAATAATGGTTATGATAGTTTCATCGAATGAGGCATTATAACTTCTTCGCCAGGTTTCATGGCATACATATCCAGTTGAAGGGGTATGATGGGCTGCCAATTATCTCAGACAACTCAAAATATCATTGGTATTTGGTCAAATGTGTTACAACTCAAATACCCTTGATATCTTGTGTGTGCTCAGACTTACCGACAGTATGCCATTGTGCCCGTTTAACTGGATGTTGTACAGATGCATCCCTTGAAATCATACAAACAAGTTCAATTGCTCGAAGGGGAGGAAACTAATTTTCAAGTTTTCAAAATCGAATTTTGAGGTAAAATGTAATTTTCATTGAAGAATTCTTTCTTCACATACGCCGAAGAAAGGAGAATTTTTTCTTCTTATGAAATACTGGGTGTTAGAAATTTCGTTTTATGCGGAATAGAAATCGCAGTTGCCGGTAAAGTGAATCCAAACAAGCGTATTTTGCAAACTTTCACTGCCTGTGGATCAGCGAGAATGCGATGAATCAATCTGAAAACCTGTCGAAAATTGTTTTCATATAAAATGGTCGATATTTAGTCATTTATTTATTTTAGTTCCTTTCACCTGGAATGTCCCATGTACATAGTAGATGAAGGACAACCTCCAGAGAGAAATTATGACCTCAAAATTTTCTCGACCCATTTTTTGATAATTCGTCAGTGTCAAAGCTAAATGGGATTATAGATGGTGTAGTAGGCCTAGACAAACGCTACAGAAAAAAACATCTCTCAAAATAAAGTTCAAAATAGTTTATTCCGGTTCAAGGGCTCAGCAAAACTCCAGAAACTGGAGTAAAAGAAGACTGGAGTAATGGAAGGTAGCTGTCTCCCCATTAGTGCCCCATTCTACCACTAACCACTTAGCGCTACTGTTGTCGGAAACAACCCCTACTCCCACCTTCGTCCTCCATGGCACATTCCAACTCACGAGAGCGGAGGTACAGGTACAGGCAAGCAGAGAAGGAGTTAAATGGGCGGTGACACAAAGGCGGAAAAGAGGATATATATATATATATATATATATATATAAAGAAGGGAACGTAGGTACAATAGACGAATGGTGGGGGAAGGGGGTACATTGTTTACTGTCTGAGAAACGAGGTAGCGTGGAGTGAGGCAGATTAAGCGCTTTACATCCGTAACTAAAGACAAATCCACGAGACTATATTTCTCCCTTTTTTCCCCAACCTTATTTCTCTATTTAACCGACCTTTCTCCTAACCCGCCACCCACCTACCCTCATTTCGGTCCATCTAATTAATAAGGACCCCCCTACCAACCGCACCAATCCGGTTTTTTTTTTCCTCCGCACTCGCTCTATGCCGGATTTAAGCCCGTACCTTTTGTCTTTGTAGCTCCGACTTCATCGATTTTGTTTGTGGATGACTGGCAAGGGAGCGAGGAAAAAAAAACGGGAAAAATCACCTCGCCAGTCCCGCCGGTGTTATATTAGGCGCTATTTTTCTTTGAAGACTAACCACTAGCCTCTTTTCTTGTTCTAATCCGATGTCCGTCCCTTCAGTTTTTCGGGCGCCTGGTGGTCGTTGAAATATCCACAGATATTCCAACGAGTGCTGACCCAAATCCTTATGCTTGGATATGTCCAGGTAGAGGAATATGTATCACGAAATAGTGCAATATATTGTTAATACATCAAACCCGAGAAACCCCAAAAATAGTTGATGTCATTTTCAGAGTAATTTCGAGTAGGCTTCGGAGATTCATAAATTTGAATGGAGTTGAGCCCACAGTAGGAACCTGTCACTCGAAATTCATTGAATGTCATGAAATCCAGAATGATTTAATGAAAGATATGCAAAGATGTTGGGTTTTGAGTACCTAGTCAAAAAGGTACGCTAACAATTTAAGAAATGCTACGCAATACAATATTACGTGAGCAAGATCCGAAAAATGGTATATTATTGTTTTTAATGGAAGCTAGATCCCATATCGAGAATGCGAAAAACGTGCATAAGTAATATACTCGTCCTACGGACACTTGGGTTTTATGTCTTCTGAATAAAGTTAGGTTTTGAGGGCACTTTCAGGACGAGAAATTGCCACTATTTGAAATACCTTAGAAAAAACTGGTTTGTGGCCCATGGCTTCTATAAGTGCGAGAAATAACACGTGGGAAAGAACGGATTTTTCAAATCACGTTTAAGCGGCTTGACAGCCCATACGGCGAACGGACATTGCAGATTTGAAATCGAAACCTCGACACCTAAAACGACCAACTTCACAGGGTGTTTGCTACATGTTTGCTATACGACAACAAAGGATTGTTACAGAAAATATTCAGGGGTGCCCACCTCCATGATACATAAAATTATAAAAATAAAAATATGTAAAAACGTTAAACACTGTTAGCACCACTTTAACCCCCCCCGAAAATTTTTTTGGAACCCCCCCCCCCCCCCCCAAGAATCTCAATGACGCAGTCTGCTTCAACCCCCCCCTATGGGCGCCCCTGAAATAATAAACAAAAATCGAGAAGAAAAATGTTATTGCCTCGAAATTATCTCCAATTTCTTAATACTTACAATGTCCAAATTTCAAGAAAATCAATTTTCATTTATGAAAATTTGCTCACACGACGTGACTTCTTTCTCACGGTTGGGTACCGCCACAAACTACTCGGATCAAAAACAAACACCCGTTCTCACTACAGGGACGTCTGAAAATCGGGAGACCACCATTGATGTTATCGTAATAATTTTAGCTTACTATGGGCCAAGTGTACAAGGCTGGTTCAAACCTCACTCAACCTACAGACGTTTAAACTATGCGTGTTGCCGGTTTTGAAGTTCTAAAGTCACGGTTTGAGTTCGTGGTAAGAGCTAAGCTGTGCTAAAAGTTGAACGGCCGTCAGTTGCCGTTATTTATCCATTTAAACTGTGTGAAACTGGCACTCAAACTACATGATATTTGCGACGATGAGGACATAGTGGAGTTGATAAGTATTTTTGAGGTGGCCCCATGTATCGCCCAAACCATTTCCAGAAACGATGGAAGATGAACTTTTTCGCGAGATTTAGCAAGGCGACCGATGGTTCTTCAACAAAAGGGCCAAATAAGCACGTCAACAAGGATAAACGCAATCGGTCGTGACAAAAAGTTGCTGCTGATATCAAGGAAGTGTGGCCATGTATGGATCCTGTTATGGGTGTATAACAGGAGTATTCGGTGATTCCTGTGGAATTGAACGGTCGACAACATGACGGATAATACTGGTTTCAGGTGAGATTGCGAGGACGTTTTCTCGTTACGTTTGTATGCCAAATACTTGCGGAGGTTGAGCAGTTTTGTCAGGGTTTTATTTAAAATGTGGATTCCCTTGAAGCATTGAAGCATAGACAGTTAATAAGATAAAATAGTTCTGCTCAACAGAAAGCATACAACCGATCGCGACTGATTCCAACATAAGATACGAAACAAATTCAATTCCCCTTCAAAGAAGGGAAGACTTATAAGACTTATACTTAGTTTACGTTGCCCGAAAACAGCAGTTGGCTTCATCGAACAATAAATAACTTTGGTGTTTGTGCTGCAATCTTGCCTTCTATTTCTGCTCTTTTGACATTAAAACTACAGTTTCTTAAACCTAATGATGGGGGCTCACAACAACCTCTCCATTTAAACCTCAGCCCAGGCCCTTTGAAGCACGAGGCGGAAGGATATTTAGCCTAAAAGACGTATCCCATCAAGATGGTGATGACTCCATCCGAAGGAGAGATCCATCGAAAATAACGGTCTCTCGGAAGAAGCAAAAGTGTCACGGAGTCGAAAAAACCATAAAAAAAAGAAAGAACGAACAAAAAAAATTGCACCCCATCCGAGACAATGCCCACTCCTTTAAAACTTCCGGGGATGAATGACGATAGGGAGGAGGGCAGAGTCGTCTTGAGATTGAAAACTTTTCCGTCACAAAGTTTGGCAGGGATTGTGTAAGGGAAAGGGGGAGGATAAAGGGAGAAAAAAGGGTGAAAATTAAAAGGGAATTAAAACGAAAATTACTACCCTCAAGTCCCTTCCACAGTAAGGATGCGAAAAGAATTGAATTATGCAAAACCAGCCTTCTACCTCTTCGAAAGCCCCCCGCCGCCCGCGCCGATTCAGCTGGCTTCCCAACTTCCTTTGGGGAGGTTTTTTCCAAAACAACGTTTTCTATCTTCCCTCAACTCCTTTTTTTCACAGATGCTTGGAAGTTTACCACTCTCTTATTATTCTATGCAATTATTTCTTATAGGAAGTTTTTCGTTATGGAGTTTTTTTCTTTACATTTCCGAACCAACAAAAATAAAAAGGTAGTGAGGTTTTATTTTCAAACAATAACCCTCGCGGGATTTATTCGCCGCGGTGATGATGTAGAAATACTGGGATAATTGGGGCAGTTTGAACTATTTGTTGTTTTAAAGTAAAGAATGAAAATGAATCCGGTAAGAACGCAGAACCCGAAAATGATCGTGTTTTTCCTTGTTTGCGTTCATTGGGTAAACTACTTCAACGAAACCATTGGAACGTGGTCTACAATTATGATAATTTTGTTCAGATGCATTCGTTAGTTGGAATGATAGAACCAACGTTGGAACATCATTTGTAACCCCACTTGCTGACTGACAATAAATACAGTTATACTGAAGAAGCAATACAAAGGAGTTAACTGGTTTGTCTTATGTGCGCATCGCAACAGCAAAACAAAAAAAGCTATTATTCAATTGGCTTGCGTTCATGATTTGAATTTCTACTAAGCTTTGGAGTGTGCGTGTTTCACAGGTGAAAGAATACATATAATTGAATAATATTTACCTATATATTATCAGCGTTTCATGCATATCAGAATGCTTCAACCTACAAGTATCCACATCGGCTATCACTCCAGTATCCACATTCACTACAACTCGACGCTATCGGCATCACTAGGTTACAAACAAACAATAATAACCCAAAAAACGCAAATGTTGGCACCATAAATCGGGCCATACATCGGGAATGGTTTGACCTACGGACGTGGGGAGGGTCTCATTCGATTCCTCAAGGGTAAATATTTAGTCGGTTCGACTTGTTTTGAGGTTTTTAGGGATTTTACAAAACTTTTACAGCCCTTAATAAGAATTGGGGCGTCGTCGGACCAAGATGGATTTTTCCTGAAAATTTCAGATTTTTTGCTCCAGCCGTTTCGGAGATATCGTGCGTACGGCGTACGGCGGACGGACGGAAAAATGTTTATTGCAGATTCGGATTCTACACCCTTTGAAACGTAAACCATGAAATTTTCAGGGGGGTTAGAAATTTTTTTTCCTGAGCATTACAATGGTTTATTATTGAATAATGAACCAAAAGTAAACATGATTGCTTATCCATGTAGAGGAAGCACGGAGAAAGTAGTACTAATAAGAATTCACCAACGAAACATGGTAGAAATGGTGTCCCATAGCATTTACAAATTGAAATTACAATTCCAAAACTACACCAACATTTTCAGAAATGATTATACTGTTTAACTTGTATTCAGCTACAAATGTATATGAAGCATTCCACGTCAAACAGTGAACTCAAAATATTGAAGTTCTCCGAAATTGACCATTTTTGAGTATGTCATACCTCTCGGAGAGGGAATATTCCCTATTAAGTTGCAGACCAAATAATGCTTGCTCGTCTCATTATGAGGTATGAGCAAGTGATAAAGCCCATTTGGGCCTACGGCTGCCCTTTATGGGGCTGCACTAAGAGAACTAACCTCAAAATCATCCAAACAACGCAAAAAAAAATACTCAGGAGCATTGTCAATGCCCCCTGGTATGTTCGAACGAACGACCTACATCGAGACCTCAAAGTCAAGATGGTAGGCGATGTTGTTAAAAGTCGAGCAACGAACCATGAAAACCGTCTCCACAAACACGTAAACGTCGAAGTATTGAGCCTCCTGGACAACAGCGGTGATATACGTAGATTGAAAAGGACCAAACCCATGGACCTAGTTACAGCTCAGTGAAGTGATGTGATGAGTGGTTGTAGGTAGTGATCTATTTGCCACAAAACGCTAGTATAAGTGACCAAATGAAGTTACTAGATGTGTATACAGTTGTAACAATAAAAAAATTATAAGAAAAAAAAAAAATTATGAGCTATTATCAGGGCTCATTCTCAGTTCAAGAAATTGCGACCACTGGCTGTGGGTGAATTTTGTACAAATCTGAAAACTATCCCAACAGATTTTATGTCCAAACTTACAAGGGAATGACATTCCACTTCCCCATGTCAGTGAAAACCTAGAAAATCCACGTTTTTGGCCGAAAGCATCTGTGGTTGTGAGGCAATCGGGTTGGCAAGAGATTAAAACAACAGGACCCCAGGTGGAGTCCGTGTGCAAAATAATGCATTTTTCATTAAACATTCCAAGGGCTTTTAAAGCCCCATACGGCGGAAGGCTCACGGATATTGCAGATTTGGAATCTACACACCTTGAAACGTAAAGTAACAAAATATGAGGGGGAGGGCGGTTAAAATTGTTTCGCTTTACAATTAAAAAGGCTTAGTATTGTAAATAACATACCAAACACTACAATCCAAATACTAATATGGAACTCACTTGACCCAAGAAATAAAATAGCAGTTGAAGCTCATCTGATCCCTACAGTTGAAGTACTGTTGAGCTGTACTTGGGAAATAATAATGGTTCTTAAGTTGCTGGATGATGTGCAGGAATGCTCAGGATAATTGGATAGAAAACTCTTTCTTTCGCGAAGGCCCCTTTTTTTCATTTCGGACTGAAATCGAGGCGGTTGAAATTTCAGGGGTTTCCGGTAAGGGTGAAAACTAGAAGGGAGAAAGGGAGAGGGAATCAAGATGAAAATGCTTCGAAAAATAATGAGGGAATCTGTCACACTTCGTGGGTCAGCTATTCCCTCCCACCGGATCCTTCCGCCCCGGATTTCCCATGGTCATTTCTTATAATTTTCATGCCTGAAGCCGGAGAAAAAAAAACTAAAATATCTCGGATCCCCTTGTGATACTTTCCACCTCATTAAACGGAGGAATTTTCGCCTGAGCTGAAGTGCCCTTACGGGGGTGTAAAAATTTAATAAGTGCCCCTTCTCACGGTAACAGCTCTCTTGGCTGAGCATCATTTTCACTTCACCTATCGGATTTCCCGTTAATGTGGAAGTCGTCGACCGTGAAATTCCCCGTGAATTTCAGAATAATTCCAAGTCGGAAACTGAGTAGCATGAAACCAGCGTCAGGTCATAATTCATTCTCTGATTTGGATCGTTATCAAGACCCTTGAAGCCTATTGGGTATATTCGCAGGCAGATAGATGGTTGTATTTGTCATATTTTACATTACTTATTACATTCATGATATTCAACCGAATACTAATCGAGTGATTCTCTGTGGGAGTTGGTCTTCTTCATATTTCCAATAGTTACAATGAATTTCTGCAATAATTTCATATTTCCTGTATGAAACAATCGTAGTTGATTATAACTTTATATCTTAACTTAACTGATTCAGGATCGCGAATTGCTGCCTTATTAATCGTATGAAGCTGAAATTTGCTATTTGTAATCTTTAGGACTGATGCTTGAAAATGCTGAAGTTTAAGATCAGCTGGGTGGCTCCATGAACACATCTGGCTTTACTAATCCTACGAAGCATGAGACGGAAAACCGATGCTAACCTAATTTTTGCTTTAATCATTATATGATGCCGAAATATGGATTGTAGAATTTTTAGGTCTTGCATTTCTAGATGCAGAGCTTTGGGAACATCTGAGTGGCTTCAAAAGGAAATTTCTACCGTATTATTAGTATGAAGCTGAAATGTGGTCGTATGAAGTCGCCTCAGAACTGATACTTGGAGATGCATAGGGTCTGGAATCAGGTGAGTTGCTTCAAGAGCTAATTTTATGAATTTTAGCCGTTACATTTCGTGTGAACCACGGGTTTCCCGCTACTCGCTCTTAAGCACACAAATTTATATTTTAAAATAGTTTTTCACTATTTCGTTTTTTTTTTCTATTTTGCTGTCGTCTGAGCGAATCTATTTTTAACTTTCAATAATTTCAATCGAAGCACTGTAGACAGTTCAAATCACTAAATAATGTGGGTATGACGGCACCTCAGTTTGCTGAATATTCTTAACATAATTTTTTATAATTTGAAAATATTGTCAATCAGGTACTTGAATGTAATTCACCATATCGCAATTGAGTAATGTGAATCAAACCTAAATAGCACCTGATAAATGTTTATTATACGTTCTTATGACGGACATTTGATTCTGTACAAGACATGAGCACCTTTTCTTAATAATTAGCACAAATTTTGAATGTGGTGGTTCCGTTTTATTTGAGAAGAAAATATCACTCGTAAATAACATATGTTGCCTAAACAGTGATGAGCTTTCCAATCGGATCACCGTCATAGAGAAATAAAATCGGTGACAAGAAAGCACTATTTCTAGTAGATATTTCAGGATATTCTTCGTAAAATTTGTTAATATTGTGGGTCGATTTGATGAGGGAATGATAAAATTTATTTTATGTGTATTCATTTAACTGTGTTTTAGTCAAGTTGTACGTACGGGATTTAACCATACTAACGTTCACATTTGATAATAATCATGAGAAAAACTGAAATTTAAAAATTCAATCGAATTCCCTTAGAAAAATAAAGTAACTTTCCAAATACGTAGCACGATTGCGTTGGAGGTCATATTCTAGCTGCATGAGTGAATGAATCTAGTTTATTTGAATAGATCGGAAGAACCATTTAGCCATCATTCGTCCCAAAAGAACAAACCAAGAAATACTATGCAGACTCAATAAAGAAGAAGCTGCGATCTAGGGACCTAAAATATACCAGCGCTGCGACAATTATTCACGTTAAAACTTGTGCCCAATCCAAACACATCCACGAACAATCAACGACATCAAAATCTGTTCAGCTACAACGCCAACAATTTTCAAAACTCAGCAGAATGGAAAACCCGTATCTCTATTCTGGGCCCAACAGTGAATTCCCTTCTCCAACGTCTTGCGAAATAAAACCAGAAGCACGACGAGCTCGTAGGAGCTTGATGGAATTACGTAACAAAGTATAGAGCCGAAGAACCCTTGAGCAGCTTTTCCTTTTCCGTTGATTGGCCGGGCGCAATACAGATCTAATAATACAGTTGGGCGGATATTATATATCTTAACGTTGGAAGGTTTCTGGCTCCAGTTCGCGTTTCTGAGCCGTGACATCACCGGGATGGTCAAGAAAGGCCAACTTTCTGCCTTTTTCATCAATCTCCTTCGAGAATATCCTCCGGCTCAACTCTGCATTCTTCTAAGATCAGGATATTCTTCAAGTCAAGTGCATTATACATCTATTCTACTATTCTCTAAACATTTTGATGGGATTTTTGGGAAATTCAAATTTCCCTCCAACTACCGGTATTGGTGGGTTTCTCGATTATTCTACCTATCAAAGAAAGGTCCGTGTTATGAGGATGAGATAATAGACCGTCATCCGTCTTTGATCACAAAAGTTGGAGGTGTTTTCCTGACATTTCAAACGAAGGAACAGGTTTTTTATATGTTTCCTCAAGTCAGGTGCGCTTACGTTAGGATGAAATGGTAGCGGTTCATATTAAAACTAACAAGACCTCCAATACGGACGGTTTTACCTCCTCATTATCACCTATGATTCTGGGACACAATTAAATCCAGACAAAGGAAACAAGAAATCAGGCTAACAGAATTCTTGAATGTGTCGAGAATTTTCAATTCTGAACTTTCCCAATTATACGCATGCGGATTGGCCGGGTTAACCAAAAATGTGCATGGCTCACACTTCATGTCGCATATGTTTTAGACATGATTTGGGAAGCCATGTGGTCGAACGCGCTAACCTAAAACCATTCGAGCTGAGGATCTCGGGTTCTATTTTCGGCCTGGTTATAAAATTTATCAGACCTGTTGTCAAAACCATTCGAGCTGAGGATCTCGGGTTCTATTTTCGGCCTGGTTATAAAATTTATCAGACCTGTTGTCAATTTGAAATAAGGGCAAGATTGAATTATCGAAAATTAGCAATCGTAAATTGAGCTGCTCTTTGGGGTATAACAAATTTATTAATTCCTAAAAATCATATTCTTAGTTAGAACAGAACAGAAATAGTCCATTCAGTCAGAAAACAACTCACAAGTACAAGCTGTTATAACATTTAACTTGTTTTAAAACTGAAGAAATCAGCCCGACATTAGACTAGACCCATGTTGTCGAGCTTTGTTTGTTACATCATTCCTACTATAGGATTTGTGGTACGTTTACATTTCTCTCGTTACCAACATAAGTTCTATCTTTATTGCGAGTATTAGCTACTGATCAGGGTGTCAATACTAATCGTACCTTTATGGTATTATCCATGACATAATCGCACTGAAACTATTCTATGACATTCTGTATTAACTTTTTGTTTAAAAAATCCTTTTAATCATTCAAAATTCAAGAATTCCGATCAAAATAAGAAAAAGGACGATTACGAGTTCAACAAATGCGAGGAATTTTGCGCTTAATTGTATCCGGAAGTATAACGCACATTTTTGGCTTTATTAAAATAGAAAATTCCGCTTTTTAAACGTAAAATAGGCTTCTACCATGCAAGGGCGGATCTTCCGAATTATATAATATCACAGTGAGAACTGGGCGTTGGGTCTCGGTTAAAACGTGATTGGCAGAGCATCAGCGAATTTGATTGACAGCGACGTCACGACAGCGTTAGGGACTGGATCGATAGCACTGTCCCATCTGAAGCCTCTCGCGATATTGAATATCTTTCCAAGAGAGTATCCGAAAGGATTTCTGATAGAATGGATCCTCGATTACGATTAACAATTATGTGTGATTTGTGAAGAAAATAAACTTTACAAACAACAAATTTCAGGGATTAAAATTTAATATATTGCAGCACAGATATTACTCATTCATTAAACTGTTATTAATTATGTTAAACTGTTATGTTCCTGCAGACTTCATGTGTGACCACTGGAAGTTGCCATTATATTGTCATGAAGAATATAATTAAGTAGGCCATCCCACAGTAAGCATCAAGCTGGAACGGGAATTGGCATCTAAGAAATTGATACTATTCACTGAAAACTGGGACAGTGACATATGAGCGCAGCCTAAACGCCACTTGCTGACTGTAGCTGATAACTATCAATGGACAACATCCTTGTCTCGGAATTTGTAATTTTCGATCCAAGAATTGGACTCATAGAGAATCTTGTCAGCTGAAAACTACACACAATCGAGAAGGAACCAAAATGCATTGACTTGATAAACGTCAAACGGAACCGGAGTCTTTCTCCTATGATGACACCCAGCTGTGAAATCGACCGACACTCTTCATATAGCACCTTTTGAAAACGCTCTCGTCGATATCTTCCAGCTGATGAAATGCAATGAGATTGGTGAAATCGTCTATTGAAATCATGAAACTTATCAACTTTTGCCACCTTTTGAGGCATAAATTCTACAACATCAAGGGCAACAGCACGAATTTCAACCAGCGTACTCTGCGTTCATAAATGCTAAAGGGAAGTGAAGAAAGTAACGACGTATAGGAGTGGAAGGAAGAATGAATACTCCATCGTACGAAAAACAAGAAACGCAAAGCAAAGGGTCGTAAACAGTTGAGAATGACTTCATAGTTCATAGTTACAAGCTGCAATAAAGAGGTAAATCCTACGAACGGGGAAATACGTAAAAAGATGGAAACCAAAAGAAGATTTAAAGTTTTGGGGGCGGAGGAAATGGCGAGAAGAAAACAAGGGTAGAGAACTAACAAGCTTATCAGTTATCTTCGTTCGCAAGGCACCTGTAATTACACCTTGCCAGTTCAAAACTCCAATGGCGTGACGAGTAGGGGCTAACGGGTCTACCTTGTCATTACCTGGGGTTTGAAGCTCCCCTCCCCCGCGCGCTCCTCATCTCGCCAACCTGCTTTTTCCATTCGAAAGAAAAAGAAAATCTCGGATTTATAGAAGAGAAAACCTCGTTAAGGCGACAGAGTTTACCCTACAAAATGGCGGGAGGATTAAAAAAATTGCTGCTCGAAAGTACCAAATTAGCTCCTCCGAGGAAAGCTAATTAAAAAACCCGAACAGAGCCGTAAGAGTTGCTACAGTACGGGTGGAAGGGTGTGGGCAAAATGTTGATAACAAGGGCGGATTAGCCGTCGCGTGGGGGCATAATTGAAATACTATGTGCATACTGATTTCAAAGCTCGTTGTTGTGTATAATTTTTACGATTGTGATAAGGAGGCTCGTGGGGTCGAGAAAAAAATACGCGCATATGGGAAAACGGGGTTTTACACGTGATAAAATTCGTAATTAAGTTCCAGGGAGACGTTTGAACGTCAAGTAAAACTGACGTGGCAGTAACTGTAAATATGGTGAAGATAAATATTCAGTTTTGAGAGGTCTTTTTGCTAAGGGCTTCAAGTCCTTAAATACCTATTACAGAGGCAGGTGAGAGTCAACATTTTCAGAGTTTTCTTTAAAGAAAAATTAACAGAAAAATTGTTTGAATATTTTTTAAGCCATTGCAACAGCGTTTTCCTACAAGAAAATGAGCTGAAATATCATTGAAGGAATTTCGGTTCATTAATTTCGTAATCGTATCGCAAAAATGTTATTATCTTCTCTAACGTTGTCATTTTATTTCAAAATGAGTATAACCTAGATCAAATTTGAATCACAAGGACTCCATTTGGGGTTTAGTTAGTACTAATTTCTACCTGACCTGATCTCTTCACTCGCGAAGATGCTTCGTGCCCAAAACGTAACAAAAACAGGGATTTTCTAGGATTTCACAAACATAGGCCACTGAAGTTCATTTCGAAGCAATTTTGGAAGCCGAATCGAATGAGATGGATCGCAGACCAGTAAGAGTTCACCTGACATAGAAAATCAAATTTTTGAGGGAAAAAATGTTGAAAAAGGTCGTAATTTTCCATTTTTTAAATGCCAATGTTTTATATTTTCTCTTTTCGCCTTGGGAGTGAGAATAAGTGGGGGTAAAAAATAATGAACCGGTAAAAAATTGTGTGTGTGTGTGTGTGACACATCAAAATTTGGCTTTTGCTGTCACGAGAGCGGTGGATGATGAGCACAGGCAAGAATTGTCGACCGATTCGTGTCATCATGTTTTTGTTCAGTTAGGGTTTTGGTACAGTACTTCAACACATTTCTGCACATTCACTTGCTATTATGAGAGACGGTGAATGGGAAGGGAGGACGGAATAAAACGTTATCATCATTTCACTATTTGCATCTGATTTTATTGATCAATAAATGAATGATCGATTGAATGATTTTTTTTCTGTCCTACATCAATTTTAGTGTAATTGTTCAATGAACCTAGGAAATTTTGGATTTTCTGTTGCCGTTATGAGAAACGGCGAATGGAGGGGCTAATAGGCAATTCAATCAAGATGTTCTCAATCAGCTTATGCGGAAATATTTTATCGATTCTATTTGTTCGATTGATAAGTTCAATCTGGTTTTGAACATGTTTCAAATGTCTCCAATTTAATTGAGGCAAGTAGATGTTAGAACAATCACTGGAAGTTGGTAGCGAATAGAATGGCGGGAATCGTGCCACGCAAATGAAAGATGACAAGATGATAGCTCGGAGGATATGTGTAAATGGGAACACCCTACGGTGTAAACGGGGATTCATGGAAGTGTTTATAAAGAAAAGGAACTCTGGGATTTTCCAAACCTCTGACCCACATTTGAGTATCCAGGTATATGGCATCGGTATACAAGTTCGGGTCACCAACTAGCCATCATCAAAATTAGGGTGTTGATCACCTACTGGAAAAGGAAAAACGGATGGTTTGGCACAGCGTATACTATGTTGTAATACGAACATCCCTTACCTTGCTTGTCCAATATTCTGCATCACAAGCCGCATAACCCCCTATGACGAAACATCTCTACATTTATTTCCAATTTTGAAAGGTGAAATAACTTGGTTGATATTTTTTTCCCCGCATTTTCTGACAAAACTTGAGAAAATTCACAAGTTTGAAAAACAATATGAATAAATAAAATGAAGATACATTTCAAAATATGACAAAATATGATGTATAGTTTCAAATTGGGGACAACTACCGCTGTAAAAATAATCACAAGTTGCTTCTGGAAAAAAGAGCAAATATGTTCCAAAATCCACTCCGGATCATGTAACGTCCGGACCGAGGATGCCCCTGTAATGTAAGCATTACTTACAAATATGTTTAGTTGGGAGAACTAACGTCATTCAATACAATATGCCTTTTGTAGTCTGAGGGGGCTACGAATGAGCCTACGACCCCGTTAATTAGGGCTAGCTAGAGCGGTAGTTGTTCGAGTTAGGAAAAGCCTCCCCCCTCCTGTCATCCGTTAGATCCACTTTGGAGTCTTCCAACTAAAACCGAACGTTAGGGGGGGTCGGTTGGTTCAGAAGGCTCATTCCTCGGGAACACGCGGTTCCTCACGCCCCGGGATGAAGAAGGACAGCGGGAACTGAAGGGATAAGTTAGGCCGCAAACTATTCACTCAAACTTTCGTCAAAGTGGACATCAAAAGCCTCCCCTCCGCGACCGCCCTGGGACAACGTCGGCCCGCCCTTCATCAGCGCTCGCTTGTAATCAGCGTTCCAAGACGCGGCCGCTTTGGGGGAAGGAGGAGGAAAAACGGATTTTAGTTAACAACTTTCAGGAGCAAAAAACCAGCCGGTGCCCGCTTCTTAAGTCAGTTTCAAGCCCGGCTCAGTTGGAGGCGTTTTTAGGACGTCCTTCTGAAGCAAGGCTACTTCAGACGAGGGCCGCCCATTAGGATTGATTCACGGGGGTGAAGGACAACCCGAACATGAAAAAAAAAAAAGTAACTGTAGCTGCCTACAAATCCGTTTCAGACCATTTCGAGAGCAAATCCGAGAAAAAAAGCGATAGGTATAAGAGATAGATGAGAGACAGTGTGCGTCAGGGACAGCTGCTCACAAGAGCACAGGCGCATCTGCACCCCCTGGACAAAATAATATTATAAATACATTACTATCGTACTACAACTAATCCCCATGAATCCACAATGAAGAACAGAAGAGGTTTGGTGAGGAAGGTCATAGTTTGCTGTCCGAGAGCTGAGTCAGCCGTACTCCGAATGGAAGGAGGACACAGCATTTGATTCTATCCGGGTCCAAAGGATGAACCAATGAGAGGGCCCGAAAAACAACTTTCAGTTGTATAATATAATCGTCTGCTCACCCGCTAGAATGCGTCCATCTAATCTCCAAAACACATTCTTATCCTATTATCAGTTGATTGTCCCTAACCCTTGTGACTGAACTGTGCTAGCTGTAAATACGTGATGAATTCAGAACCTAAGTGCTATAAAACGTGAGTTCGATAAATTTTCAGGGGAGCAAGAAGTGATTATTTGTGATGCCACTATTGACACGAATGTAACAAACCTCAAAGGCAAGCAGAAAGCGTTCCATGACTCCCAAGTTCAACGCTCATTACTACGAAAAGGTAGATTGGCTCTGCGGATATGAGGTAAGTAATGAACTTTTCTGCTTCCCTTATCTTCTTTGCTGCAATAATAAAAATGAAGCTTGGGTTTTAAGATGGAAGTGGGCTTTCACCTCTACGATGGTTCTTGATGGGCAGATATTAATTTCAACTGTTGCAAAACACAGTTTTCTGAAATTCGACAATCATTTCAAAATTTTCTTTTTTTTTGTAGGTATTTATGTACTTATTAGAGGACTTCTTTTAAATTTAGGACTGAGGTTGATCTCCTTTCCACATTGAATTGAATTTGGCTGAGAAAAGCACATTCTTGTCTCACGTTTCCTTCGGTTCGATTCCAGTTTTACTCCAGTTGCGCAACAACTCCGAGAATTTCGCATTTTCCGATGGAAACGAGGAATGGGGGGGGGGGGGGGGGGGGGTTTGATCCCGACAAAATACCTGTTTTCTTTCTCCAGCAATGTGGACTCGGTCATAATACATCGAGCGATTTTGTGATGGATATGGTTAGTTTGCCCTTACCGATTCTTGAATCCTCCACTTCGGGGCATACTCGTATACCAAAGCATCTTGGACATCCCCTGTGTGAACGGCAATTATCCGCATTCTTTGCTTTCATTCGGAGAGGCAACTATACCACGGTGGTGGTGTTATGAGGTTATTCTTTTGAAGCTGTGTGTTGACACAAATCGAACCATAACAAAAACAAACAGTACTCCCACGCTACGGGACGTTCTGGAAAAGAAACCAGATCTGAAACAATTAACCCCAATAGAAAGTCGATAGACATCGCTAAACGCTGCGGCCAGTCGGTTTGTTGGGACGGAAAAGGGGCTCAGGTGGCTCGTACTATCCGATACGGGGAGGGGGTGATTTGAAACGAACGGCCTCGCTAGTAACAACGTTATACTGCCCCCCTCTCCTGGCAACCAGCGGAGCTACAAACCGGCGTTCTCTCCAGCTAATGTAATTATTGCCCCCACCACCGCGTGCCAATCGCTTGGCCAAGGTCCCCCTCTGGGGGGTTTTGAGTTGGAAGCGTATCGGAGTGATTTGATTTTACTCCGCAATACACCGTCAAATGCAAACAATCGGACCCTTGAGCGGATATTAACTGCAGCCATTTTGTATTTGGAGGAGGAATCGGTGAGTTAACTCCCTGCACCTCAAATCTCTAAATTACATGGCCTTATCGTCTTAGGGCTGTCCGAACTGTACAGAAAGTCAACTAAGAAGCAGCCACGTTTAGGCAACGGGTTCTTGCCTTGTTTATTCAACACTCCATACACCGAAATTAAATACATGAGCAGCTAGAGATCAACTAAACAATCCGTCTTTCTTAACAAATACTGAAGAGCAGAACAACATAATTTGCTCTAAAGAAGCATAGAGAAAAATTTTCGAGATGATAGAAAGCGGCTATTGTTGTTCGACGTTATCCAGTTTTTAAAACAAAGGTTTGATCTACTTCAAATTCAAAAATCTTCCTGTTTTCCCCAAAATTGCAATCCGATTTGCAATTTCGAGAAGCATCTATTGAATAGGACTGAGTGGGATGGTTATTTTATGATCAAGAACATGATCATCTCAACTTACTCAAATTCTCATTACGGCAAAGCTGGAAGGGGGATTCTCTTTGGACGGAGTAAACGTAGCGATTTGCTAGAAAGCGAATAAACCGCTGCATTAGTATTCCCGCCTGGCAGTCAATTTGATTCTCCAAGTTATTGACTAAGCTTATCTCCGCTGATCTGTAATGCAGCCAATTTTCTCTCAATCAATCAACTGTCTGGAAACTACAACAAGGCAACAGATTCAAAATCTTCGCCGTGATGATTTTTGAATAGATCATTATTTACAAATCGATAATTGTTGATGAACACATAAGTAATACTTACACAGACCTAACATATGAACCAATCGAACCGATTTCTCTCGATTTGATGGTTAGCAGAGGAGAATACGAAAATCGATGAAATGAGTTAATCAGGAAAAGAAGTTGGTCCCTATCGACTGAGTGAATGTTGATTGACTGTCATATGTCAGAATGAAAGTACAGGCCTGATTTAACGGCAATAGGTAGACATTCACCTTACTAACGGACAAAATAAAAACTGATATTAATGCAAGTAACTTGATAGAAGAGATACAATAGCGCACCTCGTATGCTTGAAACCGACTCGATGGCCTCTATGATAATGTATTACACTAGCTGGATGCATGAAAAGATGAAGAAAAGGGGGAAACATGTACAATAATTGAAAGTATAAAGCACCATCATACGACGTTGCGGCAAAAAGTAGAACAAATGGCGCATTAGTCCAGGGAATATGCTGTGGGTTGCACTCCTATTACATTTTCAACCGTTTTATTCCACCACTCTATCATGTCCACTAGAATTCTTGCCACGATTCAACATTTCCAAAATAATTCAGGATGCAAACGCCTAAAGGCATTTTCCATGTCGTATGTTGCTGCCTTCTTCGGTTTTGCCCTTTTCCTTTTAATAAGAAGCCTACCGATTCCAGGAGAAGAGGCACCACGACTTTGGGTTCCGCAAAATTAATACGCACTCCTTAACCCGGGTACTTGGGCCGCTCTCGTATTATCCGCAAGGCTCGGTTAATGAAAAACTCTAGACCTCTCCCCACTCCGTCCATTTGGTCGCGAGCTTGGGAAAAAAGAAGGGAAAGGAAAAATTGCTTTAGCTCCTCGCTTATACGCCCTTTGAAATCCCCATATCCGTTGCCCCCACACAGATATAAATATACTTGTACGGGAAAGCTCGTCATAAATGGAGAATGACGGCGGTACCTCCATTTTCTGCTAGCAGATTCGAGAAGTGGAAAAACGCTTTTAAGGGTAGAACATAACCCGAGTTGTTGGCAATTTTTTTCCTCGACGAACACGTGTCGAGTAATATCTTTGTTAATAGGAGCGGGAACACGATAAACGTTACAGTAATTGTGTGAGACTATCCTATATTGAAGATGAGACCTTGTGATGAAGAACGGTGATACAATGCCGTGACAATTATCTTTAACGTGGGGATCTCCACTTCCTCCCAACTTGCCTGGCGCTCAGTGAATTTAAGTCCGTTTCTTTGGCCGAGCGCGGAGATGATTGATGTATTGTAAGAAAGAGATTGGTCATCACTTGAAATTTATGACAGAGGAGCATTGAGGTAGGGAAGAATGTTGTAAATAGTGCAACATTCAGTCGTCTGTACAAATTGATAATCAATGTTAGAATTTCATGCATTATAAGAGTATAGGAATGACGACACCAACTCGCCCCAGTAGCACATATTGATAGCAAATAGTTTAATTACACAAGTAGCAGATATTGGATATTATTTGTATCATTGACTTGGAGCCAGTCTGTAATGCTTTGAGAGGGAGGGTTGCACAACGACGGATAAACGAAGTTGTGTAAACAGGTTGATTAGTAAGGATACTATGATATTAGGATAAACTGTGTAGAGATAATAGAGTTTGTTGTGACAAGTATGTAGAAATAATAGAGTTTGTTTTTACAAGTAAGCAAGTCTAGCAAAAGAAAAATAAAGAATTGAGTGGTCAGGGTGGAGAGTGTAATTGTACTTATTCTTGTATGCATCTGTACATGATTCAAGAGGTTTACTAACTGTAGTTATTTACTGAAACTTTTATAAGCCACCAATCACGGATTCAACGGTTCGACACTTCTGTTGTTTCCAAGATCGTGATTTTCAGGGGACCCGATACGCCAATCGGTCATGTTTCGCGACCACAAGACAAGCAACATGAAACCAAAAATGACTCGAAAATTCGAAGCAAAATGTAACAGCGGAATGTTGAATAAATGAAGCAGTGATGTTATTACACGAAGCGATGGTTTGTTACTGATGTTAAAAATGTGAATCAATAGAGAAATGTGAGGAGTAAAAGTTTCATTGTTGAAACCACCCAAACCTCTAAAATTCTGAAATCGCGGCAGTTGAATAGATGTTTTCTGAATTGTGAATCTGGATCCCGTATCCTGACTTATTCTATAGTTGAACAGACTAAAGTTTGTGTTGCCGATCAATTAGGTACTAAGTTTGAAGTTGAGTTACGGATCTAATAAAAGTTGATTTCGGTTTATTATTTTCAGCAACAAGCCTTCGTAATTGCATAGGTAAAGCAGTTTTTTACATCCCATTCCCACCAAAACATTGTCATTTTATGTTTTATGATGCGTAGATTCCAAGTCCGCAATGTCCGAAAGGCAATAAAGGTTTTAGAATTGATGTAAAAAATCCTTCATTCTCATGTTGGCGCCATTTGGGTGCTGGTTGGTCCTTTGACATCCAGCCAGTCCTATCGCTCCACACGCATAGACGCTACGGTCCAAAAACGTACCAAAAATTTTTTTTAGAGATTTTTACTCACATAGGCAAGTGGGATGTAATATCCTTGTTCCAAGTAATTTTCGATGCTGAATCGATTATGATGGATCCCAGGCTATTTGGAAGCAGGTGAAAATTCCAATATTTGAATGTGTGTGTGTGTGGAGGGGGGAAGGTACTTTAAAATTAGATAACCTTTGTGAAATAACTTACATCGTTTTATGATGAATTTATCAAAATCAATCAGTTTTGTCCTTGCAGTTATTTCTTGTTGTCTTCAAAGAAATTTTGTTCTAGAAGAGCATCATAGAATTCTCTTTTTGTTCACAGGCTACGTAGCTGAAGATATTTATCAAGTTGTGAGTTGAGTTGGGCAACCCCCAGCGAGCCCTACAACTCAAGAACCGACGGTGAGTTCAAGACCAGGGAAAGAGGAAAACTCCGTTGCCGCAGCACTTTCATTAAAATCCCCCGTTTTCCTGGTTTAAAACCTCTCCCTTCTTCGACTTCGTCTTCACTCCTCCGCTACTCCTCCTTCCTCACTTTCATAGGGAAGGTTTACCCTTTCACTCGCAAAACTTCAACGATAACAATATGAGCCTTCCCGCCCGCTCGCAGAGTTAATTACAATATTCCACGGTGTATCATCTCAAAAACGGCGGAAAGGAGAGGAAACCAACTTCTTAATTGTCACGTCTCCTTGTTTTCTCTCGGTTATCTCCGGAGAGAAGCTGCTTCCCACCTCACCGTACAAGCGGCTTTCGCGGCATCATCTCGTTAACAATGGTTTTAAAGTTTTGCTTAGTTCGGTATTTTTTGTATTAGGAAGAAATCTCATCCGAAACTGAAATGGTTCGCATAGAATGGAAACAACACAGCTCACTAATTTATTAGTAACAAAAGCTAGCTTCAAAGTTACTCACTTAACAATGATGTAAGTACTAGAAGTCCAGAACTACCCAACTCCAGCCAACTACCCAAATCTCTCTTGATGTTTACTCAATTGAATCTCCAGGGTGCAGTTAGGAAAGCCCGGAAGAAATGTACAACTTGAAAGAGCAAAAGGAGAAAACAATTGACAGAATCAGCCTATTGATGGAAAGCTATTAGGCGAGAAAATAATTGTTAATTATAATAACTGAATAGGATTATCATGAAGATAAGTTGAGTACATTGAACATTACAGTAGTCTGAACAATGTCGAAATTTCTAAACGATCAAGATCAGAATATGGACAACAAAATTTTTCGCTTAGTTTTTAGCGAACTCCATGGTTTTTAAAATTATTTCCAACAATGAAACTTTCCAATCGACACTCTCAAAATTTGTTGTTTTACGCCTCAAGACGGTAAAATCCAGAAATTGAATATAAAAAATTCTTCCATCCGCGCTCGTATCTTTCCTCTGCAACTGCTGCATCAACGAAACTGCAAGAACACGTAACAACGGGTGAAGATTGGAACAAAAAATGGAGAACTACAATGAACGCACAAACATCGAGTACTGTCAGGTTCACCTACAACAGGAATTACCAAGTCAGTCCTATCACGCTGAACAACATCGTCGTTCCCCAAATTAAATTTATTAACGTATATAGATAACATGTATTTGTAATAAATTCCTTCACGGTTGTTGCTTCCGGCTAATGAAAAAATTAAAAATTCTTGGCATCAAGCTAGACAGGAAATTAATTTTCAGTGACCACATTACTGATTTAGTGAAACGGTTATTAGAGAACCCGAATTAATTTTCTTAAGCAACTCATCGGACCTCAATCCCCTCTCACCTTGACCAGCAAAAGATTAATTTATCTGGTTATGATAAGGGCCATTTGGCAATACAGCTGTTCAATCTGGGGATCTGCCAGTGCCTCACAAGTCAAGAGGGTGCAAACCCAGGAAAATCGGGCACTACGACTGATCACAAATCCGGACCGGTACGTGAGAAATTCGGTGATACATTTGGACATTCCGAAAGTAAGCGAGGTGATCGCTATAACCTTCCAACGCCGATTCGCCACTATATCATCTCACCCGAACCCGACATTTGACGGATTCACTAATCGACTCCTCAGGCTACAAAGCGGAAGAAGGTTAAAACGCAAAAGACCTGTTGACCTTCTCACGCCGTAGACGGTTCAATAACAAAAAATAATAAAAAATAAAATGAATAGAAACCAACTGTGATATAATAACAAACTGAAATATGTACTACTGTGATACAACTGTTATACTACACTATACAAACTATATCCTACGTACATAATCTAATCTAAAATCTATATAATCTGCTACAATTAGTCACCTACATTATAACTTCCAAGGACTACCGATGGGTAGATGCCTTGACACACGTGTAATTGTTTGTATTTACAATTTACTAAAAAAAAGTCTGAAACGGATTTGTATCATGTTATTCATTCCTCTTGGGCTTAGCTGTTACTACAACCTCTACTAGACCAATTATAATCTATTACCTATCCTTCTATTGATCAATCATTGCATGGGACTTCCTAAACATGCGGCACCTACCTAATCTCAGCGTAGGTATATGATTTTTGATTAGAGATTTTGTAGGAAAATACTTGGTACTCACCAATCCATGAAGATTCACGTTCCGAATAGATGGAAGATGAAGATGGAAGGCTTTTTTCGCGAACACGACACGGAGTAGACTGCCGGAGACCGCCACGCCCGAACGACCGGAGAGAACTGACCGAGGCCTCGACGCCCGAAGACGAACAGGAAAGGACTGGTCGAGGCCGCCCCGCCCGAAGACGGACAGGAAAGGACTGGTCGAAGCCGGCCGCTCTCCGATACGAGCAGGCCGGCGGAGGGATAGGCGGTCGCCGCGGGGCCCGGAAAGTTCGTGTTTTCGAAGTTTTAGACGCTCGAAAACTTCGGGAACACGAACTTTTTGACGCAACTTCACAAAACACACTTTGAATTAATCTTGAAAACAGAGTACCATGTCCTACTCATGAAAAATATAGGCACTACTTTTGTTATAGGTAATAATTCCCTCGAAAAATAGATTGAAAATAACGGTTTTACTTAATGTGTTGGCCCCTATAACGGTCATATCTTCACGTCCTCAGGAATTTGATATCGGACTGATATCACAGCTAAAAAAAGGCTTAATTGGTTACCGATATTGCTTCTGCACAAAATAAGACATTGGTTTGATAGTTTTTACCATTTGGGTATACACAGTACCTTTTCTTTTTTATTTATTCGGATATCTCATTTCGTTTATTATTCAATAATGAACCTAAGTTAAAAATGGGTTGTGAAAGACTAATTAGTTTAGTAGAAGATAATGTGGCACTGTGGGATATGCGGGACAAACGATATCATCGACGAGACATTCAAATGAAGTTGTGGACAAAGATCGCTTATTATTATTAATCATAGTCGAGTCACCATGTCGTTTATGTTATTCAAAATTTAATATTTTTTATTCAGCTCATTTTAAATCAAGGCCAGTATTGAATTTTTAAAATTGTAAACACGCGGAGTAGACTTATCTTAATAGTTATACGCTAATAGGTAATAATAATTATTATAATTATAATTAGTATAATTATTATACCTACTTTTGGTAGTTATGAAGGAGGTTTATTTTAAGCTCAAAACCAAAACTAAATACTTGTGTTATTGATGAAAAATGTCTTAAATTTTTCTCGAACGAAATAGGCTGCATTTACACATCTATTTTCACCAACGGTAGCAAAACGATCACATGTTTGTGTTGACGCAGGAACATCTGAGGGTAAAATCTGAGATCCTTCTTTATCAATAACAATGTTATGCAACAAACATATGCATTTAATGATTGTGTCAGCATCTTCTGGATTAACGTCTATAGCTTTGTGCTATTTTCAAACAATATAACATCATCAAAATCCATTATAATGTTGCTTACTTTGTCACGAGACACAAAAGCACATGTAACATTTCACTAGCAACTGACGAACTGGACTGACAAAAACCGGCTCCAGTGGACGCGCGTTTTCGGACGAAATTTCGTCCGGCGTGCCGGCCGGCGCGTCGGACGATCTGCCGGCTGTGCAGCCGGTTCCAGTGGACGACGGCCCTAAAGGTGGATTCACACTCGTGGTAGCGGGAACGTCAGACCACAGTCAGGTCAGAGTCACGTCAAGGTCAGATCACGTCAGGGCAGGCCCATTCAGCTATTCCGCGCTGCAGCTGAACTGGCACGATCCGAGGTGATAAAAAATTGGTATACAATCGCTAGAATTGGTATAAAATCCACCCGGCATACTTCATTAAGAGATCTGTATTAAGAAAGTATTAAGTATTAAGAAAAAAGGACCTACCAATGTGAAGTTAGTGTAATGTTTTTAAGTAACACGTAACATTACCTATTATTAATAACCAAAAATGTTATTATGTATTATTTTAGACCTACTTACTACTTCAATAAATACTTGCTACTTTTATTATTGAATACCTAACCACTTAGGTAGGTATTCAACCTACTTTTGACACAACTACTTATACTTTTGAAATACAGTACATATTTATACCTACTGATAGGTAGGTTTATTACCAATGTAAGTGGATAAAAAAATATATTACAACCTTCCTTGAATTATTTGAGTGTTTGCCGTATTTGCTGATATTCCCTTGTACATTGTACTTCCGAGTACAATGGATAGGAAAAATCGTACAGAAATCGTTGTTCCCTCTCGATCAACGTACTCGATCAACCTTTCGTCATATATTAGAAAAGACTGAAAGAGAACTAATTGCAACGAAATCAGCAAATCAGAAACTAAAATTTGCTGCAAATGTTTTAAATGATACCATCAAAAGAAAGTGCTGAAGCTATTTTGTGCTCTATTGATATGATGGCCAAGTTGCTTAGTCGTTGTTGTCCTGTCAAGTTCCTGATGTAGGTTTTTATAATCCTGTTTTCTAAAACTTCTTTCATTCGATGCTACACACACGGGTATTGTAAGAAAAATTCTCAAAGCTGTGGTTATATTGGGATAGGCGTCATGGATGCCGTTTTGGCAAATATAAACCAAAAGTTCGAATGGAGTAGACTCGCCTCGTCAACTACCCTGCATGCGGCCGCTCAAGGCTAGTCTCGCCTCGCGAAGTATACGTTTTCCATGTCCTTTGTCCTTTCTTGTAGGCCTATTGTATTCCTTATTTATATTATTGCTTCCGAGTCTACTAAAGTAGCGGAAGCATTGTTTTCACTTTCGGAATGTAAACTGTCTCAACTGTTTGTCTCCAAACCTCTGCCAAGTGGGTGTGGCACATAGCTTCCTCGTATCCATAACATGACTGTATAGATCATTGAAAATTATTATTGACTAAAGAACTTCGTTCAATTAGGTGAAGTAAATATTGAATTAGGGTAAATTTATTGTTATGCAGGAGCATAACTTGAGAAAATAAAGGTAGGCATGTTCAACTATTGAACAAACTATAAAATAATAAGTTCGAACAATCCCTGAAAATTTCATCGAAATCGGTCAAGATCTCCCGGAGTTATGCGCGTAACAAGAATTTCGTTTGCGCATGCGCAGAGGCTACTATTGATTGGGGGGCCATGAAACTCATAGAGGACCATCTACACATCAAACTGAACAATCCCTGAAAATTTCATCGAAATTGGTCGAAAACTCTCAGAGTTATGCGCGTAACAAGGATTTCACGTTTGCGCATGCGCAGAGGCTACTATTGATCCGGGGGTCATGAAACCTATAGGGGACCATCTACATCCCAACCCGCACAATCTCTGAAAATTTCATCAAAATCGGACTATAACTTCGTATAGTTTTGCCCGTAACAAGGATTTGCTGACAGACAGACAGACACACAGACAGACACGGAACCAAAATTGTTCAGAAAGGTCTAAAACGCAAAATGCGAGTGGAATTTTTGATTTTGGAGACAAAAAAATTTTCACATTCCGAAAGTGAAAACAATGCTTCCGCTACTTTAGTAGACTCGGAAGCAATATTCTGTTATTCTAACAACTGTAAAGTAACACTGGATCGAAGTTTTACTAAGAAAACGATAGCATTATAGGTGAAAGTTGCCATAATTCATAGCTCAAAATGAAGGATCGTATAAAAATGGGAATGCGAACGTGGCGAACAAGATTTGAGGTTTGAAGGTCCACGAGTGCCCTTCGTACACGACCGCGTTACCGATCATTCACGACAAGTTCAGGATATCCACATGAATGAATGGGAAGAATGAAAGGGATTTTTTATTCGCCATTACACATAACAATTGTACAAATCTAAACCAAATAACAGTTTAAAAATATATTTATACTTATACCTATCCAATGAAACAAAGAGAAAACTCAAATGAAACAGTGATATCAATACACATTTTACGCGTGAAAAACAACAATACACTTGTCGAAAATCCCATAATTCTACCTTAATATCGTCACTATAGGATTTTAATAGCAAATTGTCTGCCAGTAAATGAAATGCTTTTCATGCATAACAAATTGATTGTAATAGTGTAATGCGGTCTCCAATAAATGAATTCCCACCAACAGCATAAATAAATGCGTAATGAAGTTAATTTAAATCAGTGTAAAATTCTACCAGTGTAGGTAGACATTTTTATAACTCTAATGCTTGGCCTGTGTAAGTAACGCCGAAGTCTTTTTTCCTTATCATGCATTTTTCTTCTTGTTTAGCAATGCAGCTCAAGGCCCCACCCGATTAGCAGCAACGATCGATTCCATCACATTTTTACATAATAATATAATCCAGGTATTCAAAAAAGCAGATTCCTCAGTTCTTTACCAAGGCAATTCCATGTATATTATGAATAATGAATACAAGGGAGCAGGTCAGTTTCACTCCACCTCTAACGATACACCTTGGGGCGGTTATTAATTTCTTTATGGACGGGGAAGAAAAGAAATCCGTCTTACTCCATCAGAATAAATAAACGAGCATTTTACAGTGGTCGGAAGGTAGCAAGGACTTAATTAGGCCCTTTTCATTTCCTTCTCAAAGAGAACTTGAATAGGGGTAGTGCGGGCTTATTATTCAAATATTATTTTTAGAATTTTCCTCCTTCAGGCGCCCCGTCAAAGTTTTCACTCACGAACCCCATCCGGAGGAATCCAACTGTTCCCAACTCCAACTGTTCTACGAGAAACTACTTTTCAATAGATCTTCCCTGGTAACTATTAAAAGCGTATGGCCCAATGTCGTGGAAAAGCGAACAGTCATTCACGGACAAACTAAGACGTCAAAAGGAAACGGCATTAAGATTCTAGAGATGCGACTTCTAATTTGAAGATCGAGATTGACCTTGAAATAGTAAAGAACCATTTGACCTGCAGAGAATAGCAAAGATCTTTTCATGAACGAAAAATTATAATAGATGGAGAGAAGACGTCCCAAACACAAAATGATGGCGTTCATCATTAAAACCAGAGATTCAATAGGTATATAAAAACACTCGAACAAAAACCAATTGGTTCTTCAATTCATTCAATGTTCAATTGTGTTCATGATTCCCCACTTTTGGGAGCAATAAGATTCTCGGGAACTGAACTCGAACCAAATTCCTTAACGTACTCAGAACCTATGGCTAATTCTAACAATTATGCGCGTGCCCTAATTATCAAGTTTGGGACAATTTATTGTCTATAAAAGCGATGGAATTCAAGGTAATTCATAGGACCATCGAAAGTCCCATCAAAATCAAACGCGCAATACAAGAACTGATCTATCCAAGAAGAACTCATATTCTGTGAAAACGTAGACATCGTCAGTCTATCCAATAACTTCCACTGAGAATCATACATGATTCGAGATGGTTTCGAAGAATTTAATGTTTATTCCTTAACGTTTGGTTTGGTTAGCAACTATTGATAGCATTGATGTTAACTTAATTGGCAACAAAATTAATTCCATTTGATAAAAACAAAGATTATTAGGACATGGGATATTTTTGAATCCCTGTAAATTCAATAAATCAACTTTAGTGTATCAGCAAACGATAAGCCTTCAACAGAGGATCCCTCCTAAGCCAAGAAGCTTATGCTCAGGCACAGTAGTTTCAAGGAACGGGAAAAGGAAAAGTTTTATCACACACTTATGAATATCATGTTAAAATGAAATCATTAAGCTGTAACATTGTTGTTACTCTAAAAATTGTTTCTCGGTGGTGTAATGGAACTACATTTACACAGTCTGCCACAATACGGCAGGTTATAAACACATTATTTGGAAGTTTCTGTCACTTTTACATTCAACTGCAGATCATAAATAACTCGGAACCGAACAACCGAAGAACCTAATGACTTGATGTAATGACGATAGAGCATTTTCAGGTGAGGCGGAGGCTCAAGTGCAGAAAAGATCGATATTCGGGTAGTCATGCGATCTCCTCCCATCGCCCATCATTCTCACGAGAGGGTTTTGGAGTCTGTTATCTAACTTAGTTGCTTTTAATTACCGTTGAAAAGGTGCCCTGAAGAACCCAACTGTTTTTTCTACGCTTTTCCCCTTTCCCTCCCCCAGGCTTCCGCTGTTGAGGTTTCCCCTAGCGGCGGAAATGAAAACTGCCCCCGTCTTTCCTTTTTTCACCGAGGGGGCAAAATAATTTTCATCTCAAGAGAGCAAAAGGGGAAAAGAGAAATAGCTTTGTAAATGCTGGAGGGTTGAAAAAAAAACAACAGTTTATTGGAGTCCGTTGGAACTTTCCCAAATCTGATACTACTAATTTATAACGAGGCACATGCATATCAACTAAGTAACATAAAACATACGCTCATCTGTGGAGTATATTATTGATATTGGACAATTTGTTCTTGAATACAAAATTTAAGTTTTACTGTTAAAAAAAATCAAGTTAATCAGTGTCTCTTGAATCCGACATTGAAGAAAAAGGTGAAGTCACGCTGCATTATCGAGTGAGAGAATTTTCCCAAATTATCGTATTAAATTTATGTCAAATTGAGTTGCAATTTGAGCAATGTTGTGTGCGAAAAACTCCAACAATCAACGCTATTGCCAAAAAAACTTTTTAGCATGTATATTTATTTTGTACACATTTTCATGAAATTTAAATACAATTTTCAATGAAATTTGACCTTTAGTTTTCAAATGACCTATTTCGTTGTTGACAAAATATTTCGAGTTTTATGAAAAATGATAAATTTATTATTGTGAGAAATTTTTGGAATTTGACCAATTTCATGTGTTCAAAAAGTGTTGTCAAACAAATTCATCTTTTTGTTCAAAATGCACAATTTTTTCGGCGAACGAACTAACTTTCATTTATGTATGAGCATTAAAATCCTGGAATCATGTCAGAATGCTTCAAAACAGATTTCAATTTAAAAAAAATGATGTTAATTTAAAATTTTGATTTTTTATGAAAATTCTACAAAGTATGAGTGGGAACTAGAAACCCCAAGTTTCTAAATAGGTATATTTTGCAGCGACTATCTTTCTAATAAGTACGGAAAAAATAAGGGATGGCTTGTCAGTATAAAAAAATATGGACCTCTAACACCCTTATCAATTTAAAAGAGGTGAGACAATTCATTATTCGCATTAGACGTACGGAAAATGAAAGTTGTGGAACCAAATTGAAACAATCTCATCAATTGTGGATATTGGTAGCAAGGAGTTCAATGAAATATTTGTACAAAACCCTCAGAATAGTGGGCACACAAAACAAGCGGAAAAAGGGCGGCGCCAGGTTATACAGTACCCGCACGACCTCTGGGTCTTGAGGGTACAGTAGCTCTGCTCCTTCAATATATATACTACGAGGGACATCCCGCCCACACACCACGTACTTCGTACCACCCGTGGGTACTTAATTGAATTCGCGATCGTGTTGACTCATTGTTCCGACATCCGTGCGTACATTGGTCACTGAGGTTCCGAATGTCCAGGGGTTCACGTAACAAGATTAAGTAAATCAACAGCTTGCAAATGAGTGGTGAACGAGTTTTGTACGATCACAAATAACGAAGTTAATGATCCGTAGCAACGAATACGGTTGTAAGTGAAAACCATCAGAAATATTTTCCTGACGCTGTCCGCGTTACATTTTTGAGTTCATGTTGTAACAGTAAAGACATAAAATGTCAAAAACCACGATGGCGAAAGTTGGAAAGAACGCCATTGCAACACTACCATTTCATCAACGAAGAGCTAAACTTTCATATCTTGTTATTTAAGAAGAAGATAGTGACAAATCAACTTTTGAAACAGAAATAATCAAAGAATTTAATTCCCGTAATTTGGGCCAAAAATTCTAATCCTCCTGATAAAAACTATATTGATTGTCATAGTTGTAATAGATATCAATCTCCATACGAAAGAATCTACTTGAGATAAAGATAGATTTAATGGGGAGTTATCTCTCACTACCACGTTAGGAAAAAGTTCTCCCTTGTTGCAAAATCGGGAGAGTATCAATAATACTTCGATATACATAAATTGATGAAAGAAGTGGAAATGTTCAAGTGATGATATATGAGTCACTCCTCAAATATCCGCCCGTTGCCGTATCGAACCGAATGGTATCCCCAAAGAGGCTTAGCTGAAACCGGAGAATATTCCAATCGGGCGACAACTTCTCAATATCAAGTTCGTTTCGGTTAAATCGGCCTTTCACGGGAGCAATTCGTATCACAAGGGGCCTCTACCATTTTGATATTCATTGGGCCGTAAAACTCGCAGATATAACCTCCAGGGCGGGTTTCGGTCCCTAAGCCCGAGGCGGCCTGCGGAATCCGCGGCGAAACTTCACTATCCCTTACAGCTGTACACACGGAGAATAAACCCATTTCTCCGCCGTACGGGACCCCCCTCCACCCCTAGAGGTCCTCAGTTGGGGCGAACGGAGTATTTAGGGACAAGGCGGGAAACCCAGACTATGTAAATACCGTAAAGCCGGCTAACTTTGTGTTGGAGTTGTTTGGGACCTTAATCATCTTGGAGATGCGAAAGTGAGAAGCTGGTAAGCTTTGTGCAGCCACCTCCACACGTCCGCAGCTGACTAGGGGGAATTTTCCTCGCGGAATGCCGCCCCTCATCTTCATCAAATAAAATTCGCGGAATGCTGAGATCGCAGGGGAAATTGAGTTAAGAATCGACTAAACGAGAAACTTGGGCCGAAATTTTGTTTGAAGAATAATTTTATTTGAATCTACTTCCCAGAGCTCTGATCCTCCAAAAAGTTACATACTTCTTGAAGATTTCTAAAGAGAAATTATTCACACTCACATGAACAGAAGATCGTTTATCATTAATTTAACGATAAGTTGTATTTTGTTGTATAGAACGTGGTATCACGATTCTTGTAAATTACATCGTACTACATGTATAAGTACAGTGGTGGTAACGGATTGTTGATCACTGAATTCGATTATGTCATTACAATTGAGTGATGAGCATGCATGACTTCAATGATCACATGCAGTGGTGATTTTACATTCTCTGTGGCTCTCGTTTTTCTCTTATAATGTGATGTACCATGAACAAGAACGAATGATGGATTTGATTAGCAACATGGACTAATGACTAAAGTGCGTTTCAGGACAAACAGGTGTACACTTCTAAAACTGAAGTGTAGGAAACTGTAACGACTGAAAGGCAAGATGGTTAATGACTTGATATATCAGTAAGTAAAATATTGGTAGGCTAAGGGCTTTTAGGTTCATAGACAAAGGCTGATTGTGAATGTGCACTCACGAAGTGCGAATTCATAGTCGATTAAGGTGGTTCACCCGACGGTTAGGGGCCACACTCGGATTAAGCGAGTCCACTCAGGGAACACTCAACACAATTTCAGCAGTTTTGAGGGAAAGTGAACGGGGAAATTCCCGATTCCCGTTCCTTACTGGTTGTTAACAGTTCTGAAAGTTTACCCTTTTTCCATGAGGTTAATGTTGTTTTGAGTTAATTTATTTCTGTTGTACCGTCAAGGAAAGAATAATTTATCGGGAAGAAGAAAAGTTACGATTACGACAACTGAGTAGTTATGAAATAGAAAAATATGAATTATTGAAAGTAAGTGACTCAACAAGTTTAGTTGATAATGAGGCATGGCTATCGAAGTCGTATAACACTATACAAGTGCGGTGATGATCAGCAATCAGGAAGTTTGTTGTGGAGTCATAGTAAATACAGGGGATTCGCCATTTTCATCTGACAACTGTTCTTTCCATTGAGGAATGACCAACTCGTAGTGCAAAAAGAATATGCACTAACCACTTGTTACGTAGAGGTCGCGTTAATCGTAGACCGACAAGCACTTTCAGCAGTGGTGAATATGGTAGGTAGTCCACTGGACTCCTCCATGATATATGATAGACAGTTATATGTCCCAGACAGTGTCTGAATCGTCTCGGGATAGCTGTTCACTGTGTCGCCGTTCATCAACATAATAATCATCCAAATCAAACAAATCACTCCACTCAGAAGACATTGTAATATATTAGGAAACAATAGACTGACAAATGAATGATTTAATCATATAAAATACAAAAATATCTTCAGATAACTGCTGATGCAGTTAAGTGACCTCCCGACATCACTCAGGATATTTCACGGTTGAGGTGAGGCCGAGCCTCAACTCAACGCCATTTTTGGTCAATGAATTCCGTTAAGTGTGTGTTTGGGATGCCCACTCAATGCGCCCTCAAATCAGGACTATGAATCGCAGAGAGTGCTTGGTTCGTGCCAATTTCGCCCTAAAACTGAAAATGCGTAAGTTTAATTAATTCAAGAGTGCAGAGCAAGACAGCGTGTTTAATCACGGAGCTGTCCAACGTTATGACGAGTAGTCGAATCGATTGGTAGGGAAAAAATCTTGGGATTTGTCCAGAAAGAATTTCTGCACCTTCTGGTAATAACATGATCAAGGATTGGAATGAACAACTTTTGTTTCCTGAGCTGACTTCGAGTTAGAGATTATTATAGATATCGTGCACACATCAACATGATTCCAAAAAATAGCAACTCATGGACTTAATTATATCATCCAAATGTCAAACGATCTGGATGAAATAGCCAAGTACCTGAATTTTACTGTTCCATGGATCTATGGAAATAGATGAGTTCTGAAGGATTGATTTATCCATCAATGCCATTAGATAATTAATGTTCTGAATACTTGTAATATAGTACGATTTTAAAAAGTATCGAATTAATTATAATGATGACAATACCATATTACATAACATCCATTAGCAGTATTCACTAGAGTGGTTACTTGAGACAGCGTTGAGTTATTTGGTAACGAAAGTCAATATTAACGAATTTTCGTAATACCGAATGAGTCGTTTATCCATCTATCGCCAGCTTATTAATGCAAGAGTGTAACACGAAACTAGCCAGCCGGGCCCAACTTGTTAAGAAGTTGTTATAGAAGTCATCAATAAATGGTTTGAGGGTTTCCGATCGATCTTCCCTCCCTTCAGGGGAAAACTGTGTTTTTCCTGAAGGCCAGAGATGTTGACTGAACTCTCCTGAAAAGGGTAACACAACACGTCTAATAAATTATCATCGACCCTCCCAGAAAACCGGTGTTTTGAAGGCCAAGTCGACGTGTGGAGGGTACCCAAACATTGGCCTCACTTAGATGATAACATTTGAACTAAACTTACGAAGTCGCTCAGTCAATCAGCTGGGCGAGGATTCTCTAGTTGAAGTCAGACCGAGGCTAAAAGGCGGACAGAACCATCTATCTTCCCAGAAGAATCTGTATGAGGGTATTCACGTTTGGAACGTTGGAGGAAGAAAAAAATAGAGGAGAAACCGTAATGTCTTTTACTCAAATGTCAAACAACTTAACGGTCAAGACCAGTCAGAATTGTAGACTTTTATAATGTGCTTCCAAAACGACAAGAATGAACAATTAAAAAAAACGCTGCAACTTATTATACAAAGGTTTTATATTTCTATATTACTTAATCCTCCTCAGAAATAATTATTTCTAGATGTACTGCCTATTAATTATAATTAAGAATTAAGTACACTCGAAAACGTACGTAGAATCTTCCATGATTTGCAATTGTATTTTAGATGGTATAAAAAAATCTACATTTGTATTTCAGCGCGGTAGATCATTTAGGTTTACCAACAAGTAACGCGCTTGGACAGTCCAGAACGTTTTTGGTCAGGGTTTGCAAACGCAGTTCAACGTAGGTGGCAGTTCACACAGCCTGAGCATCTTGCTCGTGATTGTTGCCGACTTTGTAGCAAATGAGAACTAACAATCAATACTTCAGTTACAACTGGAGTCATTATGTTTATAATGTGTATTCCCCTGGTTACTGAACAGTACAGAAATATTTTTACTAAATGTGTAGACGCGTACGTTAGATTTAGTGCCAGAGCACATTTTTCTATATGATTACACGGTTTCCATTCGGCTTTTAGGGGAGGAAATATAAAATTTCTGAAAGAAGTCCGAACTGTAAACGTTTCATATACCAACGAAACTCTCGAGGGTTACTAGCAAAGGTTCTTTTGGTAGTTTACATTCGCCTTCCCGTATACATACTGATCTCATCTAGTTAATGAGTCCTTTTTGGGTTGTATTTAAAATAAACACAATCGAATAAGCAAAAACTGGAAGTAAAAGCGACAAAAACACGGAAACTCGAGGTTCGCCGGAACTTATTAATCCACATGTAGATCTATTTAAGACTTTCCATTTAAAGGCAGTTTATTTCTGAAATGGCATCAAAGGAATTAAAGGACTGGAAAAGCCCCCGGGTACTGAGGGGAGTTGAGGGTCTGCGATGGGAGAGAAGCGAACCTCCAAAAGCCTTATAAATATTCAAGAGCGAATCCGAGCTATCACCGCGGCAGAGAGCCTAACTACCATGTAAGCTTCCGCGAGGGGGTTTAAAAGGATGTGGAAGGATAAGGATTAAGCTACCGTGCCTGCCCCCTATTGTTCCCCATTGCTCTGCGGGGGAGCTCGATATGAACAATCATACTCCAAGCTCCGGCGGCTGGCGCTCTGCGGTGGACGTCCAACCGTTTTGGTGTTCCGAAAGTACCACACGCCGTTTTATGCACAAGTAACTCGTTAAATAGAATAGATATACTTGCTTACTGGCGAATATTGTGTGATATATTCAGAACGCCCAATTTACGGGCAAACGCATGAACAGATCGCAAGTTTAACCCAATGACGCTTAGCGCACCCATACGGTAATGCAGGAGGGTTTTTTTTTTTTATAGAAGTGAGACTGATATCTGAGAGCGATCAAAAAATGGCTTTTGAGTCTTGTACAAGGCTCATTCTTCAGTTCTTTCGTGGATGTCGGCCAGTGAAGGCATTACAATAGTCGTGAAACCTTTTTGTTGTGAAAGCGTTTTATAATTTCTCACAGACTATAACTTTTTCGTAACTCTTTACACACTACACCTTCACGTGTTTACTGATTCAATTGGCACCCTAAATTTATCTTTTGAACATCCTAGAGAGTGTTTCTGATTCAGTTCTGCGTTGATTAGCGGGATTACATAGTTGCTGTGACGTATAGATGTTGATTGTTACCAAACGGTAACGTGCGTAAGTAAGATAGGAACCTTGATTCACGATTTTATATGAAGAAACTCAAATTCAATACCACAATAACTTTACCGGTATGGTCAGTTGACCATTGAGTCGCCTCGAGACCTTTCTCACCGCGAAAAAGTGCAGTGAATGGAAACAGCCGGTCACCTCGGAGGTACTGCAGGCTTTCGCCGCCTACAACCTACCACTTCTTACTAAACAATACTGGATGCCTTGAAATGTTATCATTCACTGTTGGGGTTTGATAAAATTAAACGTCACGAAACGGAAACGAAAATTAACACGTGGAAACACAAACCCAAGTTTACGTGGCATGTCCGGAACCGATGACCTTTGGGAGGTTTGCTGTTGTGACACGCAATCCAATATAACGGGAACGTAAAAAAATCAGCGTTGTTCAAAACATAACGCGACAAATGAGTATGTGACAGTCAGAGAAAATTTCTTAAAAAGCACGATTGGTTATCATGAACGCCGGCAGGGGGAATCGGAGCGCTTAGCAACGAGCGTTAAATGCACTCTTTGCCGTTCTTTCTTGGTTTCATTCAAGCACCCATGAAATCGATTGCCTATTACTCCTTACAGATGGAAGAAAACTACCTGGAAGAAGAGCCCGACTGTGATGATTTTGATTCCAAAGAGGAACCCACTCATTCTGAGAGGAATGTAAATAAGGTTACAGCAATAATTTCTAATCCTTACAATTCAAACTTCCAGCACCTCATTGCTCCCATCTAGACCAAGGCCAGACGAGTCAGTCCTTAGAAGCTTACCAGCAATTACACATATTTTCCAAAATTCTGCAAGGGGACACTTGTGATAATTTCATGCTGCGGTTATCTTCAGAAAGGAGCAATGATTCCAATGACGACCATTCCGATGGCATTAATGATGGCTGCCCAAGCGAAGATACTGGCAGGTCGAAAGTGGACGACATGTTGGAATCGTCCAACATTAATCCTATCTTACTTCATTTTGCCGAACAGTAAAATTCGAAACACGATTCCAGCTCATGGAACAAATGTGGCTGACACCTGGTTAGACAGAAACGGTAAAGTAGACCCAGCATTCGAGTACCCTGGTGAACCGTGAGGATCTACTGGTATTGATTTCATTCAATGAACAGAATCTCCTGTTGATATAATCGCGTCTTATACTTCTACAAAGACTCGTGTATACCTAGGCCATTATTGTTATTAACGTGGGATTGTTGTCTGGCAGGTATTGTCCTGTTGGATTTATAGTTCCGACTACACGGTCGGAAGGGCGTAAAGGTCGCCGCTCAATACCGCCGACAACTGTAAAGGGTCGGAGAACAAACCAAAGGCCCTAATGGGGGAGAGGAGCCGCTCCGAGCAACCATTGTTGCGGTTACCTTCGGGGCCCCAGCTCCAGTCATCCCATGCCAATGTCAACAAGTCGATCAGTTTACAATTAAGTTGATCGCCCTCCTTCCCGGGTCTCCTCTTCATGCAAGTTAGAACGCTTGCCGGAGTGACGACGGGTGCGGAGGAAGTGTGGTGGCGAGGGGTGTTTGACGTGTAGTGAACCGTCAGTCGACAATGCCCTCAAACAGAGGATTCGACAAACAACATTATGCTTCGGCTTTACCCCCCTCTCTCCTGTGACGATGTTGTCCATGATGCAAGTTGAAATCAAAGAAAATCGGCGCCCCTGTTTAATATTCCACCGACAATGAGCTCACCTCGTCCCATACTCACGCAGAACATACCCTCTAACGGAACTCGACGGCGATGGAAGTCCCCAAATAAACTGCGGAGTTGGAGAATCAACAGGTCCTGTTGACATCCTTTAATACCAAGCAAATTATGAAGAACCACCGTCATAAAATAACAAACGATGGCTTCAAGCATTCTTTGCTGTCAGTTTAAGAGGATACATAGATTTAATGAACAGAAGTTGACTTGCTATTTTAGCAAGAAGAAATTCTACAGCGATGTAGAATATAACGAAAATTTGATAAACGAGAAGAGGATATGATTATTTTGCTGCTCCAGAAGCGGGGATCAAGTCTTTACAACAGGTAAAGGCCCATTCCAGGGTTGTAACAACGTGTTTAATGAATTTACATGTCTCCACAAAACGCTTTAACGTATAACTGCAATTCAATTTACTTATTCTTAGGCGAAACTTTAAATGGCAACTAGTTCTGGAAAACAGGTTACCCGGTACCAGATAAATGGCAGGACAACGAAGGTATGCAAGATAATGTAAAGAACACACTCAGATGAGTAGGTAAGTTGTACAAATTACGAGTATGTCAAACCTTGTACAAAGTTTAGATTTGACCGCTTTTGAAGCTGATGGAGTCGCAATGATATTGACTGTATATGCCTTACATTTGCCTCCATTTTCATACAGGATGGCTAAAGATTGCCAATGTTGGATGAACAATGATCGCCTCTATTCATGGTATATCTTGCTGCTAAATCACAGGCAGCATGTGCAGCAGAATGACGTGATCATCAAAGAAATCAGGTAGCAACCATGTTGTTATTACAGAATCTAAGCTAACAAACATTACATCAGAGTGGCTCACATAGATTTCGTGTCAACTTCAGTTGGGATACGTGAATCAAGTAAGAAAGGGAAGCCAGGTTGTAGTAATCAGGAGGCACTACTACTTGTAACTGTCAAAGATGATTTAGGTAAAGTTGAAATTATTGCCTATGTCATACTATTTATCCTCTGAGCTGATATAGATTTTTGAAACCAAGCAATACTCTTTCCGTTATGATTCCCGGCATTATTATAAACAAAGACCGCGAGTGAATTGAGGTGCCAGACAGTATTCCAGTTTACTCCCGAAATTACCTGATGGCGCCTGAGGGACCGAAGATAAAGTCCGCAGACCCCCCTCCAATCCGACTCTCACCAGCATCTCGACAACAAAACTGATCAATAGCGACAACAGTTAACTCGAGTTTAGCGCCCAAGGAGGGGCGGGTTTCTGTGTAGGCCTCGCAGACTCTTCCCCCTTAAGTGTCACAAACAATCACTCTCATTAGGGGCGGAAAACGAAGCTACCCCGGGGCGTCTGTTTATAGGACCCCTTGTCAACAACTTCCTGTCATCATAATCATTAAGACTCCATGCCGATCGCTGGAATATAACCCGCAATTGGTTCTTGAGAAACCTGATACTCTGCCTGGGACTTTCTGTTTCCCATCTTATGTTATTCGTTTACGGAAACAAACTTTTAAAATCCAACCATGATAGAAATTATGAAAATCAAAAAGATCTCGATCTTGTTGATGCAGCAGTCACAAAGGATTTGCTGTTACCGTCTCTTAACAACAGAGTTGGCGATCAGTCCTGGCCTTACCCATTTTGTTAAGGTGGTACCTTGAGGAGTAGTGGCCAGTGAGGAATCCCACAAGTTTGCGAAGACCTCAATGAAAATAGAGCGTTTGCGCATTTCAATAATCTGGTAACCGCTTGGCTGGTCTCAGCTTAGGAGTATTGTTCCTGTATATTGTTCGTGTATTGTCCCTCATTTCTGGACCTGATGAGCTATGTAACTCTCAATAAGACCTAGTTAAGGTTCACGGCCAACCGGATAGAGCGGCTATCAGCTTCCTCCATGCCCTATATTCCCTTCTTACCCAGTATCCAGAGCAACGTTAGTTTGTAGCTCCGGATCGCAGCCTTGCACGACCTGAAGCAAACCAGATCCGCTTTTAGGATATTGATAAGGCAGAAATGGCATACAGTGCTGCCTGGCTCTCTGACAGCAAGGATATTGTTGACCTTGGAGTTGTTTCCTGAAAATCTCTCATGTAGACAACTCAATGTTTCTGGCTGATAAATAGTAGCATTATGTTGAAGAAGTTTGGATAGGAAAACATTGGGATCAAATATCAGTTTTGATACCACAACGTCGGGTACTGGTTGCGTTTTAATTGCATCCTTTTATAATTATTGGACTAACACAACCGTGGTTAGTTTCAGCTATCAATGATCAACAGCGTCGACTCCAAAAACAGTAAGGCCCGTTTCCAGCACTGACTCGGAGAGTAAACGGGTAAACTTGAAAATCCAGGTGGAAAATGATGAATAAGGCGGCCTTTACAATATTACTTAGATGGGCTCCAGGAAAAGCGCGCCAGCAGTATCAGGTTCCCTTTCTGGCACATCGATCCTACGTCCCCCCTCGGCAGCGGACCCCCCAAACCTGTCCGTTGGCAGTCAAATATTGACTCTATTAAGTATTTATGTGACTTCCCTTGCTTTGCCAGCGCCGCCTAGCACTCCCCAAACCCCCTCATTGTCCCGAGACGAACGTTTTCCGGACGTATTCACTCTCCCCAGGACATTCATTGTGCGTTGGGGTTCGCTCGCTGTACATCGGGCACCGCTAAAAGCTTCCTTTTTACGGCAGGTGTTTGTTTGCGCCCGTTGTTATTGATTAAATACGAGCGGGTATGAATTCGGTAACCGAATGTGTAAATATCGCCGAATCGGTAAATACTTCGAGTCGGAATGTCAAACAGCGTCACGTGCTTAGCGTTACCTGTCAGACTAACAGGTTTCGTTAAAACGAGTAAAATGTATCATCGACATTCCAACAAACAAGCAGCCCGCATTGTAATTCGCCGGTATTACGACTCGAACATAACATTTTTCTTCTGGAATTCAATTTGAAATATCGATCCATCCAGAGCATGAAAATGTTATATCCAAGCAAAAGTAGAAGTGAATTTTCTGACTCGTCCTGATCCGATAAGCTGTATACGCATAAAGTCAGAGTGATGTTGAATAGTGGACTCCAAGTGATAGAGATTGTACTAAGTGATGTAGGTTACATATTGAGAAAGCATCAAATTAGTCGATAAATGAGAAAATCAACCGTATGATTAATTTTCTTCATTAATTAGTTAATTTGTTGATGTAATCTAGTTTTGGACCTACTTTATTCTTCATTATTTCGAATACTTATACTGCTGTCGGACTTGTCACAGCTATGTTCCTTTAATGATGGCAAAATATTTTTCCTATTCCGAAGATAGAGCATTCCAAAGTAAAATGGTCTAGTTGTGCTCTATTCGAGTGTAATAATTCCAAAAAGCATTATTGGACATGGGGGTTGACGTAGATCCAACATGGTTGGGATGGAGTAGGGTTCTCCCCGGAATTCTGATCCCGCTTTCGTTAAATCTAAAGAGAGGTCCAGAAAATGAATGTCTGAGGAAAGAAAAAGCGATGGTGCAGGTAATTTTACTACTGGCCGTACATGTAAATGGGTGATAGTATTAAAGTTAGACATAGTAAAGACAAGTAAAGAGTTTAGACATGGTTAACACGATAAAAAGTAGCACTAGGAACAACCGAAAACATAGCTAGCCAAACAAATGAGCAACTTCACTAACAAGTGGAGAGCGATAGAACGAAATCGCGGCAGGGAGAACACAAATACTCTGCAGCAATGGCCATCTCCGTCCGATAAAATAAGCTTGTGTTTTCGGATATTTAATGATTTATTTACAATACAGGATGGTTTAAAATAAAAAATGGGAAGAGGCAATGCAGAGGTCCCTCTTTCCCCAGGGGAGTTACAATTAACAACCGCTACTGCAGGTATTTATTTACTTTCAAGTTGGCCGTCCTGCCTATTCGTGCCGTTAAAACAAGGCCGATCCATTTATTAATTTATCAAATGGTAGGAAATTCCATTTTAGGCGAAGAGGGGAGAAAAGGGCACCTCCCAGAAAACCCGAGGAGGGTAAAATTTTTTTACTAAAATTACTAATGTCCCCTCAAACTTTTGTAATGATTTAAAAAAAGTTAATTGAAAGGCAGCTAAACTTTCCAATTCGTGTGCTCTTTTCAATAAAATGTCGAAATCGGTGAACTTGGCATTCCTTTCTCCTCTAATTTGAAGAACTATCAAAAATGTAATTTTGACTCTACCTCGATAGTCAATGATTTATGTGATATTTTTTCCCAGCATCCATTTTTGATATACCTAAATTTACTGGATCAAATTGAAGGCAACCTATACAATTCTACCCACCTTTATGGATGTTTATTCGTATACCCATTATTGGTGGAGAATTTTCATTTTTCAAGATCAAAACCACTGGAATGAACGAGTGGAGTAGGAGGCCGACGCAATCTGTGTAAATAGGTGTAAAACGAGCAACATGTAGCGTCCAATCCTAAGAGTTTCTAGTGTCATTAATCGAAACCGAGCAATAACAACGTATAGTTTTTCAGGCTAAAGCATTACCGGCGCACAGGCACGCAGACATTAAACCACAACTTTTCAGAAATAACCTATTTGTGAAAGCTATTGAAAATCATGATTTTTAAAGGAAAATGCAGTAAATAAACCTATCACATCTAAAAGCAGTGACATTAGCAGAATCAATAGCGAGAAATCACAAAAATCTCCAATTATGAAGACTCTTTTGTTTCTTGACATCTTCAATCCGAAAAATAACAACCGACTTTAAACAGTTTTCTTGCTTTGAACTTTAAATGGAAATCCAACGCCATCCAGAGGTAAACCATGAACTGGGACTATGGCTCAAAAAGCCGAGATAAACTGTTTCGTTATTGTTTCACATTTTCGACGGTTCCATCTCGTTCTTCTGAATAAGGTAAAGGAACGTAACGTTGTCGCTGCCGACGACGAAGTGCAGACGATCAAATTTGAATTTGGTAACGGAAACAGATTGGAAGCACGGGTTTTTGTTTTATTATCTTCATTTATCACAATGAACCTCTGTAATTGACTAAGAAAAACATAGAATTGTTTACCTCATATCCTTCTCAAAAGTTGTCGGTTTACCTTTCAACATAGGTAAATCTACATGGAATTTGAATTCGAGTTAAAAAGTTTTTTTAATAATAAATCCAACAAAGTTGACAAAATTTGGATAATAAATCGAGTCCAGGATGTGCCAGTAATCAACCTTGAGGAATTAAAGGGATCATAATAAAGGATTGACAAATCAAAAATGGAAATCTCGAAAACTTTTGATGTTTTTATTTGATTCAGATAGAAATTAGTTCCGTGAATCCAATGATATAATTCCGATTGCTGCACGACTATCCCTTCGCTCACAAATCGCAGGGCTGTCTTTGAACGTGTGGATGCAAAAAGTGACCAGACAGATCTGTTGCAAGATGGATATTACACGGATCTACTAGTCATATCACCGTCCTCCATAGTTTTCATAACTTATTTTGTGGACAGGTGTTATATTTTACACAGTCAAATTTCACTTGTTCTAATCATCGATTTGTACCACTTGCTGAGATACAGTATAGTACAGCATTAGGTGTATGTATTCGGATATTAGCTCTTCATAAATGGACTAGTGAATTTTGGTGTTCACTGAGTTATATTTAAGACGAAGTGATTCTAGAAGTCAGCTGATCAGCTGAATGCTGTTGAGGTTAACTTTCGATCCACTCGATCGATGTATAATGGACTCTTTTTGTGCCGTCTAGAATACAATTACAGTTCATGGAAGCGGTGAGATTCATCAGTTGTACCTAGGAAGCACTATTCCTACATGTATAGTCCATTTCTGGTAGTTCAGTGATGCGCGCTGGAGGGTCATCTAATACAAAAATCATTAACCAATGGGAAAATCTATTTAACAATGTGAGATCAACTGGAGCTAAATCGGCAAGGAATTAAAGGTCTTAGCGAAAGTTCATAATTCTAAAACTGACTGACAGCTCTAATCAATAATTATAATGTTACTTGCTATCATTGGCTTCTGCTAGCAATGCATTCGCAAATGCCGAAGTTTCTGTGAGGGAAGATTGGGGGATGCACCGATGTGTGGTAATTTACATATTTTTCTCATTTAAAATCGTAGAGTGCCAGTTAAGAGCAGTATTAAACGTAAAAGGGTTCAAAGGTCCATTATTGAAGGGAGGGGGAGGGGGGAGAGATTTTCCAAATGTTTGCCATGGAACTAACATCGTTTGTGCACGTTGTGTTATAGATATTGCTCGAGATTACCTTAACTGTTATTAGCGCTTCATTGGCTCATAATGGCCGTTTCATGCAGGTTCGGCGAGAGCCGTGAAGCCGCACCAAGGTGCCTGATGTAGTTTAGAATTAGTTAAGGGCGGGCCCGCTATTCAGGCGGGCGTATAAACAACCACACGCTCAGCCCTTCCACTCCATACCCCCTCGCCGACCCCCCCACATCTCTCACCGACGGACCTTCAACTTTTGAATAAATAGCGACTTCCTGCCGTTAACTACGTTCGACTCGAGAGTTGACGCGGATTTCCGAAGCTACCGAAGTTCAAAAGCTATTAACCTTTTGGGCGGCGCGGATTGCGTGATTCGGCCCATTTTTAACCTCGCTCGCGGCCCCCCTCTCCCGAGTTCGGCTCCGTCGTTATTTAACATAATATTGAGCGTAAAACGGAGGTTCGCTCTACGTGTTGGGTTACAACTCCGTAATATTGAAAACTTTCAGTTAAAAAAAAAATAATAAGTTAGACAAAAGAGAGCTGGACATGCCACGGTAATGAGGGGAACGCTCTTGACATCGAGTAATTGCATCCTGGATATGACGGGGAGTTGAATTAACCGTATCTACAATTTACAGTCCTAATGGTAAACATGGATATTCTGACAAAATAATGGCAGCCTTGAACGAGAAATCGTTACTGATTTATTCATTGATATAGGAGCGCATGTTTCATTGTGATTCATTAACTGGGATAAGAATATAAAACGCCATGAGAAGATGTGAAGTTGAATTGCTACCGTATCAACAATCTGCATACTTGAATAATACCTGTAGTACTATAGTAATGGTAGTATTCTATGGGAAATCATGACTGACTTCTTCTAGAAATCGGTATAGGTAAGAATAGCCCTCCGTAACTGAGGTGAAAATTTGCTCTATCTCCCAATGACGACCACTACACTTCCAATCAACGTGACAGGGTCGAAAGCAAAATAAGAAATAATGTTTTAAAATCCTTCTTTGTTCATGATCAGAGAGGAGACGCAGAATTTATTCGCATTATGCAAATCAATCAATCAACAATTTCGTTCAAGATCGCTAGACAATCCTGGAAACAAAGGACACTCATCGTCTCCAACGTATGAAGAAACACTGAGGGTAGTTGGCAATTTTTTAGGACTGATGATATCGCCTTATAACACAGTCAAGTTCATGTCCTTTTTCTCAGGTCCTGTTAACCTCGACTTTTTTGATTTTGTCAAGGATATTGCCCTTTAAGTTACTCTCAAGGATATCAATGTGATCACTGGAAAAATATAAAGAGGTTTTGAAAAAATCACTTCAAATTTAAGCTCTTAATCTTTGGTTTAGATTGAGATTTCGTAAAGTTGATGGATGAAATGCTTAAAATCCTTTCGAAAGTGTATGCGTCATGTCTTGATGTGCATTTTAACGAAGAAATTGAGGCGAAAGCTTGTATGATAACTGCGAAAAAGAAACATTAGCGCTGAAAAATATGATTGTTCAGGAGGGTTTTCTAATTACGAACGTTTTTCCGTTCTCTCGTGACCTCTTCTTTGTGGCAAACGCCTTGCAACTTTATTCGATGCGATTCCATGATCTCTGTTCCATCTATCAAGACTGCACATGATCCATACAATGGAATGAGAAGAAGAAGAAGTAAATAAAAGCTGTGTAATTGTGTTTAAATTCATTCTCCACTAATCATTCGGCCACTAGCGAAACCCTCTACTTAAGCGATTGTTTTGACCCACTTCTAAATTTTATTTTTCCAAAATTCTTTTTGTGCGGTCTCTAGAATTCTAGCAACGGAAATAAATAATTGTTTTAGAAGAATGGATTTCTTTTTTGTGAAAAAAAAAATGGCAACTACCCATAAATTAGGAATCTATTTTTATGAAATGGATCCATCCATTCATCCAAGTTTTAAATTTGGGGACGCGGGACCAATGATGATGAAATGACCAATTCCTTCCTTCGGTGACCTTTTGGATACCTCGGAATATTTTGGATATATGTACGGCAAAAATATAAAGTCTGTTTTTTTTTAAACAATTTTCCTCGAATATTATTGAAAGTTCATTCCATTTTCTGTTATAGATTGGTGCACACATTTTGTAATGTTCATTGTTCATAGTTGATGAGCTTCTTCTATCCAATATTCTGCAGCAAATGAGAAATTCATCGATTTTCTAGCTTCAAATTAATTTTGTCGACTGACATGGCTCTATTTTCTACGAAAATTTGCAAAACGAAACTAGAGACAAACGGATTGGATATATTGGATTGGATTAGATAGGAATTTAAATTTATATTCCATGTGCAAGGGACATTTTAGATTTAGACACAAATAAAGAATAAATTGAGGAATTCTTATAAATATTATATTCCGGCGTATGAAAACAAGGAGTGAACCCGCTCAATGTCCTTGAATAGTTTCAGCATATTATGTGTTGAAGGAGTAAAAACCAAGGTCGAAGAGGTCTGATTCAATCGTCCTCACAACTCAACCCTTAAATTTTTGCAACTGAAGCGGTATTTCCCATTAGTAAGGGCACGAGTTCGAACAAAGTCAGAGGTATCGATATTTTTTATGTGAAACATGTCTCCTTGAAATGGGAATAAATATTTTCCCAAGACGCAAGCTCTCTCCCTCACGTAGGAAATCGAAGAGTTAGAGAGGGAGATCCGAACGAGTGAATCATCCAGATTCCGCTTTTCGGATGAATAAAAAACCATTGACAAAGGAAAACAAAAACAAACAAAAAAATCCCCTTCATTGTGGCACGTCTCGGACAAATACTTAATTATTCCCTTCCAGGGGTCAGGTGGAAGAACTCGGCAAAAACCCTCTCAAGAATGGGGTCTGGGAAGCGCAAGCGGATTTAAAATTCACAGTTCTATTGAATTAGCGCTCGGAGCGGGGCGCGGTGGAGGTCTCAAGGCGACCAACAAAAGAAATCCTCCCTGGGTGAGGGACCTCGGAAAACTGAAGAGGAAAAGCTCGCCTCCGGTTTTGCCCCGGTAAAGTCGGTTTTGCTATCCCCTGGACCGTTTTAGTTGAATTATTTATTGTAAAGTCGAGGCAATGGTAGGGGGAGGGGATAGAGAGGAGTGAAAGGTGGACGAGATGGCGGAGAGGGGGAAAAGCTCGGCAAAAGGGGCACGAGATACAGCGGGATGAAACCTCCTTCATCTATTATTGTTTCGTTATTTCTGAAGCGGGTGGTCCGCCCCGGTAAAACTCCGGGTCTTCCGACCCATTTCCTTCCAAGACTTGATATTTTCGCCGAGGTATCCTAAAAGGCGCGCAGGGATGAAATTGGTCATTTTTTACACCGTCCGCAGATTTATGACGTCATAGGCTCGACATTTGCCGAGGCCCTACAGTGTGCGTAGCAGTTTCACTGGAGGAATTTTAATGAGAATATTTTCCTCGAAAGAAAGAAGTCACATTCTTTCATTATTGAACCTTACAAAAAGAAACACGAGTGAAAACAACATACTGTATTCCTCCCAATAGAATACAGCACACAGCATGCCTCCGAGGAAGCTATCTGATGCCCAAGAGGGAACTAAGTTTTAAGTTCTTGTCAGGCAAAGAATTTCTATTTTTCCCGTTTTCCCTGCTGTGAAAAAAGTATTTTCTGTGTGTAGTCCGAAGAAGAGTCCCATCTCGAAACGTAACTTAACGGTCAGCCCATATACATATTTTTTAAAGTCAAAAGTTCTGTTTACCAACAGCTTAAAAAATCGACAGATTTCTCATACGTTGCAGAATATCAGACAGAAGAAGATCATCAACATTGTGTTAAAATATTACAAAAATGTATGCTCCAAACTATGATTAAAAATGTATTTAAATTTCTTCAGATTTATGACGTCTTGGCTAAAATTTCCCCGAACCCCTAAAGTGTGCCCAGCACTTTCACTAGTAGAATTTCAATGAGGATATTTTCCTTGAAAGTAAGATGTCAAAAAGGCTGGAAATTTGGCTCTTTTCCGAACGGCATTCAACAATTTGAATAGACAGTGCAAGATAAGAAAGCCACGGCAACATTTGGGATTTGAAGTCAAAAACACGATCAAAATTTTAAATGTGAAAAGGGCATTTTAGGCGGAGCAAAAAGAACAAATGGCAGGCACTTTTGGTCGAGAATGAGTTGTAGTGGAGGTGGTAGTGGAGGTGAACAACCTCGAATAGCTATTGAAGTTATTTCTACGACAGACCAATCATTGTGACAAACCAACGGTGGAAACTCAACAAAATTCGCTAAGAATAGCTGGCAAAACAATTAAATTCGAAAAGCGCTCGTAGTGTTTACAGCAATGTTTGCTCCCTTCCCCAATTTCCATGTCGAGAGCATAACCTTTTTTGCAAACGAGAGGGAGGGGGTGTGTTTCAACATTTATTTTTGAAGGGCTTCGGGGACTACGCGCCACGCACGCAATGGAACACCGTGCAATGGCATTTATAATTCATCCTCCGTGAGGAAACCAAGACGTGCAAACAATCTCGAATTTCGCGTCTGTTATTCCCTCTGTTTACTCCTGAATTACCAATTACGTTGCATATATTTTCCTTTGGCGGAGAGAACTTCGTACGTTGTTAAACGTTTCGATTTGAAGAGCGCGTAGTTTTAGATGCGTTGTTGTTGGGGTGTCATACATGAATTAATACCGACAAATCGGGACGCAACTTATCAAACCGACACAATCAATTATGGATGCAGAATGAGTTTCTGAATATTCATCGTGATAACTACAAGGTGAGTCATTTACATAAACCACTAGGTTCCCTCATTTTTATAGAATCATCAGAGAATATTAAGTGATTGCTACCAACATGAATGGTAATTACACTTTTAAGGATATTTTCAAAGAGGTTTAAAATATCCTCCAACGATTTCATGATAAATACAAGCATCTGACATTTTCACAGTATTTTATATACAGCGAACGAGCAAAGTTTCCAAGTCATCAAACTTGAGGAAACATGTACTTATCAAACACGAAATGTGACACACAAATGTGATTGTTTCTCATTCACTTTGGTGCTTTGATAATTTCATTTTATTTTTTCCTAGGAAAAAATTTGACTACTTTTTGTTCGCACGGTTATTTTTTCGGTAATTGTCTTGTGTGAAAGCCACATGAATTTTCGTAGATTTTCAACGATGTTTCGCGTGGTAGCATCTCGTTTTTTACAAAGTTTTAGCCGCTGCTTAGCCTAATAGCCGTGTAGCTGTCCCACGAAGATATTTATACCTTAAAAAGTTCTAGTCAAGTAGCATGATCGCATTACACTACCACATTACTGGAAACCAGACAATATTATGATAGTGCGAATAATTCGTTCTAAATGAAATTCTCCAATCCGGACGACGCTTTTGGATTTATTAAATTCTTATCCATTTTAATGAAATTCAAGTTCCTGTTTCAACATAAATTTAAGCTTCAATTTTTAAATGACCTATTTCATTATTGATAAAATTTGATTGAGTAATATTCGCTTAAAAAATATAAATTTATCGACGTTTCGCCGTTTTACGTCATTTCGGTGATTTTTTTGTTACAATTTATAAATCTTATTGTACTCAAAAAGTGTTGTTCAACAAAATCATCCTTTTGATTAAAATGTTTGATTTTTCGGTGCAAGAACAAAGTTTTCATTTCAATCTTATCGAGAGATATCGTCCGAAACGGCATCTATAGGTACATATAAAGCAACTACTATAAAAATAAATAAACCGATAAAATCAAGAAATCATTTCGGAATGCTTCAAAACCGATTTTGATAAAGAATTTTTTCTAAAGTTTTCATTTTAAAATTTTCTAAGAGATTGCAATACCTTCTATTTCTATAATTATTCGATAAAAACCTATATTTTCGGTTATACGAGCGTTCAAATTCAGTCAAATGAATACACGAATAGTACCATGTGAATCGTTGTTGATGTGTCACGCTTTTGGTTTGATAACGTTTGGGTTTGCCCAGTTTTGTTGATTTGGCCACTTTGCACGCCAGTTGAACGGATCGTGCGAGACCGAAAACCATCGAGCGAGAGAACAGAATTTTCTTGAAATTCAGTGAACGATTCGAATCATGAAGAGTGTTCTCATTTGAATAAACAAAATGCATGTTGGTAGCTTTTGCCATTTTTGAAACCTTTGTAAAAACAATATGGAAATTATTTCCCGGAGAAATTACGAGTTGAGAAGCTGTTGAGGGGGTTCCCCGTTGGACACCCAGTATAACACAACGGAATAAATCTTCTCATAAATTTGAATGATTATAGTTTCATTGACCAGACAAAAGTTCAAATTCTATTTTTTTTTTTTTTTAAGTATACATAATGATAAAGTATAAAAGCTATGCTGTGACCTAATAGAATAACTGGAATCACAAGCAATTGGCAGTTGGTATCCAGCAGGTTTATAAATGATAGATGTAACCATTCTGGAAGAATTGGGAGACTGGGTAACGCAGAATTAATTTCAACTAAAGTACAATCATACTTGAGTAAATATTTCCTAATGAGAGTACTACCTGAGTTATCGAACCTGCTGTTTGATTAACCTGCGTAATATTCTTATACATTAAACTATTATTGTTGGAGGTGAAAATTCACAATATATTTTCTTCACAACTTACATGCAGCTCAGCGTCATCGAATTAAATGATAATCGAAAAAAATTGACTCACCATTCTGCGCATTTATGGGTACGACAATGAAACTCGTGAGGAAGGCAGCAGTCAGCGCCAAAACTGAACAACGCATCCCTGGTGAACAAAACAAAAATCCAGAACAAATGAGACGTTTGGTGGTTTTAGGCTTTTTTTTGTGAAAGGAAAATGTGAAATTGTTTTCAGGCAGATTTGAGCCCAAGCCTGAAACGACCTAATCTGATAGGTGCGTTCGGGGTGCGGGTAGGGGGCGGTAGGAGCATTGGAGCGGGGAGGGGAGCTTGGTGATTGGTCGGCTTCTCTGGCCCTGCGGCTGCAGGAATCAACATGAACTCAACGTCGTCGATGTCCGTCGAACGTTGACCAATCCATTCGCTGGAAATAGAAGTTGCCGATTGGTTTAGAAGTTGCATAAATAAGACGGCGATTTTTTATTTCACGGTGAGTAATTTTTGGAAATATGGAGTTTACCTTTGATGAACTATCATAATAAAGTTTCACTCAGATAGAAAAACCAACAGAACAGACAGAAATACACGTTACAAAAATACAGAAACATGGTAGGTAATCATACTTCAAAAGGTGTTATTATGCCATACCAAGTAGGTGAATACTAGATCTGCCTAAAGTACTTATAACATGAAAAGCAGTCAACCTATTGAACTCATAAGTACTGATGAGGGTTGCTAAAAGCCAAAGTAGGCTATCATCTAACTGAATTCAAACCAGAGGGTTGTATCAGGTTAATAGTAGTATAGCACAAAACGCAGTCAACTTTGCTGGATATTTATCTGAAAATTTTTCTAACGTAATTCTAGAGATCTCAAGGATCTGGGACTTGTGTTGGTCGATTCACCGCTAAAAAGAACGCTTGGAAAAAGATACTCAGACTCCCTAAATTATGAAAATTCCCATTTTTTGGATCCAAAAGTGTAAATTTGTAAACCGCCTGGCCAACGAAACACATTTCTGGACGGTTCCCGCCTCCTTCACAACATTTTAAAGCCATTTACATAGATTCATTTTCAGAAGATGTTTGCTAAAAGAAACTTCTTTTATTATGATCATGATGTTAAAGTATGGAGTGAAAATTAATTATGTTATGTGATAATACAAAACACGGTTTGACACAGAAATCAATTGTGGTTGTGGGAAAAATAATAGAATGATTACTAATTCAAGGGCTTTATTCGCCAAAACTAACTAGAAATGAAATTTTTTATATGAGTCGTTGGAGACAATCTTGGAAACTATAATAATTTGTTGGAGTGAAATAATACAAAATAAACCCGGCCATTATAAAGCCCCCCCCCCCCCCCCCGCTTCATGACATCTTTTCGAATGTAATCATGTTAAACACCGTTTCAATCAACTTTACCCCCCCCCCCCCAAAGAATTTCAATGACGCAGACTGCGTCATAGCCCCTCCCCCAATATGGGCACCCATGCATTCAAATTGGACATACTGATCAAGGTAAGCAGGTTTTTCGTTCGATGTGGATCTTTACCAGAATTTCGCTCAGAAATATTAGGACTGGTGCAGTAGCTGAACTGATGGGTTCTTGGACTTGCTGGTGGGGAAGTTGGTGGTAGTACAGGTTCTTTAGAGGCCTGATTTTTTCAGGGATGTGACGCTGTTCCTTAGACGACTCCGCAACATCGCTTAACCCCGAACCACCAAGTAGAGCAAGATGAAGAAACGGTAGTTTCACGACAGTCTGGGTATCTGATCACGGTGTAATCATGAGAACCACCTAAAAGTGACAATTCTTCCACGAGAAGGTCAATTTACGAGTTTCGATCAAACCTCCGCGATACCACTTGAGCCGGATTAGTGAAGAACATCCATTCGCAGACCGTTGCATATTCAACTTTTATACCTATTAATAAACGGAATCAAACAGTGGCAACTGCTTCCGACACGCGGTATTCTCAATTGCACCCTCACTGCACCAGTGGATCTGACTAACTCTTTCATTTATGCACGAACGATACTTAGAAATAGCTTCAAATTCTGAGGAGAGGAAATTTGTCCAATTTAAAACAATGGCTGAAAACACACACATTTGGCGGTAACTAGTTAGGTCCTTTTAAATGCCGAAGTTGCACGCAAAGTGATCGAACGCGAATAAGTCCCAAACTGTCAAATCAACCTGACATCGAATTTTAAGAGAACGATTTCACTCAGTAAACACAAGTATTCCGATATTTCATCACTGGATGAAACAATACCTGGTTGAAATAAATAGGTGAGTGGATATTTCACATCGTAAATAACCCACCCAAAGACTCCCTCCGCTCACTAAGCTGAAAAACAAGGGATCTCACGTTTTGTGATTCTCGCGGAATTCGTTAGTTTACTTTAATCTCGAAAAAACAAAGGGCCCTACTACTAGAAGGGCGTATACACAGAGGCAACCTTATTTCTTCAAGGCCCATTTCATTCCCCTGGAGCATGAAAATAGGATTTATTAGGATTTATCGTTGGAAATCATTATTATTCCCACCTCTACCTCGCTTTGAGCCTTGCTCGCCACCCACGGCGAAGGTTTTATTTCTTTCGGGAAATTTTTTTCCCTTCTTCTTCTTCTACTTTTATCTTTATTCCTCGTTGGCTCTGACAATGAGAGTTTATTTCTCGAACCCTTTCCACTTCACGGTTGAAAAGAACCGATTGTTTACCTTTCTGATTCTGCACCTCGTATTTATTGTCGTCGAATCAAGTCTTAATTAAGGTTACTTTCAAGGCAGTTCGCGGATTACTGAATTTTATTCAGCATTATTGGAGGCACAGAGTAGAAACGAGAGCTCTTTATCTGCGAAACTCGCCATCAATTATCCAGCACTAGGTATTTCCCATTTACGTTCACACTACGAACCGACTTCCTACGGACAGTTTTATGTGTGCCTGATGAACCCAAGCCATGTTTCACACTGTTTATCTTCTTGTGACTGAACTTTTACTAGCGCGAAACCCGTGTTTTGCAGGAAATATAAAATTTCAGACCAATGCATCTGCAATTCCCACGATGCGCTAACAAACTGCCTGTTAGCAATCGAAATAACAAACGAGGGATGTTCTGACCTAGCCTAAGTTGCGGGCCGAAACTCGCTATCATTTTACTACCGCCCTATATTTTAAGCCCCTATTCACAAAATACATACGTAGACAGAAACAAGCTTTGAGTTTTACCTGTACGGATAATATAAATAGTGTTGACTTCAGTCAATTTGACTTTATTAAACTAAAAGAAGAAAACTAGAGGGCAATCAACTACCCGATGCTTGTAACGTCCATTGCCCTACAAACGAGTTCCTATTTGGCACCAATAATTTTATTTGAACGACGACACAAATATACTTCATTAGTAAATATCATCAAAACAGAACGTTTTTTAAGGTGGTGGTTTGGGTTACGGGATGTCCAGCTATTTTTCCTAAAGATTAACATTTTATTATTACTCAATATAAAATATTGCTGCACCATCCCGCAATCCTACCGAGCATTAAATTTGTTCTTGTCGTTTGACTTGCTTCTTCTCTTTGTTATAACTATAATCATTCTCGACTATTAACTATGTCGTTACTCTGATTATTTTGAAATGAGCCAACTTATTTCAGTAATCTACCATGAGACATCACAAACAATTTGAACTAAGAGATCTGTTTCAAATGAAGTTGTATCCAAAGCTTACGAGAGGCTTCAAACTACTTTCCGTACAACAAATAGTTTCAAAATATCCGGCGGGAGGTCCTATACAGTTTCTACAACTCAGTGCTGTTTTAAATATGAGATGAGGTATTCAGACGCCTTTACTCAGGTATTTCCTTCTAGTTTTCTTGATCAAATTAGTATTTATTTCACTATGATCAACAACTACTATCTGTACCTATCGTATGTAACCGCCATTCTTTTCATAGCTCATGGTAATGATTTTCAAGTATCCAGGAAACCAGGAAAACTGTTGCCATCAAGGTTTGTTCCAAATACATCGGATACACTACGCTACTTGGGGAGTAAATGTACAGTTTTTCTCTACATTTCCCAGCACCATGATTTTATTTACTATGGTAAACTATTGGAATAAAGAAAAACCCAGTCATAGCACATTTTCAATTAAAGTTTAAGTTTCAAAATACAAAAATAAAAATAGAGAAAACATCTAATAGAAAATAATGGCTTCTTGAAAAGCCAACGACTAGACTGAAGTTTACGACGTTGAGCTAAAAATCACTAACTAAAACGATAATATTTAATTAAAATGAAGGGAACTCCAGTTGGTAAATAATAATCAAGCAAAAGGCTACAGTCGCTATCCCGCGAACAATGAGAAGTTACTATCTCGTGAATAATCAGGTTAGTCCATATTATGTGACGCCCAATGGACTAACCTGATTATTCACGAGATAGTAACTTCTCATTGTTCGCGGGACTTATTATGTCCGGCATTGATTTCTTGGAATATTTTGTGATGCTTTATTGTACCCCCCTGCAACCGCCTTTTTTTCGATCTCTCTCAATCTCTTATCCGCTCGATAGATTATTTGAAGTTGGAGACATTCAATTAAAGCCCTTTATCTTATTCCCATTTTAAAAAGAACCTCCGGTTGAGAGGCGAATGGGAGGGAAGGCCCGGTATAAAGATCTAAAGCGAATAGCATGAGAGAAAGAGAGAGAATGAGTGAGAGCGATGGGCTCTTCTCCGCACGGTTCGAGATTTATCACTTTAATTTTAAAACTTTTTTTCGGGAAAAAATGTTCTTCCGAAGTGCAGGTTAAACGGAGAGTAAATCAAAAGAGTTTGTCCTTTAAGTGAGCACTCGAAAAAAATAAGAAAGGTCAAGTAGGAGAAAGAGGGAGGGTAAAGGGTTGAGATATTAGAAAACTGTCGTCTTTCGCTTTCTTTGAAGTTGAAGGTAGGCTGGCAGAGGTGTAATGTTTCCCCGTAAGTCCACGAGTCGTGTTATGAGTTAAGTTGAGCTAATGTTGGGAGGCCCTCCCGACTTTTCGGCGTTTCTTTCAACGACGAGCCCCGCCCGAGCCCGAGAAAAACTTGCGATCCGTAAAAAATAATTTAGTTTCTGAAGGAGCTTCCATACCGTGAACCCTTTGACGTAAGACAGTTTCGCTATTGAAAATTGAGTAATACAAGCACGAGTCAAAAGTTAGGGAAACAAGTTAGGAGTTTATGGGAGATGTTTGAGGTTACCTTTACCTCTAGGGTAACGCCTCAATATGATTGTGTTATCACTTTCCAAAGCTCATAAAGGGGGGGGAGTCATCAAGTTTAAAGGAAGCTAAAAACAAATTTCATTTTGACGGAGTAACATCTGGCGTTATTCATAATCGTAACTTTTGACGATGAAATTTTCATATCCAATCATCTTTTTTTCGTTAATAAATTTCCAAAATATGTGAAGTCTACGGACAATCTTTGTAAAGTCGATAAGTCATTAGTTGTCAAACATAACTATTTACCTATCAGAGACAACATTGTATCTGATCACTCCTATATCACCAAATCAAATCGTTGTTTGAATTCGATGTACGTCAATGCATTTTCATTAACTACAATCGATTATACATTTGTTCACAACTCTAACATTTAATGACCCATTAGTTATTGGGTTGAGTTATGATGGTCATAATCATTTGTATAGTTTTTTCCAATAATTGATGTGATCTCATTGAATTTGGAGTTTGTGAACGCAATAAGTAATAACATCTTCGATTCCATGATTTCGATTTCTCTAACGCAAAAGCGCTACCGATCAAAAATCAATTATTGGTGTAGCTCTTTTGCGTCAGATGTCGGAACAATGAAATCAAAACAATAATTAACCACATGAATGAGCTCAAATGTCACTGAAGATATTAACATGGATGGAAAACCGAACTAATCCATCCACATCATAATTGAACAATTATTGTTATTCAATCATTATTGGCCTGCATTATTCGCCGCCTTTTATCAACGCAGCGCAAGGAAAAGTGATCCTTTATTCGAATTAACTGTACTAACAAAAAGCCTTATTGATTATTTAGTATTAATTGCTTTGTATTCGTGGAATAATCGCCACAGGGGAATACCACGTCGATAATGCTTTAGCAAGGCCCTGGTTTCACAATTAAATTACATTAGATGTAGACCATTTCATTGGAAGTTTCCTAATTACCATCATGTTGAGTTCAGACGTAATTACAGCCTAATGAGAGTGGTTAACCGGAGGATTTGCTTTGAAAAAATGGGCTTGAAACGTTTCAGAATACTTGCATCATTTCAAAAAAGCTCTGGTCAAGCAACACAAACATTCTTTCCAATTATCAGGGATTTTCAACATTTTAAATTATATTTTCAGCTAAACTTCGGGAATTGAAGCTCATTTTGTAGAATATTACTTTTTAACAAATGATTCTCGGGATGAAAATGCCAAGGGACATAATTCCGTAGACATCAAAGCCATCAATTGGATGAACCGACATGCATTCCGGGCGAGCCACGTTAACTCTAAAGCGCATGAAATAATGATAAGATCGTGTTGAAATTAGTATGATTTTATTGGGCTGTTTTACCTCGACTATTCTAAAAATTTGAGCGAGACCGGACCATTAGAATCTAAAAATTGATGCTTGGTTGATTTTACAATTGTGAAATTGCAGAATGAAATACCTACCGATTTCTGAGAGGTGGAATTCACAAGGGAACGGGGACCTGTACCACACAATTCCTGAAAATTCCATCGAAATTGGAAGGAATTGTAGGAATAAAGCTTTTTTACAAGGATCTGCGGACAAAAACTCACACACACGGGCACGAAATAATAGTTCAGAACGGTTTAAAACGCAAAGTGCCGGTAGAAACGTTGATATATGGAGAAAAAACCTTTTTCAACTTCCGAAAATGAAAACTAACCTTCTGCGACGTATAAAGTAGTTTCGGAAGCAATAACTGTAGGTTCAAAATTATTTATTATGTCGCAGTAAAGTTGATATTTTTCTTTAAAGCGTTTTACCCTGTAAAGGACCCACGTAGAACAAAAATGTATCAATTTTACATCCTAAATTAGCAGAAAGATTTCGATAAATTTTCCGACAAGGTGTTGTATGACAAAATATAGTGGCCGGGATCAAACACGAATCAGAAGAAGTGACCTCACGCAGAAACATTCTCAGCCTTAGGGTTTTGTTGTCATATGTGGTTCTTCTATTTGTAATATATAAATTTAGATCTTCAAGAACAAAGTTGAAGCCATAAGAGTTGAGTATCCTATACTGAAATTCGAAACGAAAAATTCCAACAAAGAAATAATATTTAATGTTTATTCTGAGCACTCTTTACATTTGTATGAAAACATTAGAGCTACTGATAGTGAAAAAGGAGGGGTTTCACATCTGGAATGTTGGGAAGTTGACTCGAAACTTATGAATTCAGCAAAACGTATAAGTAGAAAACGAGGGCTCGTGCAGCGAGAGGGACAGGGCTGCATTGAAATCAATGAAAGGAAGGAAACAAAAGTTGCGGGGCATCTGATAGAGCTTGAAGCTGCTGGGGTGACTTCGGCATTTCCAACTTGCCAAGGACCCTCCAGCGCTGGAGAATATTTCGTTCCTGGTTGAATATGCGGAATTCACTGAACGGCCGCTCCTAGATTGCTCGCATTCCGAAAGAAATAGCTCTAGATGGGTTAGGAGGAATTACATGCAGGTGATGGTACTGGGCAGCCGGACATCCACGAGCGGGTGAGTTTTGAGAGCATTAAAGTAGCAATATGTCTGTCCGTACGGTGATGAAAGACATTAGGTATTTCAACTAGACTAGACTTTCAACGAAACTAGATGTTTTGTATGCTACCTGATCATAATTTATTGTGACAAACGCAGCGAAGAATATTAAAAGGAATACTTCGGAAGGAAGTCCCGCACCATACTTCGCCTTTTTGTGAAAAGCGTGATAAACGATGCTATGACTTCAATCATATCTATCGATGGATTGGTGGACGATGTTTTCACAATAAATTGATTCTGCGCAATGTGGCGAGTCTGATAGTGTCAGATTCGTCAGTCATCCTAACTTCCAACTTTCGAAAGATCCCCACCAGCAAAGACTAAATATCAGAGGATAGGAAAAAATCGGTCACCCTGCAACTAGAGATTAAAATTCGGTGGAAGGGGCGAAATAATTAACAGCGCCGGCAATGATTGAAAACCTGATACTTGATTCCTAGTGAATATAGAAAATCCCGAATTGCAAGTCTTTGTCTTCCAATTACACCCCTGCTACTACCAACAGAATTATGAAGGAGAACGTCTGGATCAAGTGGTTTTTTTATCGACAAGCCACGGAGATTTTTAAATTCCATTCTTTTTCCAGGAATTAATATTCATGCAGGTGTTTAATTTAAATGAGTTGGTTCGATTAATACAATTTAGTCTCATTAGAAAACTCAGACTAGTTTATTCAACAAAATAATCATCTTACGAATAGTCAGGTAAGAGGAAAATAACAACACCTATTTCGATTGATATAAATAGCACAATAAAAGAGGTGAGACAATGCACGATCATTTTTTTGAAGAAATCGCGTCCTCAAAAAGCAGGGACATCTAAACATAAACAATATTTAACTAGATTCCATTTTGCTCAATTAGAATCCTGTTGAATACAACACTTTTGAATGTGAGAATCCGGAATTGATATCAACTTTTCCGTCAAGAAATTGTATTTAATTTAAAAAAACTAAAGAACTATCAAGCCTAATCAGTTTATCACTGCAGCAAAAAAGAAACAATAGGAGACTTACAGGTTATAAAATATGTAAAACGAGCTTTTGAATTCCCGAAAGCTAGAAATTTCACTAATGCATCCCATTTAATACCTATCCAGAATATGACTTGATCTTTTGCAGATTTCACATCCTACTTATGCAAGTCGTTTCTGCACCAGTTCTCAGCAATCTGAAAGACGATCGTTGAAGATTCGACGATATAATGGATTCTCCTAAGAACGCCTATGAATGTGTAACTTGATTCGTTTCTACATCATAAATGGACCTCATTTGTAATTCTGAAAGAACAATTCTTGTGGAACTTTGACTTAAATGATCAAGTTATTTGAAGGGTTCAAGTGATAACAGCCAACAGGATCTCATATAATGCAGATGGGTCATAGATATGTGCATTAATTTCAACGTTAAAAAATCCTTAATAATATTAAGTCCAGCAGATAGATAAATTATTTCTCCTTAATTGAGTGAAAAGGGCATCAACAAGTCTGACGACAGAGTGTAGTAAGGGAAAAACAATTTTTTGTAAGTCAATCTCCTCATAGGTTTGACCTCTCTCAAACTGCTGAATTCTGTGCTTTGGAAGTTGCACACGATTTCTTCGGTTACTTGTGACCTGCGTATAACCTGAAAATGCGTGTTCACAAACGTATAAGATTGCCTCTTGCACAAAGGTAGATGGTACTGACATGAGAAGATCCTGAGCTATGAACCTTCCCACGGACGAAGAGAATGGAGGTATTTCGTGCAAAATTTGTAGGACTTTCTTCATTAGGTGGAACATCACTTCCATATTCGCCTGGTTAATCCAAATGAGAATCCATATCTGGACAGGGAAAGGAAGAAAGTGTGACTTACGGACAATCCAGCAGACTACGAAACCACTGGGCGCAGAAATCCCCAGATACAATAATAAGTTCTGCAGCTTTTAGCTAAGAATAATTTCAGAAAAAGGAGTTTTCAGAGTTTTTTTAATTTCTAAGCAGGAGCGAAACACCACATTTCCATCATGCTAACAAGACGGAGCACTAGATACGACAAGAATGAAGGATAGGATGAGTTTCCGAAGCTTATCAGTCGATGACTATCTAAATAACCTCCTGCTCTCTCAGCCCATTTGACAAATGAGAACGAAAAACGTTGCCGGCTCCGCGCCTGAACGAAGGAGTAGCGAGTCCAATTCTAATTGGCACTTTCGCAAAGGCTCCTAGGTAATAATTTCACCTGTTTCCAAGAAGGGTAGTTTCCCTCTCGTTTTGCTCTCCAAGAAGCCGAACTCTAGTTTACTTGACGGTAGAATAAGAGAAAATTCCTACGTTCGGGACATCAATTTCCCCACGAGTTGGCACCGGAAAAGCGGTCGAGAGATAAGATCAACGTGAGCTATAATTTTGGGGCTTATGAAAGAAAGGACAGCACGGAATAGCACACCCCCTCCCACCCAAAATGAAGAATACAACGAAATCATAAACCCAGATTTGTTCGTGTTTACCTAATGACCGAGATGAACACCAGTTCGCTGTTCTCTTGTCATATTATTCAGGATCACACAATCCTAAATTCAACGATTCAAATTTGGAGCATTTCCTCTCAGCAATAACTAGTCAAATATTATTTTCAACAAAGTTTCCTCATATTCTCCGTTCATTTTGAAATGGATTTGAACAGATTTAGAAAAAGTTAATATGATATCATCTAACTAAAGAGCCGCTAACAAACTTGAAGCTACAGCGTTCTAATAGAATTATTTTGAAAAGTTTTCACTTTAAAAAATCCGATTTGGAGCAGCCAGATGTGAATCTAGGATTCCAACATTTGTTTGTACAGGTACTGGGGTAGTTCTTCATGCATTGATATTTATTTTATTTTCCTGAATGTGACGGATATTGAAAAAACGAATTTTCGTTCACTACGATAGGAAACCCCATTTTGATGCCCTGGAACTTGAATGGGAACAATTTGGAACTCCAACAAACATGAGACCAACAACAACGGAAACCATCAACAATTACTAGGTCTGTGGATCGAAAATCCGATTAGCCGGAAGGTATTTTTTCGTTGGTTTTTGCACATTTTTGTAGATTTTTTAGCGACTACAGCATCTTTCGGAAATTTTGATAGTACCATCGTTTTCCAACGGTCCAGGAACGTAACGTTCCCGCTGCAATGCTAATAGCTCAAGATCTTATTCCTTGTGGTAGCCGATAGAAGATCGTGCGCTCGGACCGAAAAGGCAAAAAAAAACCAACTTTGCTTTACATTTCCGATAACGGCGATCAAAATATCAAACTTTCCCCCGATTTATTGATAGTAGGACCAATGGTAGATCCCAACGAACAATTTGATACCAACCCAAGCAAAGTAGTTAGGAATTCAAGAGTTTTAGGTGCGAACGAACATACATAACAATCATACAAGCCGAATTGAGTACCTCCCTTCTTTTTTGAAGTCAGTAAAAATAAAATTATACCGAGCAATTTACGTTATTTATAAATTCATTCTTTTGATCCCCAGCCGTACGACCATCAACAATGATCATATTGACTAGCTAACTGAGCCTCTTATTTTGTACCACATATCATTTGAATGTGTATCCATGCACTGAAATCGCTCAATTAGAAATACTTTGCACAACGGCGAGCCAATCTCCAATTCAAAATGTCAAATTACACCGTATAGAACCAATTGAATCCCAAGCACACAATTCACAGTAAATTCAACAAAACGGGCATTAATTAGGTTTCACGCGCATTTCAAATGTCGAAACTACAACTCGCCCGGTTTCCAAAGAAATTGATTCGGTTAATCTGAATCGCTCGGCGGTTGAAAATGGACAAAGCCAACATTTGCGAACACTCGAAAAGTGGAGGAAGGGGGGTCAAAAAAGGTCGAAATAAACCGGTTAGGTTAATTAGGTGTGGTGGTTTGTGGAAAAACACTCGGCCCATAGGTCTAACGCGAAATTGAAAGAGCAAACGGTCGATTTGGAGGAGGAGGGAGGGTAATTCGAGAAAATTTAATTAGGCTCGGAAAATTAGAAGGTTCGGGAAGCGCTTGGGGAATTGGGAATGAAAACAATTTGCGGTACGGCGAATAATAATTATACCTACTCGTATTACGGGAGGGCGGCGGTGAGCGGGAAAATCCTGAAGTTTGCGGATCGTTGGAAATCAGGTGGAAAATGCAACGAGGGGGGCAGTCGCCGCGTTCTTGGAAACACCGGAAACGGGAGATGCGGTACTCACCTCCTGTTAGTGACAGGCCTCGAAACGGAGGATTATCGTTGAAAACTGTTTTCCGAGAGATGAATCAGTGGAAAATATGAGCGTAGCCATTTATATTTACGTACGTTGTAGTTTGGGGTCAAGCGACTCGCGAAAACCCGTACACTACGGCAAAGCTCAACATTTCCATGGGCAGCCACTCGCTTGGAATCGCCTTGATCAAAATTAAAGGATCAATACAAAAAATATATATTACGAAGTGATGCATACATTACAGGATATACCCTATGCCTGGTATTTTTATGACGACATTCAAAACTAAATCAAATTCTTGATTGACAAAAACAAACACGAAAATCAACTGAAAATTCTAGTAGGCAAGAGCAGCCCTTGAATGGACCGGCCGTTACTCCTCTCCCCATCGTCCTTCTCGACAGAAAATCCAAAATTTCCAGAATTTATTGTCCAAGAAAAGTTTGTCATGACATAAATTTTATTTAAAAAAAAATAGGGCGTAAGTCCAATTAGTCAAGATATAACGATTCATTATAATCACCCCTCCTCCCATCCCCTTCCACAATTAAATTTGAAAAAGCTGAGGTATGTTTCAAGACTAAATCAAAGTTTTAATCAATCGAAAAGAGAAGCGAGAAAATCGGCTGGAAATTCAAAATTCTCGAGGTACAAAGAGGACCACGCAACACTGGACTGAAATTGAGGAGGTACAAAGAAATTTTGCAAAATCAATTATATCAGATGGAAATAGTGTAAAAATAACGATGTAACACGGCTACTACATTCACCCCCTCGCAAAGTGAGATTTTAATGTTCCGAAAATTGTTGAAAACTCAACAAAAATATTCATTGGATGAACAAATAAACAATGAATCGGCAGAGGGAAGGATTGGCTGTTACCACCTCTATTCACCTTCCTCAAAAGAAAACTAAAATTCCAGAGGTTCGGTGCACAACTAGACAGAAATTTTGAACAAACAAATAAGAATAATGACAATCTGTTGAAAATTATGGTCAGAGTACCGTTAACAAAATTCGAAATTTTCGGAGTTTGATGCACAACTAGAGTAGAATTGATCTCGAACCAAAAGAGAATCATGGAAATGAGTTAAAGATACCATGGTTGGCCAGTATCGTCAAAATTTGTCACACACTTTTTTTTCGGATTCGGTCTTACAATGGTCTGCAACCGATTTGTTATTATTTCTTTCATTATTATTGTTTTTTTTTTTTTTTTTTATTTTTTTTTTTTTTCGTCCGACATCCCTTGGATCAATTCTAATAGGCGCCCCTTTATTGACGAACTGGCTTCGGTAGGACGTCCTAAACACCGTAAAAACGTAAAACTTGATTGTTTTGACCCATAATGTCATACGTTAATGTACTTCATAATCCATTCTGGCTTTCAGTGAGCATCTAGTCAAGAGTTTTAAAACTTATTCTCAATTTTATGAATACACACTTCAAATTAATCAGTACCACCCGAGATTCTATCAACATCTTGCACCGAAAAAAGTAAAGCACACAGATTAAATACGTGGAATACCCCATCACGGATTTGGCATCACTCGCTTTTTCCAACAAAAAACATTTTGAAAACAAACAATATGAAAAAAAAAAAATCTGAACTATTATAACATCCATTTTTATATTAAATTAGAAATAATTCATCAGTTTACTGTTAAGATTATAGTTTTATTATAGTTACTCCCTAATTTAAAAAAATTTTTTTTTTAAAGAACTGTACCAATTTTTTTATATTATAGTTTTAATGAATTTTCCGAAAACTATAGCTGATCCACAAGTACCTAGACAACTGTTTTTTATTAATGGTGTTAGTAATTTACGGTAAATGATGATTTCCTGAGATCATTTTCAGAAAAGTCGATTTGAGAATTTTTGAATGCATTTACCGCTAAACGATGAAAACTACATTCCCTTATTTGCACATATATCTGTCCACACCAGGGCACCAACCATTTGAGGCGCATTACCAGAAATTCGAAGCATAACAACAAAAAATCGTTACTTTGGTAACGAGTATTAGACCCGTTATTTATCCGTAGATATAATACCTACATAAAAACGTCTGAAAAATAGACTGCGCTAATTGATAAGAAGTTGTCAAAATAAGATTAGTTACAAGAACCTATTTGGAAATTTTATCTTTTAAAATGATGGGACTATTGGAGTTGCGTTATTGCCTTTGAAAACTCGATCTTATCGAATATTTCGGGCAGTGTAAAATGTAACGATGGAACAAATTTTGTCGTGACTTGGTATATCATCAACATACCTACCTAGCAACAGCCATTCGTGCAAGTACTCAAATAGAAATGTAGTGTGAATAGTAAACTTCTTACTGAACCTGAGCAACTTCTCATAATGACTAGAAATGAGACGATCCCAAGGAAATAAAAGTATTTAAAACTTGCTAGTACTTGCGGATATAACAGTTTTCCTGTAAAAATCCTTGTCAATTGAAACCTTGGGATCAAAAAAATGTTGATTATTGTCAACTGAGTGAAACATGCAGTGAGAAATCACATAGATAGTTCACAAGGTAAACTCCATTTTCCGTAGGCTGCTAACGAATATTTTAGACCGCACTTACACACAATTGTGTTCACAAAAATGTTAATTTGAGTCACACGCGAAAAAATTTTCAACCGAAATGAGTGGCGGTTTATTCGGCAGGACCGGAAGAAGGAGCGGAAAATTTTCGAAAAAAAAATCGAAATTTTTGTTTTTACCGAGGTTTTGTGAGATGGAACGAACGGGAAGGGAAATTCGATGTGTAATTAAATTTTTAGAACCAAATTGTTTTTCGTTGAGGGCAAGAAAAACCGAACGGATGGGGTAAACTTGTTCACCGTTCCGGGGCCGACGCGGTACTGGCGGGCGGTACCGCCCCCGACGCCCCCCACTACCGGGGGCAGCAGCGCCCTCCCTCGTCAACCCCGCGACCGTTGGGGGCGGTGGGACGCTCGGGGGCGGGAAAGGGGTTCGCTCAGGGGCGGCTGGGGGTTCACCAGAGGTGGCCGAGGGGGACATCGGGGGCGGCAGAGGGGACCGTTGGGGGTGGCTAAGGAACAGACGCCTCACGACCGCCGTCGGCTCCGGGCGCGTTTTTCCTCCGCATCCTCCGCCCCCGCGCCGGTGAGTCCACCTTCTTGACATCGCACATTTCCTTCGAATTTTCTTTAATAGTTTTTGATACTGACATAGAGCATTTTGCATGAGCGATTCTTTTTCTATGTCATATCCTACCATTCACAACTGAAAATCATTCATGTCACGAAGAAAACTAAATTTATTACCCACTAATCATAATAGAAATGAGTTTGATGAAAAACCTCATTAATTAAAACTACCGTTTTTGATTCTATCAACTATTTCGTCTAATATAGTTTGAAAACATACCAACTGTTTCCTTTCGAATATGAACGTCCTATATATCTAATGTGATACTTCTGCAACTGGAATTGGAAATGTTCAAAATTGAAGAAAACTATTCCACTTGTAACATAATACTTGTACATACACTTGTAACAAAAAAATCCAAATTTAAATCACTCAACATTCTTTAAATTATGCTAGACATTTTCCAGCTGTAAGTAGGTTGCTAATTATTTTCCTGAAATAATTTTTAGGACGATTTTTGTTAACAATACTACGAGAGATTTAAAAAAGAGAAAATAATTCAATACATGTCGAGTATTGGAAAATTTAATCAGCATCGACAAAATGACTTTGTGAGCCACATAAATTTAAGAATTAAACAAAAAATAATATTAATAAATAAAAAAAACATTTTCTGCATATACTATATATAATAAAGAGGGAAGAACAGAGTGAGAGGGAGAGACGAAGATAAAACAATCATTTGCTATGAGAAAAAAAATCAAATAAACAAGGAGTTTTTCAATATCTTATTACTTTTTTCAAGGCACATTTTAGAGTAACGCCAGTTTTAATTCATAGTGTTGTGTAATTTCAATATTGAACAGATTTGAAAAGCATAAAGTGACTTCATTTTCATTTCATTTCATCTTCTTCGGAGCTAAAATGAGATAAAATTGCACAACAAACACTGATTGAAAAATCTAAATAATTTCATACAATTAGGGAGAAGAATTTTAAAACAGTTTCAAGTAAAAATTATCTATTCTGGATTCAAGTAAAAATTAGATTGTTTCTTCGTATTAAACGAGGTTTTATTGATATGTTAAACAGCATGCACGTACACGCGAAAATTATATATAACCCAATTTCGCATGTTAGCATGTAAGTATGTACCTGACAGTGTACATTACAGTCCGATTTTCCATCTAAAATTGTGACGAATTTTGTTTTGAAACTGAATCTAATCCTCGTTCAAAATTTGTTAGCTAACGTTCGAGATTCATAAAACCCGTTCTTCAAAGAAAAAGTTGAAGAATAACGTTTATAAAAGAAATGAATCTTATAAGACTTTAGAAACTAGTTTGAAACGAGATAGTTCATGCGATTTCACAATTCTAAGAACTTATCGTAAAACGCCGCTAAGTCTAACGCATGGGTAAATTATTGGTTGCATAACGCGTGATTGTTCGGCTGGTGAGGTATACCTTATAGGATCAGGAATCACGATTATTTGCTTCGGTTGAATTTCACCGGAACCTATCCCAATCTTTAGTCCAAAATTACTAGAAAAAGACACCCCCATTGCCACTGTCAGTAGAAACCCCGAAAATGGCATTTCTGGCTCGTTTTTGATCAGTTTTTGGCCTATAACATCCATGCGTGTGAGGCAACCGCCTCACGTGAAGTGAAAAAGCATAAGAAGTGTGTTCTAAAACCTTTCTGCTGTTAGATTAACCAAAAGTTAATTAGAAAGAAAATTATTTGTTATCTACAAGTTATCTATAAGTATCGAGAGCGATTTAGTGAAGTCTATAAAATGTGAAAACGTTTCCCAATTCAGAGGAACATTTCATTGAAATATTTCACCGTGAGATTGATCTACTTTTGTGACAGTAAAATTAAAAAACGCTGCAAATTCTTTCACTGGGGTTTATTATTCAATTGGCTTGCGTTCATAATTTGAATTTCTACTAAGCTTTGGAGTGTGCAGCGTTTCACAGGATAGAGCGATTATTGAATTTCAGGGGGCACACAAATATGATCAACTGATCAATCCAAATAGGTATTTTGCTTGAGAACAGATTTACGTGCTCCATGCATATCTCCTGAAATTCAATAATCGCCCTATCCTGTGAAACACGCACACTCCAAAGCTTAGTAGAAATTCAAATCATGAACGCAAGCCAATTGAATAATAAACCCCAGTGAAAGAATACTTATTTACCCCAGTAATAATATTAAATAATAAACCCCAGTAATAATATTGAATAATATTTACCTATATATTATCAGATGCATATCAGAATGCTTCAACCCGTGTATCGGCTACTAACTACACTACAAGTATTCACATCCGCTATCACTCCAGTATCCACATTCACTACAACTCGACGCTATCAGCCGGACATAACTAGGTTACAAACAAACAATAATAAACCAAAAAACGCAAATGTTGGCACCATAAATCGGGCCATACATCGGGAATGGTTTGACCTACGGACCTGGGGAGGGGCTCATTCGATTCCTGACGGTATGTTCTTGAAATAAGTTTACATTCATGCCGCTTGGACTTGTTTTGAGGTTTCTAGGGATTTTACAAAACTTTGACAGCCCTTAAAGGGCACTTTAAATTGAGTGAGAGAGCTGGCTCAAGAATTGGGGCGTCGTCGGACCAAGATGGATTTTTCCTGAAAATTTCAGATTTTTTGCTCCAGCCGTTTTTGAGAAATCGTGCGTACGGCGTACATCGGGAATGGTTTGACCTACGGACGTGGGGAAGGGCTCATTCGATTCCTAATGGTATGTTCTTCATTCTTCAGGGGGGGTTAGAATTTTTTTTCCAGAGCGATTACAATGGTTTATTATTGAGTAATAAACCAAAACGTTACGCAATTTTTAAACTGCATTCGAGGAATCCCAGGGTTAAAAGAAACATTTCGCGGTATGAATTGGGAAAATGATTAAATCCGCAAAATAGATAGGTTAAAAAAATAGATACTACTTTTCGGGAAAAATGATCGAAAATCATTTCTAATATTCAGACTAGTAAAGTTTAAATAAATCAAAATGGTAAAATTAGAAGGAGTCGCGCTCACAATGTGTTCTCAGAATCCATATCTGATATAAAGTAAAAATGTATTTATCTTTCAGCAAAATTGATCTATTATTAATTTTGTTGAAGCTCTCTTGAAAATCATTGAAATCATCATTGAAAATAAACCGCAAAGGAATCACCTAAAAGGCAATGTCATTGTTGAACGATATAATCTCATTAATGTATGTTTATCATTGTTTTCATTATTGAATGTTTATTTTCGTTTATAATCTGTATTTCCTGTAACTGGGCTTGACCCGTTTCATATAAATAAATAAATAAATAAAAGCAGGTTAACCTACAAAGTGTGAACAAATGTTAACGCGTTTACGCGATTGCGACGAAAATCAAACCACGCGGCGTGAGCGTTTGCCGCACGGTGCCGCGCTGTTACGTATGACACATCCATAGAATCGCATTGTTTGACGGCGCCCACAGTTTAGCGGCGCCCACAGCTTGGCGGCGCCCACAGCTTAGCGGCGCCCACAGCTTGGCGGCGCCAGCTCGCTCGCGTTCGTTTTCCACGTAAGCCAAGACACGGCGTGTGGTTTCCCCGACGCCTGCGCCTGCGGCACGCGATTCCTACATGTACCTAAACGGGCGCGAGCCGCGCCGTCCTGTGGAAGAGTTTTCTCTCAAGAAGCGCGGCGAGGCAAGCGGCCAGCGCCCGAGAACCTCGGTTCCAGCTTCAGTTTCGATCACGTCGTGCGACAGTACATGTTCAGTTATTTTCAATGCATTTCTACAATATGGGCATTAACTTTCATGCGTTCGCGCCAACACGACTCACGCTCGCGCAGCTGGCTATTGACCGCCCTTGCTTTTTCAATGGTTATCTTGCTGGTTTCTCTACTTTCGATTGCAGTAAATACAAAAGAACTAGAACGCAATTCAAAAAACATATTTTTCATCAAAAAATTATTTACTATCCAATATAACATAGCCGTTAATTGTCGTTAATAGCTAAAAATAAACTCTTGCTTCCGAAAAAACGCAATTGGCTTCAAAAGGCCACTTGGAAAATGATTACTTTTGTTCAATTTTTCCCTTTGTTGAAAAACTAGATTATTTATTTCAATTGAATTAGAAGATACGGTATAAAATCGCTTATACTTAGGTATTTAAACTCATCTATTAACGTTACATGAACAGGAAACTCACACAAGCGATGTATCAAAAAGGCCACTTGGACGATAATTCTTTCAAATTTTTTTGTCGTAAAACTGTCATTTTTTTAAGTCTAACTAGATGGAAACTAGAAACGCTGCAAATTCTTTCACTGTACTGTGTGTTTCACAGGATAGGGCGATTATTGAATTTCAGGAGGCACACAAATATGATCAACTGATCAATCCAAATAGGTATTTTGGTCGAGAACAGATTCACGTGCTCCATGTATATCTCCTGAAATTCAATAATCGCCCTATCCAGTGAAACACGCACACTCCAAAGCTTAGTAGAAATTCAAATTATGAACGCAAGCCACTTGAATAATAAACCCCAGTGAAAGAATTTGCAGCGTTTTTTTATTGAATCTCAATCTCCCCCCCCCCCCCACAATAAAAACATCCATAATTTATCAAGTCCTTTAGCGCTCGTATTGCGTTAAAACTTCCCCAAACCCAAATGTAAACGATGTCGCCAAAGGTAGACTGATGTAGAGGAGGCACACAAATATCATCAACTGATCAATCCAAATAGGTACTTTTGTTGAGAACAAAATTTACATTTTGTCAATCACAAAAAAATTTTGTAATAGATCGATTATTGAATTTCAGGAGATATACATGGAGCACGTGGATCTGTTCTCGACTAAAATACCTATTTGGATTGATCAGTTGATCATATTTGTGTGCCTCCTGAAATTCAATAATCGCCCTATCCTGTGAAACACGCACACTCCAAAGCTTAGTAGAAATTCAAATCATGAACGCAAGCCAATTGAATAATAAACCCCAGTGAAAGAATTTGCAGCGTTTTTTTATTGAACCCCACAATACCCCCCCACAATAAAAACATCTATAATTTATCAAGTCCTTTGGCACTCGTATTGCGTTAAAACTTCCCCAAATCCAAATTTAAACGATGTAGCCAAAGGTAGACAGATGTAGAGGGGCACACAAATATCATCAACTGATCAATCCAAATAGGTGTTCTGGATGAGAACCGATTTACGTTGTCTATGCATATCTCCTGAAATTCAATAATCGCTCTATCACCTGTAAAACACGCACACTCCGAAGCTTAGTAAGATTCAAATCATGAACGCAAGCCAATTGAATAATAAACCCCAGTGAAAGAATACTTATTTACCCCAGTAATAATATTGAATAATAAACCCCAGTAATAATATTGAATAATATTTACCTATATATTATCAGAATGCTTCAACCCGTGTATCGGCTACTAACTACACTACAAGTATTCACATCGGCTATCACTCCAGTATCCACATTCACTACAACTCGACGCTATCGGCCGGACATCACTAGGTCACAAACAAACAATAATAAACGAAAAAACGCAAATGTTGGCACCATAAATCGGGCCATACATCGGGAATGGTTTGACCTACGGACGTGGGGAAGGGCTCATTCGATTCCTAATGGTATGTTCTTCAAATAGGAAAATATTTAGGCCGATTCGACTAGTTTTGAGGTTTTCAGGGATTTTACAAAACTTTTACAGCCCTTAAAGGGCACTTTAACTTGAGTTAGGGAGCTGGCTCAAGAATTGGGGCGTCGTCGGACCAAGATGGATTTTTCCTGAAAATTTCAGATTTTTTGCTCCAGCCGTTTCGGAGATATCGTGCGTACGGCGTACGGACGGAAAATTTTTATTGCAGATTCGGATTCTACACCCTTTGAAACGTAAACCATGAAATTTTCAGGGGGGGGGGGAATTTTTTTTTTTTTTTCAGAGCGATTACAATGGTTTATTATTGAATAATAAACCAAAAGGCAAAATCATGGCAAACAGGCGTTTCGAAAGACAAAGTCTAACACAGAAACCTTCATTTAAATTCAAGCGTTCACGTTTTCCCACAACTATTTCTTATAATTGTGTGTTTTGAACATCCGACCCACATCGAAACTAAGAGGACTTATCCTTATATTTAGGATGACCAAATTAAATACTCAACCGAGGCGTAAAACTCTGAGGCGTCGTTTTCAAAGTTAGTTAGAACAGTTAGTTGAAACAGTTAGTTACTGTTACGCTGGTCCACAAAAAAAAAAAATCCTCCGAGTCGTGGGCTTTTTTTGCTTACTCTAGTGGTTTTTGAGGGTCCCGAATCCAAAAATTAAAGTAGTTTTTTCGGTTAGTTTAAGCCTAATGGAGGCAGTTTTTCCTTTTCAAAAGGCTTTTATTATATTATTATAGGAAATTATTTTGAAAATTAGCGTAAATCATATGTATCACCGTTTTTGTTCCTTATATTCTTTAGTCTACATGCTTTAAGATGTCCGTAAAAAATGGAGGTAGCTTTTTGAAACCATGAACTTTTGTGACCGAATGAGACCAACCACGACCCTCAAAAATTGAAAACTACGGGTTTTTAGAGTTTGGCAGCTGAAAGTCGAGAATTTGATGCTCCCTACATGTTAGTTTCCCTAGCAGCTATCCCAAAAGGAAAATCAAATAAGATATGGAAGATGGATTAGTAAACGGAAGATATGGATGGAATTCAGATAATTGTAGATGATAACAGGTTCTGATAGATTTCCTTCTGTTTTTCATGTCACCTTTTTCTCTACTTATGTTCCAACGTTAGTCTCCCGTCATGTGCTTCTCTCATCGTACCTGATACTGTTCTTCTAATATTTTCAAGTCTTGTCCAAGGGGCCAATTTGTGATCTACTCCGAAACAAATATTCTGTTCAACTATTAAAATATTTAAAAATGTAAATATTAAGAGTATGTGTGTTCAATAGATATCCGACTTGTTCAACCGATCCGATGAATGGGAATTTCGTTAGGCTTTGAGTTGGCCATGAACATTTCAAGTAGATTTTCTTCTTGGTACAGTCGCTGGGAAAATAATCTGTAGAGAGTATAGAATTCCCGATTTCGGTTGCAGAACTTTGAAAACCCTTAATTTTAATTTTTAAGAGTTTTGGTTCGTCACACGTTAATAAAAGTCCAAGCTATCAAAACATCACGCCTGATTTTTCCAGGACTTTATAGAGCGAGTAGAGAAAAGAATATGAGAAAAATCACGGTAAAAGTGTGATTCGTGCTCATTTTCGTTCAGTTTTTGCGGTTTTCGATGGTTTGAAACCGTTTTCGACTAAAATTGACTACATATTTGGAATCTAAAATTAATTTCTGATACGAAGCCGGAGTAAAATCGGCGAATTATGCAAAATTCAGAGTACAGGAAGTACCAAAAAAACCATGCTGACCATAAAAGGCCTTTTTTGAACCAACATAAAAAAAAAAACGGTAAATAGATCATCTAATTCGCGATTTTTGGTTTTTAGTTTCAATTTTTGAAAGTCTTGGTTCGTCTTAGGCTGTTCAAAAACGTCCAAGTTTTCAAAACGTCAACCTCGATTGTTTTCCAGGACTTTTTAGAGCAAAGGAAGAAAAAATTACGGTAAAAAATGTGATTCTTTCTCATTTTTGTTCCGGTTTGTTATTATTATTATTTTTTTTTTTAATTTTTTTTTTTTTTTTTAAAATAAATTTGAGATATATTGGTTTCTGAATTTCCTATGAGATAAGTGTCTTTTCAAGAAGTTGGTGATTACTTAAGAAGTCGGGTACTAAGGAAGTCAGAGTGAAATCGGTGATTACTGCTAAATTCAGTGTACAAGAAGGTCCAAAAAACCGAACTGACATCAAAAGGCCGAATTCGAGCCAACCGGGTAAAAACGGCAATCATTTTCGGATTCAGCACCCTCAAACACCGTTCCAACTAAACTGGTTGGTTCCTATCTACTTCTGACATAACGTGGTGAGGATTCTAAATTTGTACAGTTGCCTACGTGCCAGGTTGATCTTCAAATAAATTTAATTTAGTTAGTATGAGTGTTCAATAACCACTTCCACTCCGACTAAACCTATCCGATCGCTTTGAAATTTTAGTCCGGAATTTTGTTCACTAGGGAGAGATTTGATGAAATTCTAAATTTGATATCCTTATTGGGATAGTCGGTAGAGAAAATTCTGCGTAGGGCGTATCGAATCTCTCATTTCATTGCCTAAACTTTAAAACATCGTAGCTTCCTTAGTTTGAATTATTGAGAGTCGTGATTGGTCCCAGTCTGTTCAGAAAAATCTAAGCTTTCAAAACAGCACCCTAGATTTTTTCCAGGACTTTATAGAGCGAGGAGAGAAAAGAATACAAGTGAAAGTGACGGTGAAAAATATAATTTTTACCAATTTTTATTCAGTTTTGTTATGTTTTTAGACTAACATTGGGTATATAATTCGCTTCTGTCATTAATTAGGAAATCCTTTTGAAGAAGTCGGAACGAAGCCGGTGATTACTGCTTATTTCAGTGTACAGGCAGATCCAAAAAAACACCACAAAATGCCTTATTCGAAAAAAAGAACAAAACGGCCATCATTTTCGGGTTCGACGCCCTCAAAACCCCCAGCGCCGAAAGGTTATTTTTTATTTTATTTTTTTTTTAAGATCAGCGTAATGTATGTTATTTATTATCAGACGAATTAAGCAGCAACAGTGACTCACTCTTCCAGTTAAACTGTTTGGTGGCTGTGTACGTACAACATAACTTGGTAGAGATGGCTCACAGTTTCCTAACGGTTGGGTTTTCAATTTGTTCATCTGTTCCACTGAGGGATGTCCTTTTAGTTTCGATAGGGGTCAAACATTCTAAACACTAAATTGTAAGAACCAACTGGGTACCAAAAACGAATTCATACCACAAATCCTGGAAATAGTCTTGGAAAAATGAGTACACCTAAGCTTGAATGAAGAGTTCTACCTTAGACTTTATCTTTTGAAATGCCTGTTTGCCTAGATATTCCCGTTTTTAATATTAATATCATAAAAGTAAATCAATGCTCTGTCTAAAAATTTTTATGGTTTTTATGGAAAAAAATCGTTTAAATTTGTTAAGACTTCATTACATTTGTCCACATTCTTATACTTACAGACTAGTTTGTGAAATCAAATAATTTTCTAATCAACTTTCGGTATAATATTAGGATTATAATTTGGTATACTATTTTATAAAAACCTAAAAAACTGCCCAAAAAAGACTTCATCGAACGAACCGACAAAACTGGTATCTTTGAATTCTGTACCCAAAAACCCGTAGGATAGGTAAAGGAAGCCTACAATTCAAGAGGTTTTTTTCTAGACCGGAGTTGAACTTTTTAATATCCTCGGTGGATATCTAATGATATATTCGGTGTAATCAGTACGATCATCCCCAAAATAGAAGGAAGTTGATATTCTATGACCTTCGGCAATATATTTCGGGAACACGACCCTGTGAATGCATACCGCTGTCAGAGTGGACTTCGATATCCTATTCTGAGCGTTATGTTCCATACCATGAACTGAATTTTACTTAACAATTCACGGATCGATCTTTCAACCTCTGAAACTGACGCCGGAATCTCGTACATACCCCGCTACACGATCATTAATCCACGGAATAAATTAAGAACTTACTAAAGTGATCCTGGGTAGATAAGTGTAGAAATGCTTTTGAGGCATATATATAAATATACACATACATATATACTGGGGGAGAGGCGAAGGTGCTTAATGGATCATACGTTAATTGAATTCAGAATCGCCATCAAAGGTTGAGACCAGCAAGGCGTGAATTTTCGCGGTTCCCAGAGGGCATGGGTTAAAAATGAACGTAACACGGGTTATTATTATAGCACGGTAGCGTTCGAATTTTTGATTTGATGAGATGAATGAGAATCTGTGGGATCAGGAGAGGCATACATGATTAACGAATATTGGGTCATTTATTATTAGTACAATCGATAAGAGAGCAGAGCTGAATTCGTTTGAGGCCACGGGAAGAGGATGTTGTTAGGTTGATGGCACTATAGATGAAGCTAATTGTAAATACATAGAAACTCAATCATGTACGGTAAGTGACATTATTGTTCCACAAAGCCGTTCAACCACTTTCACCGTAATTGAACAACAAAAGGAGGGTGCAGCATATAAGGGATGATTCGACGGAAATACGCGAATTATAGCAATGTGGTGTGACCTAAATTTGCTTAGTACTATCCACACAATATGTAGGGATAATATCATTCCTCGCTTTGCTTGAGAGCCAGCCTCAAAACCCATGATAGGTATATAGTATCCGTGCGTTATCATTCACTGCCTCTACCTTTGGGAGAAGCAAACAGCTAGGCCTACTTACTGCTACTAGTACGTAGGCCTCTTTCTGTGGTGGTTGCTTTTACTACCACAGGCAAATGTGCAACTCCTAACCGATAAACCTAAAAAATCAATAAAAAATCCTCCATTGATGTTAACGAAACAAAACTGGCCTTACCCTGTTTGAACCAAGTTTTTGGTTGACCATCTAGGGCTCTGCGTAAAATACAGTTCGCAGGGGCGCCTCCCCAATTAGAAGGAAGTGAGCACCTGCTCCAACGTCACATAATGAAGCGCGAAGTGTCGGATATTTCGGTGGATTTCAGTTTGAATGGTGGTGACCATACTCGATTGTCCAATCAGGAGGCTCGGAAAAACCTAACAAGGATCGTTTTGTTTGGATTAATCACAACTTGAGGCGCTTCAAGCGCAATTTCATGTTTTTAACTGTTCCACCTTAACAACGTTCAGTTTGTTTTCTATTTGTGTTTTCGAAGTTATTTATGAGTGTTAAGGCCCTTTTACCCTAATGAAATCCTGAGACTAGCGTACAATTTTGTTTGTTTTACCCTGAAATAAGAATCAAAGATTTGTAGTATGATGAAAAACAGCATATAATCAATAGAGGAGGTCTTACATGATGCGATCTTTGTTAGCATTTACTGGGTCAAGAAAGTACAATTTTTGGTTTCCAGGATCCTAAGATGTGAAAAAAGTGGTGCATAATGGTGGTTAGCCATTGCTCTCACTAGACTATATCTGGCGAAAGAAGAGCAAATGCACCGCAGGTTCAACGCACGAGAGTTCATACGGCAGGACTTAATCCTTGATAAATACATAGGTCTTGAAGTTTTCAAGGGGAAAACCAAGCGAACCCAAATCCCCATGAATGAATCCTAACAGTTAGTTTGATAGGATTTGGAAGGAGGGACACAATTACCGCTCGCGGGATGGTAAACATCTAAACATGTTACGCTAAGTGGCAAATTGTTAGCGAAAACGCTCAGCAATTCAGAGCCCAGTGTTAATTCTACGTAATTTAATTAAATCAACGTACAGCGGGATTGGAAATACGCTCTTCGGGAATGGAAGGGTGCAGTACGGTTTCCATTGTAGCTCGAGCTACAAATACAGTCGAACGTGTTTACCGCTGCTATCGGGTTTATTTATTTATTTTTTTGTTTCATTGTCCAATCTTTCTTCTTTTTCCAACCATCACAAAGGATGGGTATTATCGAAAATTACCGCTGCCCCCCCCCCCCCCCCCCCGGAAAACTGTGTCGCACTCATGTGATACGGATCTTGCTTTATCATGACACAACGAATGAACGACCATATTGTTATGCAAGTAACGTAACGCAGATTGCGGCGGTATGATGGAGAAAGAAACAAGATCAACGAAATAATTTGATCACGAAGAAAAATGTATTCCTACACTTGGGAGCTTGCTCAAAGTTAGGTATATTATCCATTTGCTAAAAACTAAAGCTAAAGCCATAGTTTTGGTTTATTTTTCAATAATAAACCATTGTAATCGCTCTTGAAAAAAAAAAAAATTCTAAACCCCCCTGAAAATATTATGGTTTCCGTTTAAAAGGGCGTAGAATCCAAATCTGCAATAATAATTTTTTCCGTCCGTCCGCCGTACGTAAAAATCTGAAATTTTCAGGAAAAATCAATTTTGGTCCGACAACGCCCCAATTCTTTAGTCAGCACTCTCACTTAATTTGAAGTGCCCTTTCAGGGTTTTGTAAAATCCCTAAAAACCTCAAAAAAATTCAAGGCGGCCTAAATTTGGACTTTCTTTGAAGAACTTTCCATGAGGAATCGAATGAGCCCTTCCCCAGGTCCGTAGCTCAACCCATTCCCGATGTATGGCCCGATTTATGGTTCCAACATTTGCGTTATTTTGGTTTATTATTGTTTTTGTTTCGATTGCAGTAACCTAGTGATGTAGTGAACGTGGATACTGGAGTGAACACATAATAGGGTTTATAGCCAATACACGGGTTGAAGTATTCTGAAAACCATAACAAAAAACGCTGCAAATTCTTTCACTGGGGTTTATTATTCAATTGGCTTGCGTTCATGATTTGAATTTCTACTAAGCTTTGGAGTGTGCGTGTTTCACAGGTGATAGAGCGATTATTGAATTTCAGGAGGCACACAAATATGATCAACTGATCAATCCAAATAGGTATTTGGGTTGAGAACAGATTTACGTGCTCTATGCATATCTCCTGAAATTCAATAATCGCTCTATCACCTGTGAAACACGCACACTCCGAAGCTTAGTAGAAATTCAAATAATGAATCATTGAATAATAAACCCCAGTGAAAGAATTTGCAGCGTTTTTAGCTAATTTGCCGCAGCTAACTGATTTAGCTTTGATTTCAAATAATGGCTAATTTAGCTTCAAAATTAGCTTTCTAACAACTGGCTGGCTAATGATCAACTCTGGCAGAGAAGGACACTGGCGGTTTCCTTACATTTCATATAGGTACATTTCTAGGGATTGACGATCTCCTATTACACGTTTAAGAAGGCACTTTTCACTTTTGGTTTATTATTCAATAATGAACCATTGTAATCGCTCTTGAAAAAAAATGTCTAACCCCCTCTGAAAATTTCATGGTTTATGTTTCAAAGGGTGTAGAATCCAAATCAGCAATAAAAATTTTTCCGTCCGTCCGCCGAAAAATCAATATTGGTCCGACAACGCCCCAATTCTTTAGCCAGCTCTCTCACTTTATTTAAAGTGCCCTTTAAGGGTTGTCAAAGTTTTGTAAAACCCCTAAAAACCTCCAAAAAAAACCAAGGCGGCCTAAATGTGGACTTTTTTTGAAGAACTTTCCGCGAGGAATCGAATGCGCCCCTCCCCACGTCTGTAGCTCAAACCATTCCCGATGTATGGCATGATCTTATGCTGCGAACATTTGTATCCACATTCACTACGTCACTAGGTTACTGCGATCAAAACAAAAACAACAGCGGTTTTTTTATCGCAGTAAGTGTGAAGTCCTAAAAGGGTTTATAGCCGATACAGGGGTTGAAGCATTCTGATGTGCATGAAACGCTGCAAATTCTTTCACTGGGGTTGATTATTCAATTTCGTTCATTTGGCTTGCATTCATAATTTAAATTTCTACTAAACTTTGGCACAGGTGATAGAGCGATTATTGAATTTCGGTATTCATAGAGCACTTAAATCGGTTCTCAACCAAAATACCTATTTGGATTGATCAGTTGATCATATTTGTGTGCCTCCTGAAATTCAATATTCGCTCTATCACCTGTGAAACACGCACACTCCAAAGTTTAGTAGAAATTTAAATTATGAATGCAAGCCAAATTAATGAAATTGAATAATAAACCCCAGTGAAAGAATTTGCAGCTTTTTTGTCTTCATGTAAGGACCATGACCACCTAAATTTTCATCATTCTGTACTATACTTACGATGGCGTAAAGACCGAAACCGGTCAAATGTTTACCGGTTCTTTTTTGTGGAAATGGACTATTTCGAGGTCGTCCCCCTGAAGTTAGGAGCGGGATGCCTATTAGAAGTGATCCAAGCGGTGCGGGACAACATGCAGAAAATAAATAACTATTCGAACTATTGTAATAAGGAATCCGTAGGAGAAAAAGTTTGCGGACGTTTTCGTATGAGAGTAAGAGTGTGACGGGGAACGCGACTACATATTACTTTACTTACTGCTACTACGAGTACTTTTCATGCTGTCTCTAGCTAGCTAGAGACTATATCACATGCCGAGTGACCAGGGCAAGAAGCCAGATATCGTTGCCATTAAGCCCAACGGGCCTGCCATAATCCTGGATGCCTAAGTTGTCAGTGCCTGCGTGGACATGGGACAAACCTGGAGGGCTAAGAAAAGTAAATATGATACGAACGGCGTGGGGCAAACGCTAAAAGAAGTGGAGCCTGATAACATCAAGGTTATGGCTGCAACCGTGGCGGAAGTAAAGTGCTACGGAGTTAATACGAGCTGGGCATTACTTCGTAGTATCACCACCCGCGTCATCCGGGGCTTTTCCATAAACTGGTGGTCATTCTATAGAGGCACTTCCTTCCAAAAAAATGTGTCGATGCAGGCCATGTTGCTTATTTCTTAACCAGTTTTCACGATTCTTTTTTTGTTTGATCCCAACGTGGAAAGAAACCGGAAAGAACGAATTTTACCGATGGAAGGGAGAATTAGAGGGGGTAATGCCGAAAAACGTGTTTTTTTCGACAGATTTTGTCGACACAACTCAGGCTATAATTCTCCACCGATTTTCATGATTCTTTTTTTTCGATCCTAATTTTATTGTAGTTCTGCTACAAACCTCGGAAATTTCACTTTTGCTGACAGGGGAAAGAATGGAGAAGGTGACAGCTGATCCTTCCAATCGCTTCTCAAGCGATAAACATCAAAGGTTGATGATCAACTGATTCATGTCATTTTTTTTGCAATTCCTATCTTGGTTTAGTATTTTAAAATATTTCAGGGAATCCATTCAAGCACTGCTCACACAGCTTATTCCTATTCTGCCGATTTTCCTTATTGAATTTCCTAAGTTTGTCTCGTTTTGAAACATATTTCAGATCATTCTTATTTAATTGTGGAAGGGAGGTGAACGGAGGGGGGTAATGGTGATTAATCGCTGTCTTCACTATTTCCATGTTTTATTGTTTTGTCTACCAAATCTTTCTTACCTATTAAAACTCAGAAATTGTTTAAAGAGAGAGTGAGAGAGAGAGAGAGAGAGAGAGAGAGATTCCTTCAAGAGTAGAGAGAGAGAGAGAGAGAGAGAGAGAGAGAGAGAGAGCAGGTTAGAGAGAGAGAGAGAGAGAGAGAGAGAGATATCCAACAGTGAGAGAGAGAGCCAAGTGGGTGTGGCATTAGAGTATCCAGAATGTATAGATCAGAAAGATTATTGACTAAAGAACTTCGTTCAATTAGGCGAAGTAAAGGTTGAATTAGATGTAAATTTATGCAGGAGCATAACTTGAGAAAATAAAGGTCGGCATGTTCAACTATTGAACAAACTATAAAATATACCAAAGAAGAGAGAGAGAGAGAGAGAGAGAGAGAGAGAGAGAGAGAGAGAGAGAGAGAGAGAGAGTACACATGCGAACAATCCGAAGATTTCATCGATTGATCCGAGAGAGAGAGAGAGAGAGAGAGAGAGAGAGAGAGAGAGAGAGAGAGAGAGAGAGAGAGAGAGAGACTTTGCGCATGCGCAGAGGCTTCCTTCATGAAACTATAGATCCATCCGTACCTACCCGAACAATTCCCTGAAAAAAAGTTCGATTGAAAACTTGGTCTAGTTGTAAAAATACCGATTATGTAAACAATTCTTTTTATAAGTGTGATCGCACGAAAACCGGACTTGGGAAGTTCCTCTTTCATGTTTTGTTTTATGCAGGTTATCCAAGTCAGCACAGCAAAACGAAAAAGGACTAAATTCATTTTAGGAGAGTCAATATTCAAGAGCAGAGAACCTCAAACAGAACTCATAAGATATCCAACAGTGATGGAGATATTGATACAAAACAAAAAACGATACAAAGAATTAAACAAAGGTTGGTCTTTCTGACGTATCACGAACTTGACATATTGATAAGTCCAGTTTCACTGAAATGTTCAAGGATCATGCGGGTGGGTCATTACATCAAATTAGGACTCTGCATTCTTAAACGTAACTCACACAAATATTGACGTATTATAATTTCCATTCCGAAGAACAAATCTTGGTTATTTTCAATAATAAACCTCAGTAATTGAGCAGAATGACACATTTTACTCCCTCAAATTTTGTACGTTTCATCTCAAGATGAGTAAAATCCGAAAATCGAATTTTAAAAAATGGTGCGTCCGCCATAGATTATCCGGTGCCTTTCTCCGGAACTAGAGAACCGAAGTTGAGGAAACCAGGGTCAAAAATCACAAATGTATTACGTTTACGCTCCCTCCTACGCTTCAACCTTCAACCTGGTCCACTAACCTGGCACTGTTTTCGCGGAGATTCGGAAAGATAAAGATTTTAACTTGAATGTGAAGGGCGCAATCATTATTGTAAGAACATATCTGTTGTATAACAGCTTTGAAGCACTTTTGCATAAATTATCTTAATAATTGTCAAGATTTTGGAAAAATATTGAAAAACAGGTGTTTTTCCTGGTTAGGTAAAACGTCAGCTAACTGCCCACCCTGGATCATCTGGCACCGGTTGGGTCAAGTCATAATGACCAAAGCATCCGCCCTACTGCCCTTTCCCTACATTCTGAGATGCTCACCAACTTTACGACTAGGGATCAATATACATTGTTTCATTCTTAAACGGGTTGTCTAGTCCTGAAGTATGTACAACGGCGTCCAAACATACGATTTCAGGGCCACGCTAGATTCTCTGCCGCAATTGGATCAGCTCCAATAGAAGAGTAAACCCTGGGAAGCTTCATCGCGATTCTATAACCGGCCTGTGATCCGGTTTGCAATCGACTCCACTTCTGAGGCTTCTTGCTGGATAACTGAAGACCCACCGAGCTCCGCCCTTGTAGTTTGCACAAAGTGGTTTACAACAAGTGTCGTTGGAAGTAATTCCGTTCGAAACGCCCTGCATTGTAAACAAGGACGTAGTCCCATCAGTGGAATTAGTATTGAATGTCCGGGTGATTCTCCGGCACCATAATTCCCGTATTATAAGGGATTGACTAGTCAGCACCCATCACTTCTTTACAACGGGCAAATGCACCTAGGATGCCAAATGCCAGAAAAAACGATCAGTTACACGTAGATGGTCTACGTATTGAATTTGTCCAATCAAGTTGATCCAAAGATTCAAGATTATAAATAAGATTCGTACTCGGAAAAGAATCACATTGACAGCATCTGTAAAGAAGGATTTATTTTGATAGAGGGCATAATTACATGAACAGCAGTGACCTGATAAATAATGCTACGAAGAAAAAGAAAAACTAAACATACCTGTAAAGAAGAAATCAAAAACACGTGATGCTTCGAGTACTAACTTCGAGCAATTTGAAAGAATAGAAAACACAATAATCGTCAATGCGGAGACGCTCAGTCCAACTGATTGAAAGGAAACGGGAAGACGCGAATCGCTCCGAAAAGATTAGATGATCTAAAGTTCAATGGAATCGAACTTTAACATATATAATATTCATTTTGGTATATACACTTCTGTCGTGAACCTGAATAATCGATCCCCTCAAACTTATCGGTTTCTATTCAAAAACTCGTGAGAGATAAAATAAAACACCTACCTACACTTCACTTGTCCGCAAATATACAGGGAATCCCTGCAACAAGTTCATCAAACTTCAAAGTTCAATTTTAGAGCTCATTTACAACAAAACATTCCCTCTATTTTCTTTCTTTTTTGAGGCTTTATTTTTGAGTTATCTAATGGTAATTTTAAGGAGGGGTTGAAAATTTGTTTTCTTGGTCGGTTACAAATGTTAATCATCGAAAATAATGAACCAAAAATTTTGGCAAGTTGGATGAGCGACTTAACCTCCAAACTTATTAGAGCGTGGGAATATTGAATTCGCCTAAAAGCAGTACGAATCAAAATAATTTAATGTAAAACACATCAGTTACATGTGTGCATACCACGTATGCACATATATGTAATATATGTGTAAGCTGTGTGAAATAGGTCAGCATGTTAGAGCATACGGCCGGTTAGAGATCAACTTATTGCATGCCGGTGCGATCCTTGAAACATGATGAATATCAATGCACTCATTTCGGGGGTTTTGCCTGCGTGAAACAATTACAGCGTATTAACAATAGTTATTAAGCAACCAATCGGGATAAAATATTTTGGGCACATCGAAAAGCGTAAACCCAACTAACTCCAGAGTTTGATCGAAATTTGACCGATAGATATTGAGAAATCGATGTTACATGAAATGCACGTTCGCGCATACGCACGAGCTTCTATTCATCCGCAGGAACTGAAATTCACAGGGACAATCTATAGTACCCATTCTCTTTGATTTGATAAAAATCGGATTAAGACTTGATATAGTTTGGAGCCTCAGAAGTATTTGCCATAAACAGACTCGGAACTATGTCACTTCAGATGTAATATAACACAACGTAAGTAACTATAATTCAATTTTCTGAATGAAGTATCTGGCAATTTCGTGTGTCATTCAAATTTTATTTCATTCTAAAGGATATGACAGAAGTCTTACAATTTCCCAGAGCCACTGCTTTTCGTTCCAGTCCTTCACACTCATCCATTTGGCAGGTTATTTTCTTCTGACTCACTTGTAAATGTTTTTATAGAAATTAACAATTCAGTTCCGTTTGTCATTAAGCATTTCTGCATCCCGATTTGAGATGTGACAGGTTAGTGAAACGTAATGTAGACTTCATCGCAGAATCCTTGCCAGGGGTTTATTGGAAAAATAGCCCGCTGACGTAAGCATCAATTCCGATTAACCGGGTGTCCATTTTTCGTACCTACGTAGTAGGGTCGCATGTCATGTCATGTCAGATTGATAAATGTTGTTTATTTTACTTCCCAAGGGAACACTTCCGAGAAATTTTATTAGCTGTGATTCTAAACTTGAGCAATCCGTTCAGGGATACGGAGTGACGTTATTTATAGTGGAGTTATGAAAGAGCATCGTGATCATTATACCGTTTCAAATATGTCTGGAGAGGCGAGCTTACTAACTTCATAACTGGAATATCTAACGAATTGTATACGAAGTGTCCCGCTTATCGAGCATGCGATAGCTTCGAATACCCTTCACAGCGTATGAAGTGTAGATTTCAGGGAATGCCTTCCTGAATTTGAGTTAGTAACCCCCAATCACAGCATCGAAATCACGAGAATGAACGTTCAACTATACCAGAGTTGGTAGGGAAGGCGTATTCCTCTGATTATTCGGGAAATGTCACAAATCAGAATCAATTAACTAGTACAGTAGTGAAGGATCAGAGAACAACCCTTTCAGAACGAAAGCAGAACGCAAATGACACATTGAAACAGCAGAAAATGTTGTGGTTAAAATTGAATGCTCCCCATTAATTCCATCATACGATATTTGAAATCGCCCTGTTTAATTGAGATAGTCATAATGAATTACACCGCGTTCTTCGTTTGAAAAATAAAAACTTTAGACGGTCTCTTAGCTACTCAAACAGTTAATTAACTCTGACATAAATTAACTTCATTATTGTCATGTCAAAAGTAGAAGTTTTTCTTGAAGGAACAAGGACACTGCAGGAATTGTGATCTGCGGGTCGGATGTTAATAGAGATTTTTTGATTGCCACTTACGGCACTCTGACGAACGTAAGTGTACGTGACTTGAATGAACGTAAGCAACGGGCCTTGAGACCGGCTCGGCCAATCTGCCGAATCAGACGGGTTCTTCAGATGTATAACCCTCCGGTAATGTAACAGTACTGCAGATAAATCTGAAATACTCTACTGCGCCACTTTCAGCTGTTATTCGGTTCTGTGTAGTTTTACAAAACAAAGGTGTCCCCTCTGCAGCAGAAGATGGAAAAAACACACGATCATGTACTCATTAAATCGCCGAAAATCTAATTTCCAAAAATCAGAAGCTTGAACCTTTAATAAATCCTCAAGTTACTACTTCAACATTTTGATATGGACACAAAAAGTGTAACGCTAAATACTATCTAATTACATTCCAAAGATGCATTATAGAAAAAATTATCAAAAGCCGGATTTTCTTTGAAACTACTGGAGCAATTTAAACGAAACTTGGGTTAAAAATAACACTGATTAAACAGCGAAATTTAACGGTCATGTACTCGTAGAAGGGCAATCTGCTGGTGATTGACGGTTGAAAAGTACCAAATTCAACACCAAAAGTCGGTAGCTTGTGGTCTGTCTATCTCATAGAACAGACCACTAAATCTGGCTACCAAGTAGGAACGTCAAGCACAGCTGCTAAATTTGACTACTGTGTAGAAGTAGGAACCTTCTTATGTGATTGAAAGTTTTCGGCAGCCATCAACAGCCCTAATCTTTAATCAGACAGACCCAACCGCACGTGACTTGAGGAAACGTCAGGAACGGGCCAGTGAGAGTTGCTCGTTTAACGTCTTCCATCTCAGACGGGGCCCTTTAAATGTATAACATTCCGGTAATGTAACACTACCGCAGGTAAATCTGAAATACCGACATTAGTTTGTCACCCAGAGTTCTGTAGCTTTCAACTGTTATTCGGTTAACAATTTACTGTGCAGTTTTACAAAAGAAGAGAGTTCCTCTGTACCAGATGATGGATTAAACACATGATCAATTATATAATTTAGTTTGATTGAAGTACACGCTTCTTCATCCTTTCTCTTAAAACACATGAGTTGGAATCAACCCAGATTTCTAAATGTTGCTATCCTAAATTCTCAGATAGCCGAAAACCTCAATCCCACAAAATTTAGAGCTTGAACCAACAACAACCAACAACCGAAATTGGAATACTTTGACCTTCCAAAGGAATTATAACCTTTTAGTATAACTTCGCATTTTGATATGGATATGTCATAAAAATTGGGTCACATTTGTTTCACACAAAAAGTGTGAATCTTACTTCAGTAAACTGCACGTAAACCGCTCGATCGCTATTGAAGTGACACTCCGTTAGTTTTCGTATCAAGAAAATCGTTTACTAACCTTAGGAAAGCTCTGAATATCATATCCCGTAAAACACATTCAATTTGACAAACAAATAACAATCATAAGGGATTGAGAGATAGGCGGGTACGCAAACAGGAACTTTCTGTTTTCTCTCTCTAATCTTTTGGAATCAGGGGAAAGTATCAAGACTCCAACTTTACCAGCATAAATCCTCACTTATGGACGGCAGAGTGCTGCACACTTCCATGCACCTTCTGCAACTGAAGCTGTTATTTGTCCCACCTCTGAGTTTTCTACTACATCAAGATCTGTCGTCCGCCATTGTGTATGTTATTCATTATTATCAGGATTCATCCGGTCAAATTCTTATTGGCTACCCTAAATGTTGAGCAAGTGTGTGTCAGTAGTGGCATTTGATCCAAGAACATTCAGCTAGGGAACACAGCCAGGACCTGTGAAGTTGGAACATCTAGAGGTCCTAAAGCCCACCCTTCTTGGGAAATTCCCCTGGCCAGGGTCCCATCGCCACAAGGGTTATCGTTATATGATTCCTATCCAGAGTCTGCGTAAAAAATTTTGCACGCCATACCCTGCACACACCCTTATGAGAAGAAGAGTCGATTTTTCGATTAAATAGGGTGAATTTACTCTTACGATGCCCCTCGAGCATCTAAAAAGATTATATAAACTGAAGTAAAATAACTACGTATGCATACCATAAAGATCGCAATTGATAAAATATCTACAAATACCTGGAGCAGAGTTATTCCAATGATGGAGCGTTGTCAATAAAATCAGTAGACACTGTAAGCAGTAATACGGGGAATCATCTTATACACGATATCGGGAAACTGTGGTAGATGGCGGTGAACGTGTAACTGAAAGTCAATTGAGGTGTTGTGCACGGAACGGAGCGAAATAATTCGTGTAAACACCTGGCAATGATAACACCGGTGTGACTGGGCTTGCGCAGCAGAGCGGTAGGTAGAGACACGAGGGGTCACATTCCAACAGCTGTTACAACGCAGACAGCTTGCGACGCGCATAATTAGGTCCTACTTACTAACGCTACCTTACCAACGTCACTAAGCTCTGCAACGTGATCAAATTATAGTATAAATGTTTTTGATATTCCCCGTAATTTGATTGAATCCGATCGAAAATCCGTCATCTTGAAACCGGTTATGATAGACAAGATAGGAATGCTGTTGTGTCTAGCTCAGGGTACCGGAAGCACTGTGATCACGTTCGTGGAGACACCTCACTTCAAGCGAATTTTCATAAAAAACGCTGCAAATTCTTTCACTGGGGTTTATTATTCAATTGGCTTGCGTTCATGATTTGAATTTCTGCTAAGCTATGGAGTGTGCGTGTTTCACAGGTGATAGAGAGCGATTATTGAATTTCAGGAGATACGCATAGAGCACGTAAATCTGTTCTCAACCAAAAAACCTATTTGGATTGTTCAGCTGATCATATTTGTGTGCCTCCTGAAATTCAATAATCACTCTATCACCTGTGAAACACGCACACTCCAAAGCTTAGTAGAAATTCAAATCATGAACGCAAGCCAATTGTAGTGAAAGAAATGATAGAGCAATTATTGAATTTCAGAGGCACACAAATATGATCAACTGATCAATCCAAATAGGTATTTTGGTTAAAAACCGATTTACGTGCTATAATAATAATAAACCCCAGTAATAATATTGAATAATATTTACCTATCTATATTATCAGCGTTTCATGCATATCAGAATGCAACCCGTCGGTTATAAACTACTCGGCTATCACTCCAGTATCCACAACTACAACTCGACATCGGCATACTATTAAAACAAACAATAATAAAGAAAAAACGCAAATATTGGCACCATAAATCGGGCCAACATCGGGAATGGTTTGACCTACGGACCTGCGGAGGAGCTCATTCGATTCCTCATGGTATGTTCTTCAAATAGGTATAAATTTAGGCCGATTCGACTTGTTTTGAGGTTTTTAGGGATTTTACAAAACTTTGACAGCCCTTAAAGGGCACTTTAAATTGAGTGAGAGAGCTGGCTCAAGAATCGGGGCGTCGTCGGACCAAGATGGATTTTTCCTGAAAATTTCAGATTTTTTGCTCCAGCCGTTTGGGAGAAATCGTGCGTACGGCGTACGGCGGACGGACGGAAAAATTTTTATTGCAGATTCGGATTCTACACCCTTTGAAACGTAAACCATGAAATTTTCAGGGGGATAGAATTTTTTTTTCCAGGGCGATTACAATGGTTTATTATTGAATAATAAACCAAAATTAAGACCCATTAAGTATATTTTTGTTCCTGTTTCAGGATCGTAATTTTTTTTTTTTTTTTTTGCACGTTTCCTGCTCTATTTTTTCGGTAAACAGGGTAATTGCAAATAACATGAACATACTAGTAGTTCGGGGATGTTCGGCAATCGGATTGGAATCGCCATGCAAGCAGTACAGTTGCTGAACACAAATACATAGGAATTATCTTGATCCATTTGGTTCCGGGGAGCGGCGAGGTGTAAAAGTCGCCACAACGTGTAGAAGGAACTTTAAAAACGTCTTAGATTACATATTTTCCAGTGCAACTCCTACATTTTCCAGTCAAAGTGGAATTGAAAGAATTACAATTCATCTCATATGCCGAGCTTCATTTAAGAATGGTCTTTACCCCCAAGAAACTGTCGAAAAAAATTGGAAATTCGGCAACTCAGTTATTTTATGGAAAATTTGTTCAAGATAACACTGTGATGTTAAGAATAGGGATATAAAAGATATTGAGAATCAGCGCAAAATTTCCATTTATATTTTTTTCTTACCAGAATCGTATTTGGGCCAATGTGAGTCAATGGGAAGTTAATAGCGAACTGTGATTTCTCCATAGCCTTACTTCAGTCCGATTTAAATTACGTATAACTAATTTTAGGATTCTCCAACATCAGTGGTAAGTACGTAAGCAGGCTGCGACGGGCCTTTTAGCGAGATACTAAAAACGGAGCGTGGAGGAGGGAGGGGAAGCCATCCGCGGCTATTACCGACCTCCGTCATAATTACCAACGGTTGGCGAGAGGGCAGGCGAGAGTTACCAACGCTATGAAGGGTTTAGAGTTACCAACGTGATGATGGCCAAGAGTTATCATCAACGGCGAGGAGCAGGGGGGGGCAAGGTGAACACTGAGTAGCTTCATCACTTACGGCCCGCCGGGGGAAAAAGGCGGCCTCCGGGAGATGACGCGCCGTATAATGTTCCCGCCCGTATTTCACCATTAAAGGAGCAAACCGATATAAATAGCCTTACGCGAGGGAAAACAAAGATGCGGTTTTTTTCCTTCCCGGGCGAGAGCCGCCATTTTTTTTCTTCCCGCCCTGTCGAGCTCTGCGGTCAGCTCCTGCGAAATGCTCGGTTTTTGTAGCTCACACCGGCCAATAGGTCTAACACGCTGTAGATGTTTAAAACGTCTAGCACTCTACTCACCACAATTACATCGAGCACAACAAGAACTCTCCTTCAACGGTACGCTGACGCTCGTAGAGAGAATAACCGAGTTAGAGTTGCTGATACGGACTAAGTCACTCGCGACGAAGTTATGGGAACCCATTTCAATAAAAACGGAGTAAACTAGAACGTCGCCTATATTTCGTCAAAAATAATTACCTATTACACAGTTAAATTGATTTCGACAAATAGGCCATCATCAATAACAAACATGAACTGAAAGTACATCACAGAAAGCACATCTTGCTGGTGGAAGAAGTTTGAATCCTATTGGCTTCAGGGGAGTGGAAGGGGCGGGGACCTAACCGTCGAAATCGATTTAACTGTGAACTCATTATTTTCGTGGAAATATAGACAACGTTCTATTTTACTCCGTTTTTATTATAATGCTGCCTCAACTTACAATGATGAATCTCAAAAAACTTGATCACGATGGATCACGGCGGTTCATCTAAATTTTGAGACGGAGGTTCAAACTTTTATGTAAAAAGAGAGGATGTAACCTGGGCAGGTGCTCTATTTATACTAGCGGTACAAAAGCTTCTTTTAATGCTTCAGAGGACTGCGTGTTCAGCCGGCTTGGTGGGCAAACTCTCATCCATTGTTGTCAACGTTTTGAGGTGAGACTGTCTCAATTTGACACAAATGTAACAGCGCCCTCATCTTCTCAATAAACCAGGCAACCCTAACTGCACTTGCAGATGTTCAAACCAGGTCGAAACTGGTAGAGGATTCTGGGATTTACTGGACCCTCAGGAAAATGACATCAACATCACCATGTAGGGAGTAGTATGGAAAACAAGAGGCAAAGAATGAGCAGACCTGCTACATCGAGCGCCACCTATGTTTTTCATTGGGCCGGAACTAGTCTTCAGTAGAGCAAATTCTCGTTAAGAACCGCGTTGTGAGAACGTTGGAAGACAGGATTTCAGGGCACTGGGAAACCGCAATGAGTGCATCCCTGACGGCCGATCGTAATCTCTCCAGGAGGAAAATTAAGACTCATAGTGGGAATGATGGCTGGGCATGGCAGCTGCAGGAAAAATCTGAACATAATTGAAGCCTACGTGGCTAGTCCAGCGCGCGAACTGCGCGAAGAGGAGGAAGAAGCTAACCACTCACCACCGTTCTCTTGAACGCCCAGCATCCGAAGCTAAGGGGCTAAGAAACTTTGGGACTCTCGACTCAGAGAAGATGATTTCGGTAGATAAATACTACTTCAACTTTAACTTAAAGGGGGCTTTTCACTGCTCACGTTTAAATCATATCACAGTTCAATGCCACAGCTACAACACGTGCAACAACATTTTTATTGCTCAATCAGAATTATGAATTTTTGCAGCGTAATTTGTGGAGTTGTTGCCATTTTAATAATAAAAGGAGAAATAAACTAAAACAGTTTCAAATTTGACAAATTTTATTCGGAAAAAGCATAGAGCGACCTTTTGTCGAAAATTACGTGTAAAATCAAAATTCTAAGCATCTTTCTTGAGGTGATGCCATTAATTGGGGGGTAACAATCCTTATGGGTATTACGAAAAACGTAATGGTTCTAATAGGATGAAAAGGATTACATACAAAAACAATCAATGACTCAACAATTGGTGTACATGCAGAATAGAAAACATTGTTAAAACATTACCAACAAGTATTGATAATTCATCAAAATTAAATATAATAACAAATATTGACAACAATAACACAATGAGTTAATTAGGAGCACAATTATAACTATTGAAATTTGGTATAAAATGAATTGCAATTGAACTCTTGGCTCTTGTTGGCCCAGCTTCCTTTGCATAATGATTACCCAGAGCACTCCAGCCCCTCTCATCCAATACATCATGAACATCAATCATTGACAAACACAGGAATAATTTTGTAGTGAACTTATTCTTGTTATTATTTTTGGGAAAGCAAAAATTATCCCTGAAAATGTTCAGTCTCCTAATTTAATCGATTTAATCTAATCTAATCGAATTAACTACCTACCTCAAACTTAAAAAGGAGTTTTCTCCTAATTAGACATCTCAGAAAAAAAAAAAAAAAAAAAATGTAAAACTCTTTTGGCGGATTTCATGATCTCCACTTGTACAACATCCAGTTAAATGATCAACGTGAAACACTAAGTCGTTGTCTCAGCAAACACAACATATCACTGACAATACATGTGACTTCATCAAATTTGTTTTTCATCAGTGAACATAAACTCTCACCAATCTCTGACCGTCTTTGGATCCGCGAGAATGGGACGAATCGGTCTGAAAATTTAAGGCAAATTTGTTCTTACCGTCAAGTACAACATACTCAAAAATGGTCGATTTTTATTTTTATATTCTTTTTAGTTAAACTTTTCACATGGAATATGAGAGAACCCATAAAAGAAAACGATTCTAAACCTTTGGCGTAAAGTATAAATTACACACATCAACTTTGTATTTTAAAGTAGTTGACAATCATTCAACGTTTCACCCTCGTGAAAGAAAAGAGCGTTAAATTTCACGACAAACTCCATATGCAAAAAAACGGCCAATAATGAGTGGAAATATGCAATAGGGAGACCACACTGAAGGAAATACAGGGAGAAAAGAGACGAAAGGGAAGAGTTGGTAATGATACATTTGCCTGATTTGATTAGGGTCTATAGTGTCAGCAAAAAGATGAACGCAACTCATCTCAACCAATCGTAAATAAACACAAACAACAGCCGTCTCTCGGCTCTTTGACTGGACCGCTTAGAAATGCCGTTGACTGTTAAAAACGAACGGGTTTATGCATCCCACAAAACTGTGTTCAGAAGTTCAGAGGTTTTTCACATAACATAAACTGATATATGAGTGGCAAATGGTTGATAAATATACAATACAAAATAACAGAATCAGCACAATGAACAGTGACGCAGAAAAACATAAGTTTGGAATGAAAACAAAGATGACAACAAGAACTGGTGTTAATCGCTATTTAGAATGCTAACCATCCAAGTTATGTTCGTTGGTTTTGATCGTCAATTTAGCGAATTTAATCGTTGACTTATCTGAATCTGTTGGTGAAACCGATCGTTGTTGTTTAACAGCTGAGATCTCCGATTTATGAGTAAACTTTGATTAAAAACTTCGGCGAAACTAGTCCTTACACAGTGCGGAATTAGCCCAAGGATTGGGTATGTAAGACACGAGCCAATAGCATGTAGGTTATTATCCAGCAGGATGACGCGGTTCAATCTAAATTATGCTGAGCGCGCGGTAGGCAATCATTTTCAGTTAACCATCGAAATTGATGGTAGCGGGAATCAGGGGCTCCCGGCCTCCCATGTCTTGGAGGCTAAAACACAAGAGATGCGGGGCGACCTGGAAATACAACAGCAGAACGAAGGGAGGCGTCAAATTAGAGGAGGACGGGGCGGGCGGTTATGATATTGTTTCCACCAACATTATCCCCCCTGCCTTCGACGCCTTCACTCGTCAACGCGCTTATTCCCGCTACCCCATGACAACACCATTAGGCCAATAGCTATCTCTCGGAGACTAATTAAATTAGGAGGCCGAATGTGACGCTACCTCCTACGCCTTCGCCGCTTTTCTCCCACAACTTTGCTGTCTGGCTCCTTCCCGCGTCACCCGCAACGTAACCGCGATCACGTAATTTCCGCTACTCAACCGGTAAATCTCGACGAATTTGCGTGAAGATAGCTCATCATCTGAATCCCCGACCAAGGGTATCATGGATAGGGTTCCAAAATCTAAACGCTCCAACGTTCAAATCTCACTTTTTCGAGAAGTTCCTTCACTGCGTACGTACAAAGCCAAACTTTTTTCGATTTTTAAATAAAATCATGAAAAAGTTCAATCAGCTAAATAGTGGAACCACGGCAAATTACCTAGTTAAAGTTTAGAAGAAACTTTCCATTGGGGGGAAAAACAATAGATCATGGATATATCCATTGTTGGAGGTAGGGATAGGACATCGACATCGATATTATCGAAATAACGATGTTTGACTTCGATATTAGGATGTTTCGCCATCGAAGCCACACATTCGATAATATCGATAAATCGAGGTTTTGGCTCCGATAACATCGGTTTGGTTTACTCTTCACTCACTGAGAAAATTCCGATGTGGATACTTGTAGTTTATAGCCGATACACGGGTTGAAGCATTCTGATAAGCATGAAACGCTGATAATATACAGGTAAATATTATAAAATATTAATTAATTATAATATAATTAAGTATTGTAAAATATTATTACTGGGGTTTATTATTCAATTGGCTTGCGTTCATGATTTGAATTGTACTAAGCGTTCATGATTTGAATGAATCTGTAGTGTGCGTGTTTCACAGGTGATAGAGCGATTATTGAATTTCGGGAGATATGCATAGGGCACGTAAATCTGTTCTCAACCAAAATACCTATTTGGATTGATCAGTTGATCATATTTGTGTGCCTCCTGAAATTCAATAATCGCTCTATCCTGTGAAACACGCACACTCCAAAGCTTAGTAGAAATTCAAATCATGAATGCAACTCAAATGAATATAATTGAATAATAAACCCCACTGAATGAATTTGCAGTGTGCGTAATTCACAGGTGATAGAACGATTACTGAATTTCAGGAGGCACACAAATATGATCAACTGATCAATCCAAATAGGTATTTTGGTCGAGAACAGATTTACGTGCTCTAGGCAATCTCCTGAAATTCAATAATCGCTCTATCACCTGTGAAACACGCACACTCCAGAAGCTTAGTAGAAATTCAAATCATGAACGCAAGCCAATTGAATAATAAACCCCAGTAAAAAATTGTAATAATATTGAATAATAAACCCCAGTAATAATATTGAATAATATTTACCTATATATTATCAGCGTTTCATCCATATCAGAATGCTTCAACCCGTGTATCGGCAATAAACTGCAAGTATCCACATCGGCTATCACTCCAGTATCCACATTCAATACAACTCGACGCTATCGGCCGGACATCACTAGGTTACAAACAAACTATAATAAACCATAAAACGCAAATGTTGGCACCATAAATCGGGCCATACATCGGGAATGGTTTGACCTACGGACGTGGGGAGGGTCTCATTCGATTCTTCGTGGTATGTTCTTCAAAAAGAGTACAAATTTAGGCCGCTTCGACTTGTTTTGAGATTTTTAGGGATTTTACAAAACTTTGACAGCCCTTAAAGGGCACATTAAATTGAGTGAGAGAGCTGGCTCAAGAATTGGGGCGTCGTCGGACCAAGATGGATTTTTCCCGAAAATTTCAGATCTTTTGCTCCAGCCGTTTGGGAGAAATCGTGCGTACGGCGGACGGACGGAAAATTTTCATTGCAGAATCGGATTCTACACCCTTTGGAATGTAAACCATGAAATCTTCAGGGGGGGTTAGAATTTTTTTCCAGAGCGATTACAATGGTTTATTATTAAATAATAAACCAAAATCATTGGACACGTATTTTTTTGGATTTCCAAACATACTGTTTGTATAGAAAATAAAAGGGGTGTTCACGTTAGGTGGGCCACCCTGTGGAATGGGTAAATGGGCGGATATAGAAAGTGTTTCAGGTTCGAATTTTAGTTCTTGGCGACCGAGGTTTTCTCTCTGACCCGATACACGAGTAGAGAATCCGGAAGAAACTCATACCCCCAGCGTCCTCCTTTTGAAAGCTGATATGGTTGATGAAGCAGCTCTAACTGTATCAGCCCCGGAACCCGAGTTCACACAATTGGAGTTCGATGAAAAGTTACACGTATACATTCACTGTATTATACAGGCTTTGGCCGACCTTTTCCGCGCTTAAAAAACCATTCAAACAAAAGCAACGACAAAAACAATTCCAAATATCAAATAAACTTAGCCCAGAATAAACGGGATTCTGTTCTAAGTCATTATAAATCTGATCTCCCATTTACAAGCCGTTTTAGAGCCAATTATTTATTCCTCTGATTAGAAATAGAAATATTGATAAAATTGACTGTGTACTTGTAAGAGACTGTCCAGACTCAGTGGAAGGAACTGCTGGCTTCAAATGACAGTTAGAGGAAGTGACTGAAACATCGATGATTATTTTGTTTCCTTGAAAATATCAGATCGTGACTGCAATTTTAATTTGGGCGAAGTAAAAATCAACCTGCTTTTTAGGTTACATGATGACTGTTAATCTAGAGCCAAACTTTAAAAAAAATGAAAGTAAAAAGATAGTTTGGAGAGAAAAACGCTGCAAATTCTTTCACTGGGGTTTATTATTCAATCGCCTTGCGTTCATGATTTGAATTTCTACTAAGCTTTGGAGTGTGCGTGTTTCAAAGGATAGGGCGATTATTGAATTTCAGGAGATATACATGGAGCACGTGAATCTGTTCTCGACCAAAATACCTATTTGGATTGATCAGTTGATCATATTTGGAACTCGAAAAAATCACTGCGAAGAACGATTCTAACGAGCTGAACGTGAGACGTGCGATCAAATAGGCCTTCATGTTCTAACGCGAGAAAAGTTAAAACAATGTGGCGAGTGGCGGGATTCCTAGCGCTCACTCTCTCTTCACACGAAGCGAAAAATTGCAACGTCGCACGTCGGCAGCCGCCAGGCGCTGAGATAAATATTCAAAAAATGATTCCGATTGATTGAGTAGACCGATTTTCAATATATAAACGGCAATATTTTTTTTAATTTACGCTCTACAATATGACTACCTGTTTTTTTTTTTAATTTTTATTTTACAATAAAGTTACAAACGAAAAAAACGTTATTTTAAATATAAAAATAAAAATTGATAAGTAGCGTGAATTTAGTACTAGGCTAGTTTACAAATCAAGTTTTACATTAAAAAAATTCGTAGTCGTAACCGAGAAATCAGGGAAATACTTTTGGCTTATTTTGGTGCTGCTCTGTGGCGGCGCATTCTGAAACTATTTCCGGGATGTTTAGCCTTAAATCTGATGTAATACCACATAACATAGAGTAAACGTGTACAAGTGTATTCTATTCTCTGTGTGTACTAATAGGTTCACGTGGAGAAATTTTGTTATACAACGAGCCATTCCACAATAATTCTTGAATGACTGTAACAAAAAAAAAACTCTCTGATGTTAGATTTCAATACTCTTTCGTATGTACTCTTACTGTATATGTATGTGTCTTTGCTCTTGTTTGAATTGAGATAAAAACACTGTTCTTGCTCTGAAAACCAAGCGTTCCGAAAGAGAAAATGAGTTCGTGGGGCAATCATTTTTTCGATGTTGCAATGTACGAAACAAAATCACTGAAAACGGGTAAAAATCGTTACTTTACATTTTTAAAGCCGAATATTTGCTAAAAAAAATATTAAATCAGAAGTTCAGTGGTGAAATCAATAAACTCAGGCAAAAACTGGTTTTGGGTGAAAACATGGATATTGAACAATTTATCTTTTCAAATACCATACCATCTACCATAAGGTCGATATAAGGGTTGGGATACTACTTAAATCTGATGTAATATCACAGAACATAGAGTAAACGTGTACAGGTGTATTCTATTCTCTGTGTGTACTAATAGGTTCACGTTTAGAAATTTTGTTATACAACGATCAAATTCCACAATAATTTCTTGAATGACTGTGCATGTCTGATGTTAGATGGCAATATTTTTCGTATGTATATGTATGTTTAATTGCTCTTTTTGAATTCAATACCAGAACAAAACACTGTTCTTGCTCTAAAACCTCTAGTTCCGAACAAAAAATGAGTTCGTGGGGCGGTCATCATTTTTTCGATGTTGCAATGTACGAAACAAAATCAATGAAAACGGGTAAAAATCGTTACTTTATATTTTTAAAGCCGAATATTTGCTAAAAAAAATCATCCACTAGGTCATTTAAATTTTTCAGCTCCAACTTATGCCAAAAAGTGGACCCAATTTTCATTAAAACGTACTAAAAACCATCAGTATTTTAAAAATAATCTTTGAACATCAGAGCATTATTTGGAACAAGTTCTTTTTACGATAAAATGAAAAGATAACAATTTCATTGCACAATGGGCAATTTTCACTTAATTTAATATAAACGTGACACTATAATTTTATCGATCATGCTGCTTGATTGTTTTGTTTATTTATTTTATTTTGTTTGTTGAGGTTTTAACGAGTAAGAATTCATTTGCATCCATGCGAGTGAGAATCCATGTTTATAAGAACTTCTTGGTTTACTGTTATATTTAAAATACAATTCTTAACGGTTATCATGCAAAGTTGTGAACAAGAGAAGCGTAGAGGTGTTTTCTGAATTTTTCTATCTCGTTACAGTTTCAGTTGTGCTATCCGTAGATTTCTACGTCAAGTTTATCAGAGAGAGACTAACAGAGGTCGGTATTCACGGAATTTTAATCATGACTAACAGTTATATTGAGGAGTTATATAAGAAGTCAATTAACAGGTACAGAGAAACACTAATGAGCTGAGGGACTTTTGTGGTTAATTTCTTTCCTAATCGATTCACCGTGTTGAGATTGACTAGAGCTCTCTTTATGCCATCTACATTGCGTGTAATCTTCATTACAACGCAAACTATGTACAATAAAGATAGATGAACGATTTACGTAAAAGAGCTATCTAATACAGAAATAATAAACTTTCGTGTATTAATTTGCAGAGTTTTCGTAATTATATTAAAGCTCCAAGATTGAGAGCGCTTTCTCAGAACGAGTAAAATTATTCCCGCTAGTCTGTTTTGTAATTCCCAAGAAATGTTGATTTTTGTTTTCATCTTTTACGTAGTACGTCTCAACAATATTACTTTATTTCAGTCAGAACTCATTTCAAATGGACTCGAACAATCCGATCTGAATAATACTATAACAATTGTTTTAAACAGCATTACTACGAAGTTCCAGTGAATAATTATGCAACCGATCTGATGTTCATATTTTTATATATGTAAAAGTTGTTATGTTTAAAGAGATGAGAATGAAGGAGGAACTGATGCAAAGTCGGCACTAGATTGAAATTTTCAATGTGAAAATTTTATTATTTTAATTATTAAAAATTGATCAAAATTATTATTTATCCTATTCTCCATTCATCGCATTGCAGTTATTTTTCATATCAATACACAACAGGAATAAAATTTGAAATTGAAATATTAAGGTCTCGAGAACTTTAAAATAAAAGGGTAGTTTTGGAGATCTTCCGGGCATATTATAAGCAACCGTTTGTGCTGTTTAAGCGAGTTTATTTATTGGAAGTTGGAAATATATTCATCAACATGACTGTGAATCACAAAGCACCTATAACGCAAGATCAGGAGGAACTGCTATTGTTCCTCTTATCTACCTATAATTGTGCAGTCAATCTTATGGTTTTATTCGTATTGTGATTGTTATTGTTGTCAACGTGAAAGTTGTTATGTTTGAAGAGTTGAGTAGAATAAAACTGATGTAGAATTAGCAAGAGATTGAAATTTTTGATCTGAAGTACTGTTGATGATTTAAAAAATAATAGAACAACAGGAATAAAATTCAGAATTGAAATATCAGGATCTCGAGAACTTTAAAATAAAAGGATAGTTTAAAGGGTAGTAAAAAGGGTTATGAAAGGGTAGTATCCTCCCGGGCATATTATAAGCAACCGTTTATATTATGTACCCAAGTTTATTTATCAGGAGTTCGGAAAATCGTCAACACGACTGTGAATCGCAAATCAATTTAAAATGCAAGATCAGGCAGAACTACTATAGTTTCTTCTATCTTATTCGATTCCCTACTTATAAATGTACACGCCCTTGTGTTGAGCGCGCAGTACCCACCTACTTTCTCATCGAGTTGACATCCGATCATGAGACGTCAACGCTGACTACATTTCAGCTCCCCCGGGAGGCTATACGAACATGTAGGTACTTGATATTCGGCGCTGGCAGCCCCCGTATCGGAAGCGACCTCAGAGCTCAATATCTGGAACTGGTTTTGACATCCCCAAAACCAACTGAAGACGTTACAAGTTATTTTGTTCCGAAGATCAAATATTTGTTCCCAATGGGTATTCCATAATTCGTTAAAGTTACACAAAAAGTATCGCCATAAAAAACTTCGAACGATTTTGGCACAGTTAATGGCTCATTAACATCAAGATTTAACATCTTTGTAGCAAGTAATTTTGATAACATAGATTACTGTTTCAGTATCTTTTAATTGATGTAAGCGCCATCGCAATAACAATTAAACACACAATACATGAGCAAACAAACTTTTTTTTTCTTAACTCAAAAGAAAGGGGGTGTAAAATTAAATGTAACACATTATTATGTTCGAGGCACAGCATCCCACCAAAGACTTATATTAACATTATTTTTCGTGCATATATTAGCTCCGCCATCTTATGGGCCCTCAAAAAAACAAAGGAAAACCAGCTTCACCAAGAGAAATTCTTTACAATGGGCCTTTGCCAATCCCTCAACCCAACTTCAACGATTTGCAACATTTGAAGCAATTTTTGATCAACCCACAAACTAAAAACGTTTAGGAGAACTTGCCAAGAACGTCCGCCTCAGAAGACAACACTGAAGATGCATACATAGACCACCTACTTGACAAGGAGTAAACTTTAGACTCGAACAATTAAAACACATTGCTTAGCATTCGAGCGGAGAAGATTTCTCATTCATTGATCGACTAGGTAAAACGTTCTAGACCATTTTTCTACAAACTTTGTAAGGAAAAATTAACGTACAAGTTGCCGAAGCGTCCAACACAATAAACATGCGTATACAAACAAGCAACATAATACAGAACACTCTGGGTTTAATTGAGTGATTATAAAGTTTGACGAGCTTGGGGAAAATTACAGAACTAGCGATTCAAAGTGCAGGGGGGAAACGGTACGAATTATTACACAAATGTTAATAGTTTCTTTATTTGAGCTCTGAATGGCGAGGGTGGTGATACCATGAAGCACTCCTGCCGAAACGTACAAGTTTCAGGATAATGGGGGAAATCCTAGAAGTAGCGATACTAAGTACAGAGGGATGAAAGGTAGGAATTATGACAGAAAGATTTATTATTTCTGCATTTGACAGCCTTTCAAATCAGACCACTGGTCGATAATGAATAAACGAAATCTATTGTCCATTTCTAATATGACTGTATAGTATACAGTGTACACGCACTTAGGGACCTAACGCTTGGAAGTTAATCAAGTTAAATAGAACAACAACGCTTTATTAGCTGTTCTGTACTAGACTGGCACCAAAGTTCAATAGTGGAACAGAATGTTATTACATATAGAATAGGATCTGGAAATATCGACACAATCGCGAGCGTTTTTCAACTGAAAGTTTGAGAGTTAGAGTGAAACAGTTACCTTCGCTCAACTAGCCAATATCGAAAACAAAAGATTGTAAAAAAGTCGATGTCTTGAAATAATGGTTTCATTTAATTTATTCGTTATTTTGAGGATATTGTGGTTTATTACGCTCAATACCCAGAAAACAAAGTTTATACGAGCTCCCACCCCCCTCTTCAACTACATTGGTTAACGTTTCAAGTTACGTAGATTTCAAAAATCTACAAAGAAAGTATTATTTCTATGCAGTCCTGATCCATTCTCGCAACTGTTCTGCAACTCAACTCCGACCAAAAGGGCCTCCCAGCTTCTTAATATTTTGCGAGCTCCCGACCTTACCTCAGTAAAATTGCGGCAACTCCCTTAATTTGCACTGAAAATTCAAATTTGAGGTAACCGTTGGAAAGAGCTTTAAATTTCCCGTCTCTCAACTCACTAACAACATTTTTGGTTTATTATTCAATAATAAACCATTGTAATCCCTCTTGAAAAAAAAAAAAAAAAAAAAAAAAAAAATTCTAACCCCCCTGAAAATTTCATGGTTTACGTTTCAAAGGGTGTAGAATCCAAATCTGCAATAAAAAAATTTTCCGTCCGCCCGCCGTACGTCGTACGCACGATTTCTCCCAAACGGCTGGAGCAAAAAATCTCAAATTTTCAGGAAAACTCCATGTTGGTCCGACAACGCCCCAATTCTTTAGCCAGCTCTCTAAATTAATTTAAAGTGCCCTTTAAGGGTTGTCAAAGTTTTGTAAAATCCCTAAAAACCTCAAAAAAAGTCAAGGCGGCTTAAATTTGGACTTTTTTCGAAGAACATTCCATGAGGAATCGAATGAGCCCCTCCCCAGGTCCGTAGCTCAAACTATTCCCGATGTATGGCCCGATTTATGCTGCCAACATTTGCGTTTTTTCGGTTTATTATTGTTTTTGTTTTGATGGCAGTAACCTAGTGATGTAGTGAATGTGGATACTGGAGGGAACTCCTAAAAGGATTTGTAGCCGATACACTGGTTGAAGCATTCTGATATGCATGAAACGCTGCAAATTCTTTCACTGGGGTTTAATATTCAATTCATTTGGCTTGCGTTCATGATTTGAATTTCTACTAAGCTTTGGAAAAGTGCGTGTTTCACAAGTGATAGAGCGATTATTGAATTTCAAGAGATATGCATAGAGCACTTAAATCGGTTCTCAACCAAAATACCTATTTGGATTGATCAGTTGATCATATTTGTGTGCCTCCTGAAATTCAATAATCGCTCTTCACCTGTGAAACACCCACACTCCAAAGCTTAGTAGAAATTCAAATCATGAACGCAGGCCAAATGAATAAAATTGAATAATAAACCCCAGTGAAAGAATTTACAGCGTTTTCAGGCAGGATTTAACACGTGAAAATGAAGTCCAAAAATTGAATTAAGTCGACATTTCATAATAAGTGTTTTTTTTTAACGCTTTGTAAGTTTTTAAAAACTGCGTCAAAAGCCCCTAACGATGGTTTTCTTCGATTAAATTGTTCAAATATTTTTGTACCTCCTATGATTTGCTTGTAGTACGTTTTTGAGTGGTGGTCTTAAGGTTTTTGTAGCTATTCGGTCTCTCTTGCATATTGATCTCAGGATACCCGGTGTAATCCACGGTTTCAGGACCGTTTTCTAATTACTTTTGATTTCAATAGGCACCAGAGAACTCACTCTCGCTTCTTCAAGTGAAGCGCACAATTTTTCAGCTACTGTTGTTCAATTATCAATCAAAGCTATGTTCAAGATTTCATTTTTCAAAATCTCTAAGTTTATCTCTAGAGCATCATACTCGTACTATCGTTTTCCAGTGTTCGTGTTAGTGTTCGTTTTTCAATGCTCTCACATCACCGGGAAATGGTCGGCTATTGCTGTATTTAACACAGTCACCTTGGCAGTGGTAGAGCCCGTGTGGAAACAGTGGTCTCAACAAGAACTAAGACGAGTCGTTTCCTTTTTAGGTGAATCAAATGGTGACTCTCTCCAGCGATCTCAGTCAAAAACCAATTCTACCCCCTCAATCAATTCAATTACTCAGTTCATTATCATAACTGGTAAACAAAAACCATTGTCAAACGATGTCAGAATCGCAATTCTACAATACCTCACTTAAACTTTCAATTTATGTTTGTCTATGTGTTATGTTGCACAGACACTATGTGTTAGGTTGAACAGAAATCCTTCAATCTAAACAAGTTGTTGTGAATAAGTTTGGAACATTCTCTATACACCTATAATCTATCTATCTATCTATTAGCAAATCAAGCATTTCGAATCAGTGTAATAGGTACTCCGGTTACGTGCAGTAGGTACTAGTGATAAACCACTAATATAACAAAAGATAAAAATGAACTTTTTACTGAAAATTTGTGTCAGTAGTAAAATGACAAGGATGATGGAAAGGGAAGTGACCAAATAGTATTAGGAGATTATGAACTATTGTACTAATCTCAGTGGAGAATCGAAAGGGAATCTTCTATTTGAACACGATCATCCGTTTCGAACAACGGGAGAGTCATTTCTATCTTTCAATCAACTGAAACAACAGTCCATGTTTCATCAGGTCTCCGATTCTATATCAACATCTATCGAGTCAAAAAAGGATTAAAAAACTGAAAGTAATAATGGTGAGAAGGGGAGGGAGGAAGATGAATAATTGTCAAACAATTGAAAAGGGTTCAAGAGTAAACCCGATTAATCTGCCTCGCGGAGCCCCATGCATTCGAATTTTAACATTCACAACACGGCGGTTTTCACGGATGGATCGTTACTCCGTGAGATGAAAAAAAAGAAGGGAAAACTGAATGGAAAACCACGAAAAACCCGGAGGGGATGGATTTTTTTTGTCTGAGGAGAGAGAAAAACGAGTTGACTAGGGGGTTGTAATCTAATGATGTTTTGACGAGGGACGTCATCCCTCAAGTTGAATTGTTTGAAACCCACCCCTAAGGGCAGAAGGCGTGATAGAGCGGTCGGGGCGGAGATGCACCCTTATTTTCTCAGTTGTTCGGCCTACCCCCGAAGGAGTGATTTGTGTCCGGGGCGTCAAAAGACAACGCGGTCTAACTGATCAGTCCCTGTGATTTACATCCTTCCCCGCTAACCCCCTACCTCACTCTTCCATCAACTGTTCTGCCTCTCACCCTCCCTTTTGCAGACATTTATAACACCTCTTTCTCTCTGTTGTTCTCTTCATATGATCAGTTTGGGCCAACCAACCCGGTCCGAGGACACTTGTATTTTCCTCGTAAATTTTATTCTTGTATTTTATTCTCGACGGAAAGAATTGGTGACTGATATACCACGATGGTTGGTTCTGATAAGGAAAATGTTTCTCCCTCACTACAAAATGTCTTCTCTACACTTAAGTGAAGCAGAAACCCAGGGATCGATTGTGCAACTAATTTGCAACAACTTTTGCCTCCCAACATTATTTTGACTCCTCTTAATATCCTACCTTGTTTACTTTCAAAATTCGTTTCGCGCGTTCGACCGAACGCCACGAAAACACCCATAACTCCCTCATTTTGCCAAGTAATAACGAATCGGAGGATGCCGTTGCAGGCAGGGTTAAATTTCCTATGTCCCAGATATAAAATACAAATTGTTTGTTCAGTTTTAGTTGGTAAAAAAAGTCAGTATACAAAATTTGGAGAAAAAAAATGTAAATACCGCCGTTCTTTCTTTGATTTTTCTTCTTCTTGTAATAATAAGGCATGAGGAGTTACAGTCGTTCGTTGACGTTTGGTCAAATACACGAAAGAAATGTTGGAAGTAAACAAGGTAGGATTTCAAGAAGAGTAAAAATATTTTTGGGAGGCAAAATTTGTTGCAAATTATTTGCAGAATCGACCCCTGGATTTCCACTCAACTTAATACCCTTGGCAGCCTGTTAGTATACCTACGACGCTTTTTGCACTGCATGCAAACATTCCTTGGTGGATAGTTTTTCATAGGTCGAGATGCAGGACAAATGATGTACTATTCAGGTAACTAGAGAGTATCTAGTAGATCCGGCGATCTCAACACGGTGCATGGAAGGCGGTTAGGGGGAATCGATGGATGCTAACCACAGTTCATACAAATTCACTGAATCTTGAAGTCACGTTAAGTCCTTCTCGGATCTAGTTGTGACGCTAAATCCATGTACAGTTAATGTTCTTCCCAATTTCAAATTGTTTACTTACCTTTATAAAGAGATGGTTTATAATCACAGAGTACCAGATGTAGTAGCAACGCAGCGCGCCTAGCCAAGGGCCCCCCCTGGACTCTCGGATGCCTACTGCTTAGAGCCTGCGGATGAAGTTAAAAAAACATGGAACATGCTCTAACCGAGCTTTTTTTCTGTTGGCTGCTTTCAGTTTGCTCAAATTTGAAGGAACTTTTTATAACAAACGTTTTAAAGTAGTTATCTAGAAACTTAGTCAAAGTGCCCATCTGATGGTCAACAAAAAAAGTTGAACTACAATTACAAAATGGTAATTGACATCGAAACTTCCATAGTTGAGGGGTTTGCTATTGAAAACAGCTCATTCCATATTTTTCTGAAATCCTCTTTTTTTGGGCATATTCTGAAAATTTAGAGGGTCCTTCATAATCTGACGAGGGGATATAGCTCAATCAAAATTACATGACACGATTATCCAAAAAACCGGACGGAATCAATCCTGTATCATCAACGTATCCTGTAAAATTGGGTAACAAGTTGATAAAATAACGTTTAAACACAGTAAATACTCTCAAATATTCGCGCACATACTCATGCTGCTTGCCTAGAACTCTCCACTTTATGACGAGATGCCGCAATAGCATTAGAAAGAAAACAATCGAATATGTTGAACCCCCCCCCCCACACACACACACACACACACTACCCTCCCTTTTCCCTTATTGTGGCGGCCTGGTACGTGTGACACTTCCGAGTTACCCTCCGGCGTCACCCATACCGCGTAGCATTTGTCGGCTAGTTAATCCAAGGCTAAAGCGTGTTCCATGCTAAAAAATACAGTTACCGAAACGGTAGGTTTCATCACAATCCGGTAGACTGAAATGCGGCTGGACTGGATCGCTTAGCCTCCACATGTATACGGCCGGATTCGGATCTGTATTGTGAAACATCCACCGTATTGTACAATATTGACTGTATCTACTGTGCCCGTAGGGCAGTAGGAACTCTCTAATGACTGCTCTGCCAAAGTATCTCTGTACCCAACCTTCACACCGGCACTTGCAGGCTCCGCAGCGACCTCCACAGCAAGGGCGCTCTAGATTTGACCTCGAAATACTATAAGAAGCAGCAGCTTCTTCCAACACCGTACCGCACCGTAGGTCCTAGAATTCGCCAACAAAACGAGTGCGTAATGGCTAAAGGCCGAGTCCCCCGACCCGCTGATGTAACCATCACGTTCGCGCGAAATGACGGAGATGATGTTTTAGCTGAAATAATCGTGAAGGAGCTCAGGTCTTTGTGGGTTCGTAATTGTTTTGATTACATTGCAAAGATATTCGAAAACGTTGGAGGCAAACTCGACTTGACTGACTGCTCGTAAATTAATGTTTTCAAACGGACAGAGAACGGATATTAAGGTCGCGCTGTGTCATCAACCTAACACTTATATATATATTATATAACAACCGAATGCTTATGGCCTGCCGTCGTAACAATATTCCGAAAGTGGAATATAGGGATTCAAACAGACTACATTGCATACACAATCCTGCAATCCTGAAATTAGTAAGACGAATATAAACAAAGTTTCTACAAGGCCACTCCCTTTTTTCAAACAGATTCAGCCAAATCTATCAGGCAATGATAAAGATAGTAATGGAACAATAATTATCGTAACAATATTCCCAAAGTGGTATATTAGCAATTCAAACAGACTACACTGAATACACGCTAATAAAAAATTTGAAAAACGTTTCCCTAAGGTCATTCCTTTTACTTCAAACAGCCAAATCTATCAGGCGATGGTAGAGATAGCAGTGGAACAATAATTATAGTAACAACACCCCCAAAGTGGTATATTAGCAATTTAAACAGACAAAATTGCATACACACTGCACTCTCTTTGCAATCCCGAGTTTAGTAAAGCAAATATGAACAAAGTTTCAATAAGGCTATCTACTTTATTCCAAACAATTTCAGTCAAATCTATCAGCAGAGATAGTAATTAAACCTGGAAGTAGGTGACCAAGTAATCAGATGTTAATAAAAAGCTGCCATGAAAAAGCCTTCTAGAGACCAGTTATGTCGATGACATATCATGATTTCAGATTCCTGAAATGAGAATTTGCTTGTATATCAAGTTTCCGAATTACCAAGGGCTGCTGTACTGTTCTGAAGCCTTCAACATCAATATCAGTAGCACAAAAAGAAAAACTTAGGAGATGCACCCTTGAATTAAAGAGCAGATGGGTATCATCAAGTACTTCAGTGTGTCGTTTTAAAATACCGTAATTAAAGCATTTTTCTGGTTTACTAACACTTATGATGGGCACATACATACATGTGTATTAAAATCAGCCTGATTCAGGAAATTTGGTTTCACATTCTAATCTCAACAAACCTCAGCAGAATCCATACGATAGAACCCAAAGTTCTTCAACAACAAAAGCTACAAAAACCACAATCTAGTCGTCAGTGGCGTATATATGTGATATTTTCGGGGAGGGCCGAGAATAAGCGGGGGTCCGGGGGAAAATTTTTCAAATCAAGTGTCTAAAATCACATGTTCAACTATTCTAGCACTAAAAAAAAACTGATAGAAGAGTGGTTATTTTCCCAGGGAAAGCTTATTTTAGGCCTAAATAATACTCAGTTAAACCGAATAATACAATATTAATTTATATTTTCCAAATTTCGGGGGGGGGGGGGGTCCCCTCACTATGGAGGATATGAATCCTTTTGTTTCGAAATGTTTGCCACTAAATTGTCTTGAAGATCTTTATATTTTTCACAATCAATTTCATCCTATGATGTGCGATCAGAGTACATGAGATTTCGGAGCGTCTTATACCGGCGTCAGAGGCCGCGTTTCCTATGCTCGAGGGCAATTTAATTTATGCAACGCAGCAAGAAGTGACGGCGTTACGCGGATGAGGTACAAATTAATTTCCTCCTTAACTCAGCCCACCTTCAGATAAATTATTTGTGGTCCAGGTGTCAAAACATACTGGTAAGCAGCACGTGCGTTTTAGGGACGTCCCTATGTCCGTTGTTTTTGGATGATAACACTTACATACATAATCATAAACATATAATACGTATTTTTTTAAACGACAAAATTCTTAATCGAATTTAAAAAAGCATGAAAATCGTTTGAATGAGTCGCTACATGCAGGTAGGCCAGATAACAGCTGTTCCTGTGGCGAAGTAGAACGAGCGGCCAAGCGTAAGTGCCTTGGGGTGGTCGTGGACGAAGAGCTAAACTGGAAACCACATAAAGACTACATCCACAATAAAATGAATAAATATATGTACATATTCTCTAACATTGGAAACGTACTCACAAAAAATACGATAAAACTCATACACTACAGCATGCTACAACATGTACTTTACTATGGAATAATTGCTTGGGACATACTTATCTGATCTACATAAATTACAAGCATGGCAAAAAAACCATTATTTTATTATTTTATCTTTACCTCCTCGTATTCCATCTACTAATGTATTTAATATTGTTGAGCTGTTTACTACAAGACAATTATATGTTAAAAATTCACTTCTGCAATTCCATCAGCCACAAAGAATAGGGTCACAAAGGAATCCAATGTATACGACAAGGTATGTAGTCGCAGGAAAGCCGATAGCACCTAGGCCAAGATCAACGTTGTCTATTCACAATCAAAAATTCATCATTAATATTATCCACAGAGGTCTAGCTCTAGAGGCTCACATGAAAAATGCTAAAAGATACACAAGACAAAATTATAAAAACCTAATTTCAACCTGACTTATAGAAAAAGGGGTAGCGGGATGTGAAACTATGTTAAGCAGTATATGTGTACAGGTATTGTTTAGAAATTATCTTCTTTTAAAACTGTAAATTATAAGAACATTCTAGCCATAACGTTATACAGAAATAGTCATATAATTGTATACGAAAATACATTGTATTTTCGGTAGACCTACGTAAGTGTTTTAAATGCCAAAATGCCCTTAAGTTTAATGTATGAGTGAATCGCCAAGACCTTCCCCAACAACACGGGCCAAGCCTATCGTTGAGAAATTAATCTAAAGCAAGCAGCTCATTTTCACAATTGTATCATCAACATTTATGCATTTGCACCAATTTTATTTACTGATTGAGTAAATTAGTCATCTATCTAGAAATTAATGTTTCTTCGACTTTTTGTGGCCATCTCGGACCACTGTGAGGTGGTCAGGCCTGAACGCCGGAGGCATTGCTCCGAGCTGGGCTCCCCCGGAGAGGCCCAAGCTGGGGAAGCGAACTTGGAAATAAATCTTCATGACTGTCACAAAACCCGAGGGCAGCTCTCGGTCAGTTTTCCGAGGCGGAGGGGCCCCGCGGTGAAAATGATTTATCACTGCTGCGGTTTTTACTGGCGCGGGTGAGCCCTTTCATATTGCGCTTTGATTTAGCGAACAGTCTGTTCATTTTTCTTCCCCCCCAAATTACTGGGAGGGCTATCAGTGCGGTATCGGTGTACGCATGAGAGACCAAGTCCACGGCCAGAACTACAAGATTTATACGCGATTCATGAAGCGGTAGTTACACGGTTTGGTTTCACAGACAAATCAGGTCGTAGCTACCAGAGGCATTTGACGTTCCACAGTCAAATCAGAACACCAACCCCTCACAAAACAAATGACTGAAGTCAAACAACTTACTTAAAATCAATTAATTTTTCTCAAGACTCACATTTATTCTGCATTTAAGGTCAATAACTATATAATGTTCAAATTTAAAGCACAAAAGCAGTTAAAAACTAATTCGTCTAATTAAAACACGCATAGTTGATTTCCAACAACTTTTCGCATTATCGTACCAGAATCAACCAAACTGTAAGCATATTTTTGGTTTATTATTTAACAATAAACCATTGTAATCGCTCTGGGAAAAAAAATTCGAACCCCCCTGAAAATTTCATGGTTTACGTTTCAAAGGGTGTAGAATCCGAATCTGCAATAAAAATTGTTCCGTCCGTCCGCCGTACGCCGTACGCACGATACCTCCGAAACGGCTGGAGCAAAAGATCTGAAATTTTCAGGAAAAATCCATCTTGGTCCGACGACGCCCCAATTCTTGAGCCAGCTCTCTCACTCAATTTAAAGTGCCCTTTAAGGGCTGTAAAAGTTTTGTAAAATCCCTAAAAACCTCAAAACAAGTCGAATCGGCCTAAATATTTACCTATTTGAAGAACAAACCATGAAGAATCGAATGAGCCCTTCCCCATGTCCGTAGGTCAAACCATTCTCGATGTATGGCCCCATTTATGGTGACAACATTTGCGTTTTTTGGTTTATTATTGTTTGTTTGTAACCTAGTGATGCCGATAGCGTCGAGTTCTAGTGAATGTGGTTACTGGAGTGATACCCGATGTGGATACTTGTAGTTTATAGCCGATACACGGGTTGAAGCACTATGATATGTATGAAACGCTGATAATATGTAGGTAAATATTATTAATGGGGATTATTATTCAATATTATTACTGGGGTAAATAAGTAGTCTTTCACTCGGGTTTATTATTCAATTGGCTTGCGTTCATGATTTGAATCTGTACTAAGCTTCGGAGTGTGCGTGTTTCAATAAAAAAACGCTGCAAATTCTTTCACTGGGGTTTATTATTCAATTGGCTTGCGTTCATGATTTGAATTTATACTAAGCTTTGGAGTGTGCGCGTTTCACAGGATGGAGCGATTATTGAATTTCAGAAGGCACACAAATATGATCAACTGATCAATCCAAATAGGTATTTTGGTTGAGAACAGATTTACGTGCTCCATGCATATCTCCTGAAATTCAATAATCGCTCTATCCTGTGAAACGCGCACACTCCAAAGCTTAGTAGAAATTCAAATTATGAACGCAAGCCAATTGAATAATAAACCCCAGTGAAAGAATTTGCAGCGTTTTTTAAATTAAATGCATGAGGAAGAAACGTTTATCAATTACCTATTGTTGAGCAATAAAAACAAAGTACTTAAAATGCGGGCATTTTTTCAAAGCGCCATGTAACAGCTGTATCAGCTAAGTTTACCTAAATGCCTTTTTTTAAAGCAATATCGCAGTTCAACATCGGAATTTTTGGAATAAATCAACAGTACGATCAACTGCAATCAAAGTCAACTTATCAATATTCGACTGAACTGATTAAACTAAGGATTTCCCATCATTAGTGGAATGATGGATAGTTGTGCCTAAGTCATATATTTCCCGAAAATTTAATTAAAACTTCCACAGAAACTGGAGGAATTAGGATCCTGAACAGGATTTGCGGACAGAAACAGATGGACAAGAAATCAAATATTTTCAGTTTGGCGTTGAATAATATGAGTGGGACCTTTAATTTTTGTCAGAAAAAGTGATTTCATCTTCAGAGAGTGAAAACAGACTAACCATTACCTTGATCGAGTTACAACTCATATTCACAATCGGATGAGACATTCGAGACTGGACGCAGTACACGTGTAATATGTTGACCAAAACAAAAATGTCCACTTCTTTTTTACGACTACGTTATAGACCATTCTAGAACAACTATCGTTTCTCGTATCTGACTGTGTGTATGTCGTGTGTCTTTTGATTGAATTGTCAGGGTTTGTGCGAGTTGGGCAGTGAATGTTCCCCTATGAATTGTATCGCTCAGAAATCAATATTTCAATCTGGGAATGCACAAACGTAAAAACCACGTCATATGGGACAATCTATAACAAGCCCCACAAAAAAATAAAAATGTCAAGATCCGTCAAATAGACTAGGGTGTCTAAAAAAATCCCCTGACCCCCAAAATTTTGAGCTATGGCCAAAAAACTACCCTCAAATTGATGTCAGAACCTTCTTTTTGAGTCATGAGATTGGGATAAACTACGACATCTTTTTAAGTGAATTTCTACTTTTTCTGTTTACTTCAGACAAGGAGAGTACTTGGGGGAACTACCTTCCCCTCAATCACCCTCCTTCACCAACTCCTAGGGGTTGAAATTTGAGTTCTCACGCCAAGTCGAGTGGGGTATGGATTCCTATGTTTTTTGGGTCCCTGAGATCGAATTTGAACTCGAAATTTTAATTTAATTTTTCGCGCCAAGTCGAATAAGGTTAGGATTTCTGTTCCCAGGTTCGCTGGAATTGAAAAGAGGATTTTGAGAGGATAAATCCCAAAAAACGGTTTTTTTCGGGAAAAATCTTGTTGGCGGTAACCAGGTTATAATTCTCAACAGATTTTCATTATTCTCGTTTCTTTTGATCATAATTCTGTCTAGTTGATCAACGAACATCGGCAATTTCGCTGATGCTGACAGGCCATGGGATGGAGAGGTAATCACCAATCCTTTCTACCACTGCTGAAGCAAGAGTTCTCGACCAATTCATTTTTTATTTATTTTTTTTATTAAGAATTTGGTCTAGTTCTTGATAATGTGTTTATAGCGAAATGTGTTGATAAGACTTATTAGTGTGATCATATAAAAACGGGAAGTTGACGACCGAAAAAAAAAACAAGTTGAATGTGGAACATACCTTCCTCGAATCGATAACACGAATATATGGATCATTAGTATGTTGTGTGTAATGGTAGAAAACATGCAAGAGGTTTTTATTGTGATTCAAGAGACGAAAATGACACATGTTCCCGCAGACTTCAATTGTGTAAGTCGACAGTTACTGCGGGCCTGCCGCAAACATGCAGTAGCCGACAGAATAATGATACAATCACGTTGAAATCGACATGATATGATTAGACCGGGTTTTCCCCACCTAACCACCAAATTTTACCAACAACCTAAAGAGGCTCAATGGATTTCAACTTTGCGCATGCTACTCTGATTGTTTTTTTTTCTTTTTTTTTTTTTTTTTTAAATAACAAGATAACTTTATTGCACTTGAGCATTACAGTTTGGAAAATACATTATAGAGTAGCAAATAACATGACACGTGAGAGGGAGTCCAAGTCCATTATGAAGGGAGGGACTTTCTCCCATTATGAATAGTAGGTAGTTCACTTTAGCGAAATAGTTTTGATTGATTTTGTTTTACACTGGCACTTTTTAGTTGTCGTTTCCGGATGTAATGAGCAGATCGGTGTGGCGTTTACGTTTTAGTCTGCGATTCGAACGATCAGGTGGTACTGAATCGAGAATGCCAGCTGCAAGAGGGTTGGGATGGTTATGCAGTCTTTGATGAAATGGAGAGTACAAGGCCTGTAAAACCTCCTTTACTGTTGGGATTTCTACGTCCTTGTGTAGGTTGGAGTTCCTGATGTACCACGGGGCATCAGCAATCACTCTCAGAACACGGTTTTGAAAAGTTTGAACTCGGTTCACCTGAGTATCCGACGCGCCTCCCCAGACTTGACTGCCATATTCCCATATGGGTCTGATTAGCATTAGATATATTATCCTCTTAGTGTCTAGTGTTAGTGGGCTTGCTTTACGTAGGAGTGGCTTAAGGGTTCTAAGGCGATGGCGGCATCTTGCGAGAATGGAGGTGATATGTGACGTGAATCACTCTGATTGTATTGTTTTCATCGCGATGAAATTCAAATTGGACTATCTCTAACACAGCCTCACAAAAAATTAAAAATGTCAAGATCCGTAGAGTAGAGTAGGGTCTCCCCATGTATTTTTCGATGCTGAATTCGAATCCAAGGTCCAAAAAATCCCCTGACCCCAACAATTTCGAGCTATGGCCAAAAAACTTCCCTTAAATTGACGTCAGAACCTTCTTTTTGAGTCATGAGATTGGGATTAACTACGACATCTTTTTAAGTGAATTTCTTCATCTTTTTTTCAATTTCAGACAAAGAGAGTACTTGGGGAAACTACTTCGCCCTCAATCACCCTCCGCCACCCCCTCCTAGGGGTTGAAATTTGAGTTCTCACGCCACGTCGAGTGGGGTGTGGATTCCCATGTTTTTTGGGTCCCTGAGATCCAATTTGAATTTCCAAGAGTCCGTAGACACCTCTTTTCCCCTTAATCACCCACTCCTATGGGTTGAAATTTGATTTTTCGCGCCAAGTCGAATAACGTTTGGATTTCTGTGTTCCCAGGTTCGCTGGAATTGAATGTGATTTTTGAAAAAGGCTTCCAAACTTTGTTCGGGTCTCCTCCAATGACTTTTAGTTCTTTCGAATATCACAGAGATAGCGTCAGAAAAATTATTTTCAATTATTCGGTATTTTATGAATTTTCAAAAAGATGTTGGAATTCTTAGCATTTCAATGATGACTGCATTATGATCTCCATCTTTTAGGCAATCGAAGTTATTATTAGATTATGGTGTCTGCACCCTAAGTACGTTAATGGTTTTCATTCAATGACTGGAAGTTAGCCCAATTACAGCTCCAGTGATTATTTCAGTGAGGGATATGTAAATGAATTCCATTGCGGTTATGAAGTTCCTTTATTAGATATTCTATTGTCCCTCAAAGTGGATCATCACCATTACCGAGGTGGGGCGGACCGGATGTTGAGGTCCCGGAGTTAAATGAAGTTAGGCCCTGCGAAGGGCCCATCTCATCTTGGGGATAACGAAAGGGGTAGAAGATAGGGTTCGATTAGCCGGGATAATAGGAATAGCCGCTCTCTATACCCTGAGCGGCTATGGGGCGGTACCCTGATGTATACCAGCCCCCGCCGCCTCCTGTCATGGGCAAGTCCCCGTCCGGGAGGGCTGATAATGGATTGTTTGACGGGGAGAAGGCTCTTGATGGAAGGTGGAAGGAGGGAACGACTAAGTGATCTTGTAGCTGCATTAGCAGTAACTAAAGGGCTCAGGGACGGCGGGAAGGGGAGGACGCGGAGGAGCTAAGGAGACCCAGGGTATGGGAAGACGAGTTAAGCCCACCGTACTGACAGGGTACGGGGGGGATACGACCCTGTGGCAGGACCATCTCGATGGATCCGCAAACGTTTACTCTTCCGGAGCCGGACCGCACTCCCGCGGTGAGGCCACAGGCAGCCGTAACGCCCTGTAACGTGACCGAGAATATTACCGGCCACTTTAGCCTAACAGTACTTACCAATCCATTAAATTCAGAATCCACCGCTAAATGGTGTCATAGTCCCATTATCAACTTCATACTTAAGGTGAGGGCACACCACGGGAGCTAATAAGACAAAAACGAGAAAAAACAGCAACAAATCTTGGAATTAATTCAATATTAATTGTCTGAATAACACAGGTCTACAAAAAAAAAAAAAAAAAAAAAAAAAAAAAAAAAAAAAAAAAAAAAAAAAAACGCTGCAAATTCTTTCACTGGGGTTTATCATTCAATGATTCATGATTTGAATTTCTACTAAGCTTTGGAGTGTGCGAGTTTCACAGGTGATAGAGCACTTGAATCCTCAACCAAAATACCTATTTGGATTGATCAGTTGATCATATTTGTGTGCCTCCTGAAATTCAATAATCGCTCTATCACCTGTAAAACACGCACACTCCAAAGCTTAGTAGAAATTCAAATCATGAATCATTGAATAATAAACCCCAGTGAAAGAATTTGCAGCGTTCAAGAGCGACTACAATGGAAAAATATTCTATTTGAAAATTTTAAATTTCGTAAGACGGAGCATGCATATCAGAATGCTTCAACCCGTGTATCGGCTATAAACCCTTTTAGGAGTTCGCTCCGATATCAAAATTCAGTACATCACTAGGTTACTGCGATGAAAAAAAAGTTGTTGTTTTTGTTTTGATCGCAGTAACCTAGTGATGTACTGAATGTGGATGTAAATGTTGGCACCATAAATCGGGCCATACATCGGGAATGGTTCGAGCTACGGACCTGGGAAGGGGCTCATTCGATTCCTCATGGAAAGTTTCCAAAAAAAAGTCCAAATTTAGGCCGCCTTGACTTTTTTTTATGTTTTTAGGGTTTTTACAAAACGTTGACAACACTTAAAGGGCACTTTGAATTAGGTGAGAGAGCTGGCTAAAGAATTGTGACGTTGTCGGACCAACATGGATTTTTCCTGAAAATTTCAGATTTTTTGCTCCAGCCGTTTGGGAGAAATCGTGCGTACATCGGACGGACGGAAAATTTTTATTGCAGATTTGGATTCTACACCCTTTGAACCGTAAACCATGAAATTTTCAGGGGGGGTTAGAATTTTTTTTTTCAAGAGCGATTACAATGGTTCCTTTTGAGGAAACTGGGCATTTTCGATGTATTTTGATGCACTGAACACGATTCCGAAGTCCGTTTGTCCTCATCAGGCTCCAATTTTTGTTTAATTGCAAAATATAATATTATTATCGCTATTTAGTGGTTATATTTTACAATGACAAGGTATGTAATCGATGAGTCTAGATACAGCATCACAGTGTATCTTTTTTTGCGCGGATTGACCGATTTTATTATGTCCGTTTGATTATTCATATTTATTTCGACCTCATCACTCCCCTCCAATCCTACCCTTTTGCTTTGAATCGTGTCTAAAAATGATTTCAATGATGTTGAATGTTAAATGCGTGATTAGTTGGCGAAGTAGCTAGTTGAATGGCTTCAACAAGACTTAGTTACCGTTAAACACACATAAAACTCACGACAGCAGTAGAAGACAACAAGGTTGGGGTAGAAAGATCCGAGTTGTTTTGAGCATTTAAGTTCTTTTTGGGTCCGGAAAGGATATCAATAACCCCCAGAAGAAAGTAACAGGTGGCGGAATAAGTATTGATAATGGTAATGAAGTAGCTTTAATTCTCTCCCGCTCTCAAGGAAGATGGAGAGAGTTCCCTTGGCAACTCTTTCTTCATTCCTCACCCCAGAGAACCCACCCCTAGACCAGACCAGGAGAAGATGAGGAAGTACTTCATCCATCTTCTTCCAAGCTGTTGGCCACCTGCCACTCGCCTCTCAATTCCAATATTTGGGTGGCGTCTGGTTTCCCAGGGCTTCCGAGCTCACGTCAGGCGTTTCCCTTTTTCTAACTTATTTTTCCCTTTCCGCCTCTCACCTTTGAAAGAGTGATGGGTTTTGATACGGAAGATGTTCCCTTCGGAATGTTGACTTCCCTCTCCGCGAAGCCGATCGTGAAATATGCACAGTTTAATCAATACGAAATCTTGACCTTGAGAGATGAAGAGGCCATTCACCCAAAGGTAAACTCGTGAAGACCGTCACGTCCATCTGAATAGCTTAGGTAAGCAGACACACCAGATATCAGGGCACACATACAGTTCTCTGCGTTGCTATCCTATCCAAGAGAACAACTGATGGTCCTTGTATTTCCCCAGACAAACCACACTTCTTCTGTGTCTCATATTCCTAGAAACGCGCAAAACTATACCAACTTAAGACCAATCACCTACTACTTTCGAATTTCGAGATGATTCCGATAACCAATTCAATAGAAATTAGTGTTACACAAACTTCACATTTGCTTAAGCAGACACCAAACTTAAGCTAATCTGCCCGATTCCTAATGATTTTAGAGAACTTTAACTAATGAGGGAATAAAAATGATTTACAATGAAAATTCAAATGTTGAGTTCGAGCAAAGGAAATAACAAATTATGTAGCTATGGACCTTGTAAGCAAATACCATGAACTCATCCTTCAACCTTCCACCCATTTTGAGCCCCTTCGGTTGATTCGGGATAGTTGTTTCTTGAAATGCTGCTAAAATGAAACTTATATCGCTAGCCACCTAACTGTCACAATCCCGAATAATATATATCATACCCATCAAACTAATACGATGTAAAACATACAACTGACAGGCGCTAAAGGAAAGGAGGGAATGCGAATGTGATGGACATTAAATGGGATCATTATTTTAACAATAAGCCTTCGTGATAGACCAAGAAAACTAAATTCTAAACCCCCTTAAATTTAGTTGGTTTACTTTTCAACATGCTTAAAATTGTCCGTCTTCTAAAACTTTGCGAAACTACCAGACCAAATCTAATGGAAACTGAAAAATTCCCTCCTACATCGGCATAGCTCTCGACCAACCCTAACAATTAATAGTTAAGTTGCAATATTGAGCAATCGAAATCCCGAAAACGTTTGATGTACGAGGCAGTTATCTGTTTGATTCAGATAGAAATTAGTTGCCTGAATGGAATGAGACCAGTCCGGTTGCTGTACGATCATCCGTCCGCTCAATAATCGCATTAATGCATTAACGTGAGAGTGGACGCTTTCAAAATGGATAGCGACAGCCCCGGAACGAGATGGATAGTATAGGAATATACTATAGAGAACGCACTCTCCAAAGCCTAAATTCCGTTTCGTAAAAGGTCGAAGATGAAAAGTGGAAGCATTCTTTGTGCGTAGGTTATTATTTTAATTTGTTTTGTTTATAGTAATTTGTTATTTATAGTTATTTGAAGTGTTTTTCCTAACACCCTGAACAAACTCGAAGCTTCATTCGATAAGAGGAAGAAAAATTGGGAAGTTTCTCATTTTGACAAAGTTTTAACACACAAAAGTTGTTCAAACTTTGAATATCTCTTGGTAGTGCACCCTCCAGACGCAATTGACATTCACATGGTGCCCGGTAGCATAGGAGCGCCCGTTGAAAGAAAATAGCCGGGAAAACTGGCGTGAAAAGTGTTAGGATCAGGTCGTTCCCAGTTAATTCCCCTATTAGATGTTACTTAACCTCTTTGTTCTCTCCCACTTTCTACTACTCTCCCTTATTCGCTCTCATCCCTCCCACAATCATTACAGGGTCGAGTGTTCCTTGAGAAAAACCTAATTGTTTCGGAAACGCGCGTGGCGCAAGTGCCAGCTCGACGACACAACTTCGTCGTTATATACCGTAAATATATCAGAACTTGGGCAGAACACAGAATTTCGCCTTTTTCCAACACTTTCCACGACATCAATTTTGTAACTCTGCGCTTTTCTCCGGGTTATCGTCACAGATGACAACACTTTGTAAGATTAACCATGTCTCGAGTCGAGTAAGTTGGTCAAGTACTAAGAGTTCGTAATAAAAACCGTGTTTCAGGAACAATTTCTAACGAAATATCAAAATGAATAAATAATGATCAAACAATGGTGTTGGTTGGTGTTTGTTGTTGAGGAGGAATGATGTTGTGATCCTCACTCTGTGATCGATTGATAATCATTCCCCCCGCTCTCGAAAATGCCCCCTACCTACCTGCCTACCAGTTGAATATCAAATTACAGCCACAGCTATAAAATCAATCTTGAGTGTTCCATTTCGATCCCTTTACCTTATAAAATCAGTTGAATAAAGCATAATCGTATATATAAAGATGAAAGTACCAGAGTCGGTATATCCGTTTTTCATCCAGGGGTGGTTGGACGCTGGGGGGGGGGGGAATTCAAACCCCCAGAACCCCCCCCCCCCCGATCCCGCAAGTGAAGGGGAGAGGGCCCCAGCAGGGCGGAACGTCTCCCAGGGCAACCGACGTGCTCCCCTCCTCGGGGACTTGGAATGTGCGATTTTTTACTTTGCGTATTGTTTTTATACTCCCTCATTGCGTTATTCACCTATCTCTTTTTACAATGCGTAGCAGGGCCTTCAAACGAGTTATTACATAAAAAACGTGTCCATTTTAGAACAAAGGGTAGTGAGAAAATTCCGGTTTCATTGTAATAATAGATTCCCTGTCATGTAATTGCGTTTACACATGTGTTACCAAGTGTTCCAAATTGCCTATTTTTCGCGTTTATCAATTCACTGTGTATTTTGGGTTGTAGCAAAGCTTTCTTAAGGGTTTACAGGGTGTTTCGTAAAAGAAAGACAAAATTTCAGATCTCGATTCAACAACTAATGAAATAACTTTATCTAATAATAATTTCTTTTAGTCTGCTCCTTTTGTGCCTATTGTAATTCAAGGTTTTTTTCGAATTTGCGACATTAATTCACCGAATTGGCCATAAATCCCTTAATTTACTAGACAAATTAATTCTAAATTTTACCGTTGAAAAGAGCGTCAAGTTTTCTTTAATTATCATTTCATTACATTTTCTCCCAAGTATGGTTTTTTTTAACCTAAATTTTGAATTGTTGTCAACCTTCTGCTTTATTAACAATTTTCAATATTGTTTTACTACCATACCAACTACTGGAAAATGGATGAGCTATCCGGTGGTATACCTAAATTTCATCAGCTTTCTAGTGGTTTAATAAATTTTTATTTTAGAGGAATTCATGACCGAAAATTTGGTGTTTGAACTTGGAAAAACTTGAATTGTTCAAACGAAATCAGCGTTTTAGCATGAGATAATGCTTCTATTTCAAATCACATTTAATCACACACAATCACATCACATCATAACACATCATCACATTTAATTGCTAAATTCAACGAATTACTCATCAAACCCCCCCCCCCCCTTCTTTCCCTGATTGTAATCATTCGAAGAGTTTTAATAAGGCATAATTTACAATTAATTTGTTTAGTAAATTGAGGGAGCTATGGCCGCTTCGGTGAAGTAAGGTCTAAGATCGAAAACAAACTTTGATGTTTTGATAGAATAGGCAAAAAAAAAGGAGCGGACCAAAAAACTTGCTTTGAGGTAAGAGTTGTTGCAAATTTTTAGTAGCAAAAATTAGCAGCTGAACGGATCCCTGAAGTTTCCTCGTTCTTATACCGAACACCCTGTATTTGAACTCCGCTTCATTTCTTCCAAAATCTCATCAAATCGCTAGGGGTGCAATAAACAGTGTCAATTAAGCCGTAAAATGTGTGTATTACAGAGAATCATTCAACGGTGTAGGGCCTTTACTTTAATACGTAAATTTAATTTCCACAACCCCTGGGCATTCATTATTGTCTGTTAATTTTATAAACCGCTGTTTTTTTTAATCGCAGTAACCTAGTGATGTAGTGAATGTGAATGCAAATGTTGGCACCATAAATACATCGTTGGGGCCATACATCGGGAATGGTTTGAGCCTACGGACCAGGGGAGGGGCTCATACGATTCCTCATGGAAAGTTCTTCAAAAAAAAGTCCAAATTTAGGCCGCCTTGACTTTTTTTTTAGGTTTTTAGGGATTTTCCAAAACTTTTACAACCCTTAAAGGGCACTTTAAATTAAGTGGGATAGTTGGCTAAAGAATTGAGGCGTTGTCGGACCAACATTGATTTTTCCTGAAAATTTCAGATTTTTTGCTCCAGCTGTTTGGGAGAAATCGTGCGTACGGCGTACGGACGGAAAAATTGTTATTGCAGATTAGGATTCTACACCCTTTGAAACGTAAACCATGACATTTTCAGGGGGGGTTAGAAATTTTTTTTTCAAGAGCGATTACAATGGTTTATTATTGAATAATAAACCAATAACCTAGAACCAAAAATTTAACCGCTCCGAGAACTTTTATTTTGAAACTAACTAACTAACTTTTGAACTCAATGTTTCCTCTCCTCTATAACAAATATTGTCTACAATCCAATGATTTTAATCTTACGGGGTGCTGAAGCGAATAGATTATAACGCGAAAAAAACAGTTCTGTGCTTTTTCTCTCCCAGCGAAAGAATTTTCCTCTAATTCAGCGGAGTTGTGAGCCCACAGTTCTGGACGTCTCGCTTCCCCTAGAGGGCAATTTGATGTCAACCCAAAGTTGAGCCTGAGATGACACGGAAACGTTGAAAGTTGGCGACGAGAGGCTTTGCGGGAATAAAACCCAACTCGGAGCCACAAGCGACATCTTCGTCTGTAGAAAGGGCGCTGCTACTTCTTGCGCTGGATATATTGCACAAAATCAACAAAACAATCAAAATCAACCGATGCAGTACATTGAACTGAAAATATTCTAAATTAACAAGCGATACTCAAGTCGGGTTAAACAATTCATTTGTCAAATAATTACAACAATTCTCCAACTTTACTAACGATTTCATCAATGATATGTTACGTTCATAACACATAAATTGTAACAAGCATATAAATTATTGTAAATTATGTCTTATAGTCTGAAAAGGGGAGATTTTTCAGAAAAAAAATTGATTAGGAGTAGAGAAGTACTATTAAAACAACGAAAATGATACATAAGCATTAAAGATCTCCTTAAAACAATTCATTTTACGTTTACCTCTGTGATAAACAGAAGACACAAGAATCAACTCATTAGGTGAAACAAACGATGGACGGAGAATATGTACTTTTCAATCATGAAGTTCGCCAGAGTCCTCTTGAAAGTGTGGAAATAGCTGTCAAACACATAACTCCTACGGTGTGCCATGATGAACACATAATGGAAAATATACAGGGTGTCTACCTTTCAGGTGGACCAAACTTTAAGGATCGATTCTACAACTAATTTGCGACAAAAAGTGCCCCTTAGACTTTTTTTTTAGAGGCTTCGTTTCCGAGTTATTAACGATTTAAGTTTTTTTTCGTATTATCGACTTTACTTCACTAAAACAGCCATAACTCCCTTGTTTTTGGAGTAATCTCAAATTTGAGGAAACCGTTGGAAAGAGCGTTAAATTTCCTATCCGTTTAGTGTGAAACGCTATCTTTTAAAGCCATTTTCTGAAGTAAAAAAATAAGCCAAAGTCAAAGTTTTAATTTTTTTTTCGAAAATCAACATTTTTCAGGCTAATTTATAGCCTGTAATAAATTGGAATATTGGTGTGCACTCAACGGAAAAAACTAGCCCAAGACCTCAGCTTTCCAACGGTATCATCATTTTTCTCTTTACATTTGAATAAACCTCGTAAAATGACGTTTTGATGCGAAAAAATAAGGATTTTTCGTTAAAAATCGCAATTTTTCACAAACATTGACTTTTATCCGATATGAGTATTCTTCATTGTACCTATTAATTTTTCCGTTGTGATTCTTGATTTTTTTAAATCCTGAACCCCAAATGGTGACACTTTTGAACCATCGCGGCCGCCTCGAAACGGACTAATGCGATACCTGTCTACCAAATGAAAAAAACGGTTGAGCGAATGAAATACGCGTACATCTTCTCGGAAAAATACGAGTTTCATTTTTTTTCATTTCATATCACAAAATGAAACTAAAATAAAATAAAAATGAAACTCGTATTTTTCCGAGAAGATGTAAGCGTATTTCATTCGATCAATCGTTTTTTTTCTTCATTTTTTAAAATTGCGATTTTCAACGAAAAATCCTTATTTTTTAGCATCAAAACGTCATTTTACGAGGTTTATTCAAATGTAAAGAGAAAAATGATGATACCGTTGGAAAGCTGAGGTCTTGGGCTAGTTTTTTCCGTTGAGTGCACACCAATATTCCAATTTATTACAGGCTATAAATTAGCCTGAAAAATGTTGATTTTCGAAAAAAAATTAAAACTTTGACTTTGGCTTATTTTTTACTTCAGAAAATGGCTTTAAAAGATAGCGTTTCACACTAAACGGAAAACTGATAGGAAATTTAACGCTCTTTCCAACGGTTTCCTCAAATTTGAGATTACTCCAAAAACAAGGGAGTTATGGCTGTTTTAGTGAAGTAAAGTCGATAATACGAAAAAAAACTTAAATCGTTAATAACTCGGAAACGAAGCCTCTAAAAAAAAAGTCTAAGGGGCACTTTTTGTCGCAAATTAGTTGCAGAATTGATCCTTAAAGTTTGGTCCACCTGAAAGGTAGACACCCTGTATACCAGTTCAAATAAAATTAATTCAATTAGACTTCGAATCAATAAAATGCTAAAAAGAAAACGATTAAGCAGAAAGTTCTCCACAGAATGACCCAGTTATTACACTAATTTCTTTCTTTGTTCTTCTTAATCCACAACAGGACTGTAGACTGTTATGAATTGATGTAGAATTGATATGAATCGTAATCTTATCATTGAAATCCTAAGTAATTTGCTCTTTGAGCAAATATCTAAGAGCTAAATCGAGAAATTTCAGACATCAACATTTTAAATGAGGGAATAACCATAATATTATTGCTGTCCAAGGAACGAGTTATAAAATATTCGCAAAGAATTAAGAACAATACCGTAGCGTAACGCAGTCATTTGTTCAATTTTGTGACCTTGAGGTAAGCAAATAAAACCAATTAATTCAACTATACAAAGTACTTACCATAATTAAAGAGCATTTAATTGTGAATAAAATGGAAGACAATCAGACGTCTACCAATTTACACCTGGAAGTAAGTGTGCATACATCAAATGTGTACATTACCAACAACAGCCAGAAAAGCCAGAGAGCCCGACGAGGAAGTGAGGAAGAGGAAATAGTGAGGAGATTAATTATGGATTTCCAAATAATGCAATTTATTGGTTAGTGGTCATTAGAAAAATTAGATCAAATAACAAGAGAGAAAGGTTTGGTGGATCAAATCAACTGGGGATCACACTACTTACTTTTGTGTTCAGCGGCTGACACCGGTCTTCTTCCCAAGCTGAAACAAACAAAATCAATAGAGTTATTGATGGAGAATTTATAAGCAAGAGTATTAGGTTGTGGGAAGGCGTCTGGGCAATAACTACGGTTTTGTGTTCAGGTATAGATCGATTTAACTCAGCTTGATTTGACGAAGCATGTATGTTATTTAATAACATCAAATTGCTTCGTCAAATCAAGCTGAGTTAAATCGATCTATACCACAACACAGCCATGTGATCTATTCAGTCATGTGATCGATTACAGTCAACTAATCTGTTGCTAGAGAGGTAAACTAATAATTAGTTTAACTAATTCCACAAATTGCTAATGGCTAATAGAGTGCACTGGCATAGAGTACTTAGTAACCCAGTAAGTTGTTGCTAATACTAACAAAACATCTACAATAACACAATAACAAATTTGTTATTCTGTTATTGTAGATGTTAGTATTAGCAACAACTTACTGGGTTACTTAGTACTCACAACGTACTGGGTAAGACAGGAAAATATAGAAAAGTAGACATGGATGTATGAATAGAAAACTCAGATGTTTGCCACTAGGGCTGTTCCGATTCGCTTTAGTGGATAAAACGACCCAGATATGAGATTCCACGATGGATATTCCGTGAGAAGCAAGAAAAGCTGAGCGACCATCCTTCCGATTGTCGCGCCTCCAGCTCGACATGGATAGTCGCGCGTATGTGTCACACACACAAAATAGATTCAAGCATTTTATTCAGCCTAAACACAAGGATTTGGGGAACATAGGTTAACAGCACACGAAGGACTATTCACAGAGATGCATTTATAACAAGAAAGGCACTAGGTATCAAATTTTTACGAACGTAGAACGTACGTTGACCACATTGTGCAGTAGGTATCTTTATGGTGTGACATTTTGAGCCTTACAGTCTTATTTTTGGTCCATATTGGAGAACGACATGCAGGATCTCGAGGATGGAATTATTAAATAAAGACTAGTGAAAAAATCCGAAACATATTGTGCAAAAATTAGAAATAAAATTCAAGAACATTTTGCATACATAGGTAGGCATTTCTAAAATTTGCGACCCTCTTTTCAGGAGATGTACCTAGAAGGTTTTAGCCAAATATAGAATGTTATAAAGAAAAAAATTAGACTTATAAACGCATAAAAAAAACTGAAGAAGTAATTAGTTTGGCTGAGAACCACTGCAATCGAAGCAAATAGGAGTTGAATGTTGTAAGCAAATGTATTTTCAGCATTTCTGGCTAGAGAAACGTGTTATCCGGGTTTGGTTTTCCAGATAGCAGGGTTAGTACCTTTTTCTTCCGGTAGTTCTTCTTCCTCTTGATACATTTGTGAAAAAATAACGTAGATAGTAACATGTATGTGAGGCATACAACTTAGCGTTACGCAGAAACAGCCTCAATGAAGGCTAAAAGTGAACTGAGTCCTTTTCCGAGATGAGAGGGGAGATTAGGAGGCAAAGATTCAACCCCTCGCTTAATCACGTGATTGAGTTGAGAGATTCAAGAAAAGTGTGTATGTGTCACATACACGCGACTATCGGAAGGCTCGTTAGGCTGGACGTCCACTGGACGCGATTTCGAGCGAAGGGAGAACAAGCGAAAAGGCGATATTTGGCGCGAACAGTTCGCCTGATTTCAAACAGCGGGGTTTAAGTGGGATCCCGTCCACTGCGAGCGTTATTTTCGCGCGAGTTTTGGGCGAACTAACGCGAAGGCGAAAATTTGCAATCTAGTTTGAATTCAGACGGGCGTGATCGGCGATATTCGGTATCTGTACCGATATACCTCAAGGTTACTGCAAGACGTTCAGTTGGCGAGATTGTCTCTCGAAAGTTTGAAAGTCTCGTTAAACGGTCCTTCATTTTGGACAGAATATATTCAAATATATTTTCACTCACCCGAAAATAATTAAAAACCTCTGCCAAGTGGGTGTGGCACATAGCTTCCTCGTATCCATAACATGACTCTATATATCATTGAAAATTATTATTGACTAAAGAACTTCGTTCAATTAGGCGAAGTAAATATTGAATTAGGGTAAATTTATTGTTATGCAGGAGCATAACTTGAGAAAATAAAGGTAGGCATGTTCAACTATTGAACAAACTATAAAATATACCTAATAAGTCCGAACAATCCCTGAAAATTTCATCGAAATCGGTCAAGAACTCCCGGAGTTATGCTTGTGGCAAAGATTTCACGTTTGCGCATGCGCAGAGGCTACTATTGATCCGGGGGTCATGAAACTCGTAGGGGACCATCTACACATCAAACCGAACAATCCCTGAAAATTTCATCGAAATTTTGGTCAAGAACTCCCGGAGTTATGCTTGTGGCAAAGATTTCACGTTTGCGCATGCGCAGAGGCTGCTATTGATCCGGGGGTCATGAAACTCGTAGGGGACTATCTACACATCAAACCGAACAATCCCTGAAAATTTCATCGAAATTGGTCAAGAACTCCCAGAGTTATGCGCGTAACAAATATTTCACGTTTGCGCATGCGTAGAGGCTACTATTGATCCGGGGGTGATGAAACCTATAGGGGACCATCTACACCCTAACCCGCATGATCCCTGAAAATTTCATCAAAATCGGACTATAACTTCGTGTAGTTTTGCCCGTAACAAGGATTTGCTGACAGACAGACAGACACACAGACAGACACGGAACCAAAATTGTTCAGAAAGGTCTAAAACGCAAAATGCGAGTGGAATTTTTGATTTTGGAGACAAAAAATTTTCACATTCCGAAAGTGAAAACAATGCTTCCGCTACTTTAGTAGACTCGGAAGCAAAATTTCTCTGGCGACAAGTCTTGCGGTAAATTGGCCCATTCTCCACACTGTCTCCTCTGCAAAAAAGGTCTTTCACCCACTCTTCTCTTACGCCAATTCTTCTTCCTCGTCTTCTTCTCACCATATTCGGAGACTCCAATGCATACAGTTGCATTAAACGCTCTGCAAGTGGCATTGTTCACCTCAGCAACACAATAAAAATCCAAAACGAGAAAATCCCGAAAATGAACTGAAGCGTTTTCAGCCGGAGTTCGCGTATAGTGGATGGGCTTCCTTCGCGCGAAGCTGGGAACTGACGAACAAGTGCGTATTCGCGCGAACGGCTTTTCGCGCGAAATCGCGTTCAGTGGACGTCCAGCCTTAGGAAATGGCTACGGCACCAACCACCGTATTTCGAACCTTTAAGCTGAAAGAGGAATTACCATACATTCAACCATTTTCTTCGCATTATTGTAGACTATCCTAGTTGTCTGCTTTAAATTTCATGATAAGCAGAAATTAGAAAAAAAATGAACAACGTTTTTTTTTAGAAAATACGTGAGATCCTAATCTTGTCAGGATTTTACAAGATATCACTCCCCAACCCAATACAGAGTAAATGGTCGTTCTATTCGTCGACCCAATCCAGCTTAATCCAAAGCAGATATGAAATGAATCATGAAGAATTGAATGTGACTTGGGATCGCAGACCTCACAACATTGACGTAAATTTAGTGAAACTGTCATTGTTGATTGAATATAATTCCTGAGAAATATCCAACCACTACGTAATATGCACACTTTGTCAACAGGTTTGTCTTTATTTTTGTTTAATCAAAGTAGCATAACCTTACAATAGTAACCACAAATTACCTACCTTTTTCTTCTTCTTGTATTTGTTAATATTACCTACCACCATGAACTGCTGAAGGATATTTCATCATATTCACTTTTACACGCTCGCATGGATCTAATCATACATCATTGTTCCACTTCTCTGTGGTTCTATGATCCATTATCGTTAATCAAATTTTGGTGGCGTAGCTATCTTGTCTCTTTCATCTAAATTTATTACACTATTGTCAGTAGCGATTTATCACTATTTCCCCTTCCATTCACCCACTTCCACAATTAAATTTGAAACTTCTGAAATATGTTTCAAAACTAGATCGAAATTCTTAATTGATCAAATACGGAAGCAAGAAAATTGACAGTATAGGCTGTGTCAGCTGAACTAGAATGGATTGCCTGGCCCATAGCGGGGAACAAGAATCATAATGATTCACAAAGAAAGCCCACAAACATGCAAACGATGAGGAGTTAATAGGTCACATTGATCTAAACTGTGCCAGGATTTAAAAGGCGTCAGTAAATCAATTTTGTTGTTGCTCGCTCATGTAGTAATTAAGATCAAAATCACATTGCTATTGAGATGTAAACTTGGTGCAATGCTAATAGAGTATTTTTTGTTAAATGCCCTAAGGCAGGGTTGAAACATTAGATACGATTTTTGCAATATGTGAGGTGACGGAATGGTATAGTTGCCCCTTCCATTGAGGTGGATGCGGTAATAATGCTCCGCCACGCTCAGACAATGAACCAGGCGCTTGATAACGTCTAATTCATCTCCCAAGGCGACGGATTCAAGATTCGGGAAGGGCCAACTATCCATATCCATAACAAATATCAGGTTAAGTTATTACAATTGCTTGTAATTTTTATGAATAGGTATAGCTGATTATAATTAGAAATAATTGCACAAACTTTAATTTTCATCAAATTCTGTTATTGGAATGTTATATTACGGTAGAAATCCGACAAGTTTCAGCCGTTCAAAGGCAGAAAAATCCGTCCATCCAATAAAATCGAATGAGATTTATTTTGTGAATCTCTCCCCGAAAAAGAATATTACCTGGGAAATAGGATGAAAGGGAAAATTCGGGAGGCGCGGAGGAGAAATTTATTCCGTCCAAAAAGAGACGGCGAGAAGTTGATAAACTAGCTCGAAACAAGACCTATAATCAGGGGGTACGGCTGACGGCCTTGTCTTGCGGAGGTTGTACAGCAAAATTATCATATAGATTTAGAGCCCCCGCACCAACCGCCAAAACTCGGTTTTCCACGGGATAAGAGGAGAGGGGAGGGGGTTAATTCCTTGTAATGAATAAAGATGGCGCTGAGGTTCCACCCTCCCCACCACCTCGCTTCCCCTCATTTCCCTCTGAAGCGGGGTATTGTTCCTTTCCAACAGTCTTAACAACGCAATCTCCTTCCCCCCTCCGGACTTAATTAGATATCAGAAGGACCTACGGGGCCTTGGGCGTCGTAATGGACTTTCATAAAGCTTGTCCGATTCCTCGGTGGTAAATAGGCCGGGTGAATCATTCCTCCTTGTTCCATTATGTATGCGATAATTTATCGGGACGTTAGACGTCTGAGAGTGGCAGGTTCATCCGAGGCGGGTTATTGAGAGCTCCGCTGAAGGAAATGTACAGTTGTGATGTGGAAATTTACTGTGGATCACTGTACAAAGCACAAATTGTACAATTAAAGTCCTATAGAGAAGGGGGAGGGTGTATTCCCTGGAGTAGGGGGTACTTCAGAATTCTGTTCAGCACCTCAATATACCATCTACGGCGTAGGTTTTATGACGATGCAAAATAGTCTACCTTAGACAAATTTTCATGAAATGCCCGATTTTGTTTAAAAAAGCAGCGTTTTATTGAAAAATGGACATCACAATCGAGTTTAGCATCTCGATATTCCACCTGTGTCACTCTTCAAACATTCAGTTGCCTAAACTTTGTGCAGAACGTGCAAAAAACAATGCTTATTACAAACTTTTGCAGTTACTTTACAGTCTTAAAGTTAACCCTGACACTTTGAACCGTTTTGCCCACGTTAGAAAGAATATTTTGAATATGTTGGGAGAATATTTTCGGGAAAAGTATCGATACCGATTTATCGGTTTTGAGTATCACTGAGAAAATATCGATACAAATATCAGTTCCGATACCAAAAACGTGTCGTTACTTCGATGTTTCTGTGGTACCGTGCCGTCCCTATAACAGAGGGACCCGCAGAGCCTGCAATGCAGAGGGGCCCGGGAAATGGCGAGTGGGAACCGCCGATCAAACTTTTAGTTGCATTCACTTATGTTGACATTATTTATATAATGGGTAAATCAAAGAAAAACACTGTTGAGTGAGAAATAATTGATTATAGGCGAAGAGGAAGTTGTCAACAATGTTTTAAAATTATTCCCAAATAATACAAATGCGGGCTTTTGTTGTAGAGAGCCGACCGAGCACGGCCCGTTACGCCTGTTAGCTGCTGCCAACGTAAGAAATTTATTTCTCTCTTATCTCTTGCTCTTTCCAAAGAGTGGCAAACTTTCATAATGTAATATGATGAAAATACTAAAATGTGATGATGATAAATGATAATTGCGCGTATACTACATTGAAATTACGAAACTGTTTCATTACGTTCTATCGGCGATCCAATGATTCACAAAAAGCTGTTACGCCACTGGAAAGATGAGGGGAGGAAAGGATGATTATTATTTCTTTGATCCACAGAAATTAAGAGGATCGGGTCATGTAGGCCCGAAGCCACCAAAGAAGGCTGGTTAATTGTAGCATGTCCTTTATATTCTCTGAATGGTATGTTTAAGAAAAAAAAATGTAGCTGATTTCTATTGATTGTAGCACGTCTATCGCTGCAAATTCGTAAATGCTCTTAGGGGAGTCGAAATCAATTAAATTTGTCGGATAATAATGAACTAAAACGGATGACATCTAATTTGAAGGCTTTCCTTCCAAGTTATTCCAGTAATATTCGTCAAGGGGCCAAAGAAGGGGGTAATTTCGTTATTAGCCGAGATGGAGGACATCAACAGGTGGCCTATAATTTAATCTGATCCCCTCTCCGGAAAAAGGGTTTTCGGGGAGTCTTTCGAGGATGACAGAGGACGGTGGAGGGGGGTTAAGTCTCGAAAGCGGTGGGGTCAAAGTCTGGAAAGCGGGAGAGTCGAGAGGACAAGTACAAACCTGAGCGAGGGGAGGGGGGCGGAGCCAAATCAGATTTGATGTGATTGATTGAAAGTGGACGGTAAATGAAGTGGACGGAGAGGGGAGGGGATGAGGAGGGGAGGGGGATCCCGGAGTCTCTTCACCAACATCAAAGACACGCCCCTACCCTCTACCCCCTCCACTATCCCCTCCAGACCTACACTACAACACTAACCGAAGCTTTCACACTAAAACCCACCTCGGCTTACGCGGCTTACGACCTTCCCCACCACCCTCCCCTCCATCACCGTCAGCCGCTTACGCACCTACGCAATTTCTCGAAGGCAACTCGGGAAGGAGCTGCCATCGATGAGCGGGGTTCGGCCACTTTACAAAATTATCTCTCCATCTCCTCACGTTTTATTTCCCACAGCTCTTCATACGGAGCCGCGGTGAGGTGGTGGAGGGAGGGGGGGGGGGTCAATTTCGTTATAGCTTCCTACTTCCGACCTCCTTTCCTTCCTCTTTTTTTTCGACAGCTAACAACGCATCTCTCACACACGAGATGACGTCGAGATCAAACACCAACACGAGCACACGGTCACAAGATCACGGCGAGATCACGCACCACTACGCGGTATATCCAATCACACTCACTTTCCTTTTCGCGCCCTTCCGATTGATTGACTTACCCACACACATACACGAAACAAGTATATACACATATATATATATAGCCTGAAATTCATAAGTTTTATTCTCTCCCTGACCAACCACCTCCAGGCCGCCCAATAGTTGCAAGTTTTGGATGTGTAACGGAACGAATATCTGCTTACTTAGATCCGTTATCGAGCTACACCCCTTGCTAGTGGGCAAACTCCAGCCGAACTGTATTTGAAGCGGAAGTTTCGAACACGCCTTGATCCTCTCTTCCCTCTCAAGCCCCAAGCTTCTATGTCATCGCAGGTCACGGGAAGATTTTTTACAGTTGGGGAGAGACTGCAGATTCGAATTTTCAAAGGGAGTGACTCAATTTGGGAGTTTGGCAGTGTGCTGGAGAGGTTTGGACAGCGTCATTATCTTGTCCAATTGGATGTCTCAGGAAGGAAACTAAAGAGGCACGTTAATCAGTTGCGGAGTACTCTCGTTCAGCCAAAGAAAAGTGTTACTTTTGGACCTTCCCGATCTTTTGAGGTTCCACGACCCCCCAATCAGAGTAATCACTTCCTACCATCCCACAACACTAAAAGCACACAAGTTACGCCGCAGCATTATTTGCCACCCAACTCTCCAGCTTCAAGAGGCCCTACGCCAGTACCAACTACGCCACAGCGGCCTATTGCTCGTCCTACCCGTCCCCGTCGTCTTCCAGCTAGATACCGTGACCCTAATGTGTTGTTGCAGTGAGTGCTTACCCCGGGTGGTGTTTTTCGTCATTCTGTGTAGATATTAGTCTTTTATGTACCTACCTATTTTTTGGAATTCTGATGTTTAATTTCTTCTTGTTGCTTTTTGTTAATATCGGGTTTTCGAGTTTAGTGGGGGAGAATATAATATCCATGTCAAATTCTCCCCAGTGAATAACACTGCTGAAACCTCTTACTTCTTGCCATGTCTTGCGTTGCGTCAATTTCTGATTATAGTTACGTTATAAAGCCATGCCTCTATCTTTTCCTACCCCGATTATCTTTTATAAAACACTTATTATCCCAAGTAAGGTCACAATATACCTCCAACCTATTGTGCAGGGGCAACCATCCTACATCAAAGATACGCATCATTTCCTCGATGTTCTTAAAGAGTCAAATGTTCCATCAAATGTAATTCTTGCAATTATTGACGTCAACTCTTTATACACCGAAATACCCCATGAAGAAGGGCTTCAAGCAATCACTCACTTCCTCCAACAGCGCTTTGTGACAACCCTCTCCACTAGTTTCCTAGTGAAACTTGCAGAATATGTGCTACAAATGAATTTTTTCAAATTTGGAGGAAATGTGTATCTACAAAATGAGGAACGGCGATGGGTACACGCATGGCTCCATCTTATGCCAATTTATTCATGGCCTATTTAGAAACCCGTTTTCTGTCATCAAGAGAGGAAGTTCCTCTCCTGTGGAAAAGATTCATTGATGACATATTTCTGATATGGCCCAATGAAGAAGATGAGTTGATAATTTTCCTCCAGGACCTCAACTCGCAATTTTCAGTGAAATTCACGTGGGCCTATTCTAGGACATCAGCCACATTTGATGATGGCGGATGGACGCTTTTCGACAGCAGTACATGTCAAGCCTACAATCAACAATTGTACTTGCATTACGATAGCTGCCATCCCCCCCAACACAAAGCGCTCTGTTCCTCGATCATTGTCCATCAGGGGTCATAGAATTTGTAGCAATCGAGAGGATCTAGAGCGTTTTTTAACTGGATTGCGAGGTAAGTTAGTAGAGAGGGGCTACCCCCGAAGGTTCCTCCAAGACAGAAGGATCCCTGCGAGAGGCCACTACAGACAAAATTAGCCTGCTCCTTCAGAACGAGTGCCATTGGTCACAACATTCTTTTTCGGTGCACAGAAGATCAATGGCATACTCTGAGAGCTCCTTACCATCCTATCTTCGAATCCCCAAACACAAGAAGTTTTCTCTGAATACCACGTGTTGCCTGCAGGCAAGGGAAGAAGATTGGCGAGATTTCGTATCATCGGCGCTCGGATCTGCTGCCAGAGGAATCTCAGCAGCCAGGGACACATCCTTGTACAAGGCCAAGGTGTAGATTGTGCAATCTGGTGATTGATGGCTCTACTTTCTTCTCCTCGAACTCCAATCACTCATACAAGTGGCGGGGTTCATCAGAGTGCCAATCTAGGATGTGTTTATCAACTTATCTGCAAGAAATGTTCGCCCCCAGAAGCCTTTTACGTTGGCAAAACCACGACGCCTCTCAACATCCGGATGAACAACCACAGGGCCTCAGTAAGCCAGACCCGGCAGCTTCCTGTAGCCATCCACGCTCAGACCCATCAAGCCTCATTTGACGACTGCTAAGGCGTAAAAGTTTTACGCACCATGCCAAAGGGGAATGATCGGCTTCTTCAGCAATCGGAGAGGGCACACATACGAATTTCGGGAGCCAATAAACCACCTGAGCTCAATCTAAATCAATAAAGTGCAACGTGCTGAGAAATGAGGCAAGGAGAAAAAATGGAACGAAGATCAATTGTTCACGCTGTGCCGGTTGGTTATGCAAAGCATCATCGAAGAAATCAAGCAACCAATCCCACAACAACAACCTGTTGTATTCATTCTTGTTTCTCCTAAAAGTTTTGAAAAAGGCAATACGCCGAAATATCAACTAAATTCTTTCTTCTTTCTTCTTTATTTGTCAAATTTATAAATATCTGCATATAGTTCAGTAGAACCTCGAAGAGAAGTTTCTATAATTCTACAACTAATTTGTGACAAAGAGTGTCTCGTAGGAACATTTTTGTAGAGGCTCCGTTTCCAAGTTATTGGCGGTTTAAAATTGTTTCCGTCACAAAAACAGCCATAACTTCTTCATTTTCCAATGAATCTCAAATCTGAGGATGCAGTTGGAATGAGCAATAAATTACCTATCGATCTTAATTATGGCAAACCAACATTTTGCTTCGAGTCTGCGAAGCAGCAAAAACCTTGTGTTCACTTTCGGGAGCCAAAAAATTTGTGTCGTCCGAATTCAAAATTTCCACCGGCATTTTGCGTTTCATAGATTACTGAAAAAATTTGGTTCCGTGTCCGTCGGTCGGTCTGTCTGTCCGCATTTCCTTGTTACAGCCATAACTTCCACAATTTTAGATGAATTTAGCTCATATTTTGAGGGACTATGCGGATAAGGCCTCTGGAGGTTCCATACTAATTTCATCTCAATATAATCAGCCGTACGCTCTGCGCATGCGCTAACATGAAATTCTTAAAACTGGTACGACTTTCATAATTTTGATTCAATTTACCTCATATGATGAAGGATTATACGCACAGCGACACTCAAGGCCTCATATGAATTCATCATGACCAAACTAGCGGTGCGCAGTGCGCATGCGCTTACGTGGAATTAATTAATTTTCGTTTTTACTGCCCGCCTCTGACGGGTAACAAGCCATCAACCACCAACAATTGCGATCAAACCAACAGCTTGACCAATTACCTCAACATCTTGCATCTGAAGATTTCTATATATTTTGAAGATATGGGTACAAAATTAGCCTAAAGTATAAAAATGTGTCAAATCCGGGAAAAACTGGTTTTATCAATCACCTGTAAAACATGCTATTGGTTTATGGTTTTACCAACCAAAACGGTCCTGAAGCTCTGCATGAATACCAGAGGAGATTTTTAAAATTACTAATCGTCGGATCTTGCCCAAATTCGGAGAGTAATCGAATAGAATAGTAGAAGGAAAATATGGTTCAATCATCCCTCATTAATTCCCAGGTCGCATGCTACGAGAAGGGAAAAGCGTCTGGAATATCGTTCAAATTTGAATCTTCAGGCACCCGTCAATTACGCTCAAAAAATAAGCCAGTACGGGCCATTAGATCGATACTCATTAGGATGTTTAATTGATTGGAAAATCCGTATTCGATACCTTTTCAAATGTTATCGAACCTCGAAGGATAGATAACCTGCTCAATCTGTGTGACTATTATGCGAATCCGCAAAATCATTTCCAAGTTTGGCATCAAATTAAAAATTATGCGTTCGGATACGCGCAAAATCCAATCGCAACAATATAATTAACTTTTTCAACTGGGTGCCTTTCAATTTTGAGCGAATTTTGAACATTTTGTATTGAGAAATAAATCATTTATTAAATTGATCAGTATGCGAACACATTAATAGCGATAAAATACATGAAGTTTAAGTTGTTCTTTCGGATTTCAGATGACCTGTGCCACAGTTGATAGCCTGCCCCCTCATCAGCGAAGTGGATAACGAAGGATGTCGGTCACCCAGCCACGGTATTGGCGAGTGGCAGAGAGCGACTACTCGGTAAGCTGATTCGAATAATAAACATCTGACGAGTCAATTCTCACTTTCCCGGCACGTAGTCAACTAGCTGTTATAGGCTGAACACTAAAATGTCGGAATAATGTAAAATTTCAAAGTAACACAAAGTTTTTATCCCTCTGGTGAATCGAATGAATTCACTCGGACCGCTTGACATTCATCCGCTCACTGTCTTTAACAACTAGAGCATATATGGGCTACCTTTGACATGTGATAAGCCAAACTTCAGTGCCCAAATATGTTAGAATTTAGGAGTGAGTTTTCTCGAATCCCGATCAATTCCATTTGCACGTGTTTTGCACCAGAGAAGCAAATAAATCGAAACAGTCTTCCATGTTTTTGAAATCGCTAAATCTGATAAAAAATTGCTCCGACAAAAACTTGTGTTCTCCAACATATTGAGCGTAAGCGAAATTGTCATACCCTGAGAGCGTGTTGAAATAGTACCTGTTACCTGACATCACATAAGCGGATTTCGTTCTGAAACGCTTTCAAATGGCTGTACAAATAATTCACCTTCCTCCTTAATTCCATGTTTTTGAAGTTTCAAATTTAAATCATTCAAATTACTTACTTGTAAGGGCGACCAGAAATACTAAGTTACATATCCATTTTGGGTCACTTATTAAGATAGTGGTTCATCTTTTATATGCATGAAGGCAACTATCTCACTTCTAAGCTGGTAAAACCGATTCAGCCTCTGATATCACAATGATATGTTGAGTTGCCATTCGGCTGATATTCCATCCAAAAACCCCTTGAACCCACGGGATGGAATAAAATTAATGATTGTTACTATCACATTCGTAATATTCTGGAGCTGAAAGCATTGAGAACATAAGTTCTGTTGGGAAGAATGCAATGAAGGACTATCGCAGTTTTGCACATTTAATTTAAATAATTTAATAATAGCTTTGGTATTTCATTTTATCTCAATTATTTTTAGTTGGTTGGTACCAATTATTCGTTTTTTTCATGTGGCAATTTTCCTAAACGATCTATGATAAATTTCAAATTGAGCTCCTTGGAGACACAATACAATTATTAGGTATGGCGGTAATATAGAAATAAACCTTTATGTAATAGGTAATGTGCAGCGTTTCACTGGACTTCTTTTACTTCTTTACTTCTTTGTTGTCTTTTTCGAAATGAACTTATTCAGGGAGAAGATGAAAAGAAGTACAACATCCACCAAAGACAATAATTTAAAAATTAAGTCCTTTTATTTTGAGAGAAATTTTAAGCCTGATTTTAAATTGTAATTAAATATCTACAGTTCAGTTAGTAGTAAACTAGGGTGAAACCCGTGCTCCGAAACTTGATAACAACGAAGAAATTCGGAATCATGAGGAGTCGAATTGACTCTAAAAGTGCCTTCCTACATCCTTTGTCAATATCTTGGATTATATAGTTGTTCAAAATGTTCAAAAATATGGGCCCGTCCGGGATTTGAACCCGGGACCTCTCGCACCCTAAGCGAAAATCATACCCCTAGACCAACGGGCCAGTTAACAATCGAAAGTTGATTAATAAAACTGGTTCGTACCGAGAGTGATCGAGAGCGGGAGGGGGACGGTTGGAAGTAGGTCGAAATCGGAGCAGTGACTTTCGCTGACCGACGCAAACAGGAGTCAGACGGCAGCCAGAAACTAGAAACGGCCTTCGCAAAAGGACGAATGAATGAATGAATGAAAGGAAGATTTATTGGCAAAGCTTCTGCTTGTAAAGCTCATAAAGTAAGCCTCGCACCCTCTTTTATGTTCAACAGAAAATTCACCGGTCATGTACCAGTTTATAAGAAGAAAAGCACCTCTGAACACTGTTATACCGCACGAATAGGGCGGGCTCCGGAACGAATCGTCGGAGATTAAATGCAAATTTTTTTTTTTAAACAGACTGGAATGGGCATTTCCCCCATCTCAACAATATTACTTGACTGTACACAACCGAAACCTGTAAATTTACCTCTATAAACCTATTAAAAATCCTAAATACAAATGGAAAGAAACGCTCATCACTCAGGAAATTGTTTCTTACCACTTTGAACACCGCTACAATTTAGAAGCCCGTACAATCACAACATATCACGACAACAGGCAAAAACCGGTTGGAAAAACATCTGAAATATATCGTGAGAAATCCTCGGATTTTCTTCAGTAAGTGATTTCATGGAAGATACCCGAAATAAGGGTTTTAATTGTTGTTTATTTTATTTTTACAGGTTCGTTAGCCCTTCAGCAAATAGTTCAATTTACGAATTCCATATAAAACATGTTATCGATAAAACTTTTGTTCTAACAGAGAAACACAATATCGCCTTTGTTCACCTTAAACAGGGAATGCACTAAATATAAAACAACAATTGAAGCCCTTTTTCCGAGTATCTTCGATGTCATTAAAGGCTGTACGAAAAACTGAATAAGGATTGTAATTGTTGTTGTAAACATTGAATTAGAATATGAGCACTTTATGTGACAAAAAAGAAAAAAAAATCTTACTATCAATGTCAATTAAAACTTATTGTACCCACTAGGTATATTCGGATACTCTTCAACGAGCATTAAAGGATTTTGGACTTTTCAAATTGTTAGCATTTTCAGCACTTCTTAATGATATTAATTACAATTTCCACCTGTGTTTTCCTGTGTGTGTGTTTTTCGGCACAATTCTTTGAATTTTACCACTTTAAGGTGCTAAAAAAGTGGTGTCCAACGAACTCACCCTTTTGTCCAAAACATTTGATTTTTTGGATCAAGAACGAAGTTTTTATTTCAATCCCGTCGAGAGTTGTCCAGCAAACATTTCCGAAAGCTCCTAAACGGATTACGATTAAGACATTTTTCAAGAAATTTTGATTTTAAAACTTTCAAAGCCATTGCAATAGCTTAATTTTTTATAGAAATTCGCTAAAAACGCAGAAATGTTTGTATTTATTATAATGATGAACCAAACCAAGAGTGGGATACATAACTGTGATATTTTGTTCGGTGTTTAGGTATCAGAACCAAACTGCGACACTTTTTAAAGATTATCAGGTCCCGGCCGATAATGATCTAAACGTTCGTTCGTACGCGATTGGGGAGGGAAACAATTAAATGAAAAATACTAATTATTTCCGTTGGAGACGTTTACTCTACTCTATTCTGTTCAACGTAGGGAGCGCTGGCGTCTGTGCGGACTACGAATGAAGAAGAAAGCGGAGGCAGATTAGCCCCTCCGCCATAATTAGGTTTTTTCTTCCCTTCCTTTCTCCCTCGGTCCTCCCACACAGACCTGCACCACTAAAAACAGCCTCTCTACTTCCGTTTATTATTTTAATTAAGGGAACCAGCGTGTAGTTGAGTATCAGACCGAGAAAAAGAAGTGAAGAAACAGAGAAATTGGTTTTTCCCGGTAAGAAAATTTGAAAACTAACAAGGAAACATACCGTCTTAAAATGCATCCACGTTACCAATAGACAATAAAAAGTAAACATCATCTTCCAAGAGGCTTCGGAGTTGGGTTCGTTCTTTTTAATTAAAAAAAGATTTGGACCAAAGGCCCATAATAACCAAAACCGACATGAATAAAGTGGTAGTGTTCAGCTCCGTTAAAATTTTAGTGTGACCATTACATCAGCTGTACAATGTGGTAGCTATAAGGATTCTCTGCCTCGGTTATTCAAGATCGAGTTTTCTGCTCTGCATTTAGAAGGCACGGGAAGGGACATTGAACCTCTTGATATGGTACGATATGTGAGGAGTTTACTTTAGAAGGGGAACATGTCCATTGATTCCTTTAGAATTTTTTATTCTGGGTATACGAGCATCGTGTCCGTTCAGCACTTTGGTATGCTTGACATATTTTATTGCCCCATTCGTCCACTTGACGGCAGTTCCAATCAGACAAAACCTGTCTTCAGAACATGCTCAACATTATCCACAGAAAGCAGCACTATGGCTGTAGGGCACGCCGTGTGTTTGTTGTGCTCGAGGTAATCATTACTGTTATTGTTTAGTTGAGTCCTCGGTGATGCACCGTGGCGTTCATTTTGCAGTTTTAACCTAAGAACCTACTTAACTATTTCGCTGTAACGGATGATACTGTTGCCGTCCTCAATCAGGCCTCGCGATAAAGAAAGTTTTTCGTGTACTCTTTATTCTACGATTTCTTCTCTTCGTATTCTACAAATTTTTGGTTTTAAGGTGTAGGCAAGGTCAGATGGAATCTGAAAACGAAAATTGTGTCGCAACAGCAAATTTTCTAATAAAAATAATACTTCATCCAAATACGTATTATTGAACAAATAAACACTTTGGACATTTGTAATCAGGGCAACACTAAATATTGCATGTGAAAGTAATCTCAGCATCTAGATCAATCAATCCTAAGGGATTCGAGGATTAGTCTATCAAAAAATAAAATCTTTCGAGTAAGAGGATAAATACTTTTTGGTTGATTCAGATAGAAATTAGTTCCCTTAATCAAATGAGACCGCTCGAGTTAATGTACGACCATCCGTTCACTCAAAATTTTAAAAAATCGGTTAGGTAATTGGTCAGGCTACAGAGCTGGGGTGTGGAGCTCGTTCAATGGAAAGACTCAGTAAGAACAAATGGCTGGTGGCAGCCCAAGTATTTACATATTCAATGCAATTACAAGATATGGAGGCGAGAGGTGCCGAGTTTAGATAATGTTCCACAGACAACGTCAAATATACGTAGATCAGCGGCTTACGTAGAAATAATAGACCTACTTAGACTTAGAGAAATAATAAACTGTGTATTTCAACACGAAAAGGCTGTCGATGAAAACACGAAACGGGGGGAGAGAGTTCGCACCGCTTGAAAACCTCCAGCAAATCCGAAATTGAACGACAACAATCTCACTCCTTGCTCGACGAGCCCCGGCGGTATTAGCTACATCGGGAGAGAAGGGCAGGGGAAGGTGGATCGCTGGGATAAGCCGGCCTCGGGATTTGTCGCCCAGGCGGCGGCGGCGGGGGTAGACATCAAGTAATCTTCAACGCAAACAATCCTCTCCTTTCACAACCACCCCCGCCATCACCTGTGACGTGCCCTCCCGACCGAGGCCTATTCCGGAGCATCGTATGGGCCCGGGGGCGGTTTTTCGATACGACAGATAACACTATCGGGGGCTGAGAATCTTCATCTCGGGGGGAATAACAATAGCTTGGGCGAGAGGGTGGAGTGCGGGCCTGCCACAGGAAATTATGGGTGGATCTTCTGGGTCAAGAAGTAGATTACGGCTACACCCGAATCTACTCGCGATAATTTTGCAAACAAGATAATAAGAAATTCGCACTAACAGCGATACATTTCAATGAAGGTACGGTTGGGTTTATCGAGATTTAATAATCTTTTATTTTACCCATCAAATAGAATATTTTGAGTGATAACAGTGTGATGACGGAAATTCTAACGTCTTTACTCACATTCAATTCTTAATAAGCTGATCTAGTCTTGTAATTAGCTATTCAATTGTTTTAATATTTTTGTGTTTACCGTTTATGCGCGTCGTTCCTACATTCCTACATCGTAATCACATTCAGATATTCATAATGACAAGTCGAGACCAATAGTACTCTCGTTGTACAACGCCGCTTCGCGAAGCTTCGCCCGAAATATCAAATTCATGTTTCCAGTTGTCAAGACTATCCTCCGCTAACAAACTGCCAGTTAGGAGCCTTATTAACAGATTAAGAACAGTATTAAGACCGCTCCCGTCAAAATTGAGAACTTTTTTTTTAATTTTCATATATATAATTTCCCCTTAAAGAAGGAGGGGGTACAACATTAAATAAAAACGAAAAAACTAAACAAAATAAAAGTGGGGAGGACGCCTAGATTTACCCGACGACGGCCCTTGGGATTTGGGAAATATGACGATGATGGAGGAGGGCGGGGGGGGGGGGGGATGAAAGGAAGTGCCCCCATAGAATGACCACCAGTTCAAGTAAGAGCCCCGGATGACGAGGGTGGTGATACCACGAAGTATTCCTGACGAGAGAATAATCAGATACATACCTACATATAAGGGAAGTTATATCGGGAGCTCAGAAGAATAAGTTAAAAAAAAGACACTTTATTCCATTAAACACAAACAGAACTATATAAATGGGCCGAACTATAAGCAATTAAGGAATAATCAGTGCTACGACGGGCAGAGTAACGCCTTACACGGGTAACGCAACGAGACTGACTCGAGCGGGGCTTCCTTGGAGCTTTTATAGGGTAGGTGTGCTGAGCAAGCGCGATTCTTGCTTAACCAGCATTTCTACAGTTACAACATGATATGTATATATTATATACATAGATTGATAGAAACAAACTTCGAGTTATACATACATGGATTATCTAAAAAATATTAAAGCGGAATTTGTTCTGTTCGTACGAGATATCATTCACTCATGTAAATGGTACATTTTAGATGGTAAGGTTGATCATTGTTAATGAGTACTTTTTTCAAAGGCAATTTAATGTTTATTCAATTTTTAGTTTCATTTGTTCATTAACATTCACTTTTGAAAAATATATATACAAATACGCATAAACTGTCACAAGAAGGCTCAAATAAATCCAGATACCAAAAATTCCATGTTTACCCGTTTGGCCAACACAATTCCCAATATGAGATACCAAGCGTTCCCAAAATGAGACACTGTCTCATATTCGGGTCACCTTCAGTAAAACGATCAAAAAGGAAATTGTAAGTGCATCAGTACAATGCTTCAGACAACATCACAACGTGGAATGAGGCTTGAGAATCATTTGCAATAAATTCTACACAAATGTATGCCCGTGAAGCATTAAAAAATATCAACGGCGAAAAAAAAAGGCAGCAACAAATTTCACAGGATTGTATCATCAGAATTAGGAATTGAAAATAAATCTGAAATCAAACTTCTCAAAAAGTTCGTCTCAACCTAAAATGCTATTTCTAAAATACGCTGTGTCAAGTAGTTCTTAAAAACACCTAGTTCTTAAAATACGCAGTCAAGAACATCACATTAACGTATTTCTAAATATCAAAACAAAAATTGCACAAGAACATGGAATTTTTATTTCTCCGCAACTTCGTGAGACCAGTGTAACACTGACGACAATTTCTCCCGTTGGTTATCCTGAGAAAATATATTTCCATAATTTCAAATATTCGTAATAAGATATTAAAGGTTGAACCTTGGCATTTTTGAACAATGATCTGCAAACCGTAAAAATGTACAATTTAAACGTAAACTGCATTCATTACGAACATTTTCCATTTAAACTTTTGTTGGTCGGCGAGAAAAAGAATGGAACGCCAGGTGAATGTGAAGAACTCAGGGAGTATCTGGCAGTTCAAAAAGAGTAGCCACATATTTTTTCATTAGGACACTGAAATCATTGTTAATGCAGTTTACTGCCATAACTTAAAAGTCAGTGGGGGCCCACAGCTTAAGATCAGCACTTAAGTAACCTGATAACTGTAGATAATCAAACGATGAAGAGGGAAATTTGGAAATTATGGTGAGACGACACGGTGAAATCCTATATCGAGACTTCTTTGGTTCTTATATTCGAATGCGCGTGTCTGTTACGTGTCTCGTACGTTTTCGGAAGAAATTTTGAGAAGCCCTACCTCACTCCACCCAAGTTTTTGTTCATTCTATGTCTGGATTTATTTTCATGATAGAAATATATATAGGCAGATATATACTTTTTACTTGTAATTACATAAAGTGCAATACAATTGTCAACAAATAAACCAAATAACAGTTCATTCGTGCTCATTAATATCTACACAGTTGAACAAAGACAACCGAAATGGAACAGAGTAATAAAAATTATTATTTAACCGTAAGGAGTGAAAAAATGAATGAAAATTAAGATGAATAAATTGAATAAATGAATCGATACAAAATAAAATAAATGATCTGTGCATCTAAAAAGCGAAGCGACTACAGGCGACTGAAACAAAGTGTTCAGTATTCAGAAAGTTACAGTGTATTTTGACTTATCATTTTCAATTATGAATCACCAAGAGAAAATTATTTCAATTAAAATAGGAATAGCCTCATACCCCTATAAATTTGTTGGTTCAAATTTATTTTAATTAAACAAAAATGAGTTCAAAACATCCACCCCTCCAAGAACTAATATTTATAAAGCTTCGATTAGAAATAATAAATAGGCTCTAGTTAATCGTCTACATACGATTTGATGAACCCCTTAGAATACAATTGAAAGGCTGAATTATTAATTAATAGTTTGGTGTTTTTAAATTAAATGTGTTTAAATGATCTTTTAAACCACTTATAAAAAATGGGGAAAACAAAAATGAAACGGATTAGGTATTGATCAGAGCATAAAATGCAATGATAAGTAAGGATGAAGCAGACGAAAAATATGAGGGGTGTTGTATTGGAAACGGTTCGGGGAGCAGCAAAAAATTTGGGCCCGTCCGGGATTTGAACCCGGGACCTCTCGCACCCTAAGCGAAAATCATACCCCTAGACCAACGGGCCAGATTGAACGTCAAGAAGAGTTTGTGTATACAACCGTCTAGAAGCTGTAGCAAGAGCTTCATCATCAACCTATCATTACATCGGATGATGATTTCATCATACAAAACTATTAATTTTTGACAAGTCCATTATTTGATTTGTAGCCTAAATGATTGTAATCGATAAAAAACCCCTTTTATAGGAAATGTATTTGGTTCTCCGTTATGGTACATTATCAACTGTTGTAAGACGTTTTGAAATCAATAACTGAATTTCTGAAGGACTGAAATTTTTAAGGAGAAATCTTAGGTTGTAAATGGGTGGTGTGGGGTGGGGTTAGGGTTAGTACTAAAGGACGCCCAAATTCGAAATTTCAAGTTGGTGATTCCAAATTTGGTGAATTTGGGATGATGCTGGTATGCCTTGCGCCCATTTACACGAGCGCAATAATGCTATATTTGGATTTAACGGGTTTTTACGATTTGAAATTTCTTTTGAAACTCGTGCCACGGTAGATAGGTGGGAGGGCTTGCGGGAAATCCTGCATATTTCATAGTCCGTAGTAAACTGAAAATAAATTATTTCAAGCGACTTACTCCCTCGTGAGACGGGGAAATTGAGCCGGTTTGACACCAGAAGGATGTGCGTCGATATCGACTACAGACCCCACGACGTTTTTACTAGTCGGGCAGCACTTACCTACCCCAACATCGCTAGGAAGCCACATTTTATCGCTCCCTAGGAAAAAAAGGGGAAACATTTTAGGGGAGACCCCAGGTGACCCATCACCTTCTTTAAACCCTCCTTCGCTCGCCATAGCCCTATCACCCCCTCCAGTCATGTGCAATCCCCACGGAACTTGAATCAGCTTTTTTTTTTTACCTCGCTCCCCGCGTTCGTATGCGTTCGCATGAGTTGAGTGAGCTCCAACTTTATATCGAGCGGTATAAAAGATGGTTAAGGTAGAACTTCTGTATGGTAAGCCCAGGCCACCGTATGAAAAAAATATATATATTTCTTCTTCCTCGGTCTCTAAAATTCACCTGTGGCGGCCTGAAAAGTCCGAGGAGAGGAGATTGAGCTAAATGCTGATTGTGCGATATATCTCGTGAGTAAATAATGTAATACTCACCGGTTTCATTACGTGGCCGGAAAATACCTTTTTTCGCTTCAAACCACACAGCAGTTTCGGCTAATGAATCAGTGAATTTTGATACAATCTATACGCCAATTTACAGCGATGTAGCTTTTCCAAGGATTTTAATTGTGCAAACTCAAACAAACCTTTTACAATGTTGAACAACCGCTGTAACGTGATAGAAGTGAGTAAAAATCAACCTTGAGAACCTCGATGACGTTCGAAATAAACCTCTCACTGGATATTGGTATTTTCTGAAATCTCAGAAGGAGAAGTATGTTACACTCGGAATACAGAAACTTTTGATTTTTTTCGTGACAACTGCTTTGGGCAGAAATTTTGTTTGGATCTAAACGAAAGTGGACGTTTTGAGATAGTGGATTCTGATGTGGTACAGTTATTGGAACCGCAAGATAGACCGGACTAGATTAAAAAAACTAATTAAACTACATCCGCAATCTTGTAATAGTCGTATTCAAATCTTCCAAGAACAATAACAAAATACTTCATGTCATACATGGGTCAGAAATGTTGAATTTCAAAGAATGGTGGAGCCAATTTCATTTTGAAAAAACGCGTTTCGGTAGAAATAGTTGTCCGGCATTAAAAAAATTTTCTGTGTAAAAATATAGTTTAGGCCTAAACAAACCTTTCACGGCATCAAACAACCGCTGTAACGAGTGGAAGTGTTTCTGAAATCTTGGAAGGAGGATTAGTTGAACCCCAAACTTTGGATTTTCAGTGACTACTGTTATGGTCAAAATTTTGTAGACCGATAGTGATGCTCCAATCGGTACATGATAGACTCAAAACGACACTGAAAGCCAAGTTAGTTGCATCACTGTCCATCACTATTTCGGAGAAGTACAGGGGGAGAAACACTGGGCCCTTGTCATGTGTGGTTTACATTTTTGTCTTCCATCCTGTGCTGTTTATTACTTTGTTTTGAACTATTTGTGTGTGCGATGTTGGTGACTAGTCGGTGGAAATTTTGGTAAAGGAATGAACAAGCATATGGTTCTGTTCGCGAGTGCCAAAATGAAACACAAGCGGTGAACCGTTTGTGAATTAATGGCCGCCCAATCCCTGGAAAGAATTTTCCTGAAGATATTGTAGCTTCTGAACGTTAGGTTGTTTCGATTTTCAAAGACGAGATTACTGAAGGTATCTCTTGCAAAATAAATGTTGATGTTTATTTTTTACGGAAGCTAGCAAACCCTGAAGTAAAGGAAAACTTGAAGGAATTGCGGATATGGTGGTATACACGAAAAAAGAAGCAGACTACAGTCATTCTAACACGTGGATTTATAATTTTTTGAAAAATTTGAGATTATTCGCGACATTTTAGGGTCACTTCTAGGTTCAGAAATTACGAATAATTGCCTAAGGTGATTTTCTACGGATCAGAAACCTATTCCAGTCGATTTTTCTCCCAAAATTCCTTGGTAATGATACGCAAATTCAGAACTTGGGTATTCTGTAGGACTAGCTCTAAAAGGAGGGGGTCCTTTCTGCTCAAAGATTTTCGAGGTTTAGAAATTCAGCGAGTGATTTCAAAACGTCAAACAACACTGTTCTACGTACCTTCATCGGAGAGAGGATTAAATTTCCGAAAGTAGGGTTTTTATCGATTAAGAAGCTGAGAAGCAATACTTCGAAATTTTCCTTGCCGAAAATACAAATACATAATACAAATCGAATGTTATACGAAATTTCTGTAACTAAATAATGAATGGATGAAAAGCTCGTTTTCGAAAATGCAAAGAAACGCGCAAAAAGCACACCAACCAAGGCGAATTCTACAGAAGTACGTCAACTGGATTAATGATTAAAATAGTTGATAATCACTCATTTAGCTCAAATATTGCAATAATACCAACACACAAGTTTCCTATTTATTCTAAGATCTATTATATATCTATATTTTATCCTCCGACTCACAACAGAAATTTACGCATTTCCAATGACCGCACAACGAATTCCCAGATAAAAGAGCTTAAAATATTTTCCTCTGATTACTAATTTATACATTTTAAACATTCTGCCCATGACCATTCGATAAGTGCTATCAATTGATGAACTACGTTCGGAAGCCTGAAATTGTTTACTTCTTATCGTGACTTCCCATCATTATTCTCTATTTTCTTACTGTCCCTAATTTTCCAAGATGAATCCTTCCTCATTGAATTCAGAATTGGTAAATATTGCAATAGTAGGGTCATTCTGACGAGTGTTGGAGCCCAACATCTTGATATCCAGTAGTTGAAATGCGTTTGTCACACGGAAGGTTCTCCTTTGGTGTCCATGGGCCCTAATATCTAAATTTCTAACGATCAAATGATTCCTCCCCTGTAAATTGAACACAGAGTCCAGCTTCGTTGTTTTTATCTTCAAGGTATTTGACGCTTAATTTCAATACATGACTAGCTTCCCAAAGGGCCGAAAGTCTCTCCTTCAATAACTCAACTTCTGGTGTCCTTTACGGAATCCGATCATTTTTCGATTGTTTGATGCACAGGTGTTGATAAACTGACAGATTTGAAACTTTCATAACTTGATTCTTGATGGTTAGGTACGCGAGGTTCTGAGATGAGCGAATCCACGGTGTACAAATAGTTGGAAGGAGGAGGGATTTAAGGGTTTTGAATGACTTTTGAAAAATTTGGGACACTTCACATCACTAGTTTATGTAAAATGCTGGTTTACTTACTCGAATGAACTGTTTTCAAAATTCAAACCAATCAACCATAATATTTTTATGCTATTTATAATTAATGATTGGATTAAGGGAGTCATTAACGGACGAATGTACGATTGGAAATGATCTGTATTTCAAATAATCGGTGGGGGCGACGCAGAGGGGCACAGTCGCCATCTCTTGGCACCTTCATCAATCACATTACCAAGTTCCACTTGTCATATACAACGACAAGCGTGCTATATGACGATTCCAATCGATCTCCTCCTTCAACTACGAGTAAATAAATGGCGAACGTGATGACTCGAGCTTCGAGATTAGTCTTAGCTTAAAAAAGTTTTATTTCTGAGGATTTCTTTCCGTGGAGATGTAAGACTTCAAGTTCCAACCGTTTCCCTCACGCAGCATTCGCTACATCATCCGCCGCAGCAATATTGTGGAAACCACACTGGTAACGCGGCTAAGAGAAATATGTTCCGGTTTCAAGGCTTCAACTTCTTTTGGGTGACCTTAATGGTTTTCCAAAATTGCATATCAATTGGATTTCCTATCTATTCTCATGCGATACCCAACTTCGGATATTCTAGGAATTTTTTCAGGAGATGAGGTTCGTATCTCCTACATTATTTCCAGGGATTTCTCAAATCTAAATTTTCGAAAACTAAATGTTTTCCACTTGGCATCACGACACCCATTAAATCTAAGCTTCCGGAGGAAAAAACCAAATACTCGTGTATCTCTTTACCGAGCCCTAAACGGTTTATCAGGAATCTCCCTCGGGAAGGGACTAACCCTCCCATGAATCACCCATTTCCAGCTAGAGATTCAGCCCATCTGCAGGGCTGTATCGCCCGACCCTTTTCCGGTGTCTTTTTCTTCCGCAGTTCGTTTCCCAAGCGAAAGGGGTTTTCTCAGGCACCTCCCAGAGCTTTCGAGGGTTTTCGACTTCATTAGAACTTACGAGGCCCCTGGGCCAAGTTGTGGGGCGGCCAAGGGATTTCTCGGGTCGCGGACTTCTCCTTCCTTTCACATAAAGCAATACGTCCTTTTGGTTTTTCTCTCCTTGAAAGACGTCAGCCAGCTTGTACACTCATTTGGGTCGGTTAGAAGATTAATGAATCCCAAAAGATGCTCTTGACAGCATTGGTTTCTCCATATACGGGATTACTTCTACTATTGCTACGCAGCATTATACGCTGGATCATCATATCAGTTTTGGAGGTAACAAAGAAGTTGTTTTCAACTATTAATTTGCGTTGCAGACCCTCCGAATAGTTTTTGGTTTCGTCGCCAACTCTTTTAAGAATGGCATGTGCTCAGAAATTAGAACTCATTTGGTGCATTGAGCAAATAAGTATTAACATCGTGCGATAGTAAAGGAGAATGGATTCTGAAGAATTCGAACTTTCATTTCTTGGCAGTACTCGGAGCTTCAGCCGTTTTTCTTACCTGCCTACAGAGAATAAAAACGCAAAAAAAGACCAATAATTGACTAATCAAAACATAGAGCTTAATTCAGACAGAAAATTGTGATAGACTGATGATTCGCTAAAATCAGACTAATTAGATGACAATGGATTCATCTCCGCAGAATGTACTCATCCCCCAGCAGAAAACTTCACATCGATAAGGATAATAAAGTGAAATCATAAATATAGTTAGGGGGGGAAGAATCGTGCAAATATCTAATGTAATCGATACTTCTCAGATTAAAGTACATGCTATTTTGAAGGTTGGGGATAACAGATTTGCTAAAATCAGAAAAATTGGATGTGAATTGAGTGAAGTTATGAAATTTGGTTGCACATGAAGATACAATACAACAGAAGATAAATAGATGAGGGGATAATTAAAGAAGAACATGACAGAGATTCGGTGTGAGAGGAAGAAGTAAAATGAAAGCTTTGATAATTATTAAGCTGGGTTTAGACCGCACACCTCGTCTTCCACTCGCGAACCCAAACTCATCCTCGCCTCACTGTTTATACGACGCGCATTTCCTCGCGTAGAAGGGTGAGGCAGGCTCCACAGGCGAGTCGGTATGGTTCAAACGATAAGAGGGAACAGAGACCTACAGGAGACATTCCCTCCTCAGGGTGAGTGGCCTCACGGTGAAGGAGCATGTTTAAACGATGAGAGAGACCGAGCTGGTGCGCGAGTAGGTTTGCTTCGAGTCAAAACCCAGCTTTAGAACGTGGAGCGGAAGGACATTGATGACATTATTAGGAAAAAAAGGGAATGAAGCTACTGAATAACATTTTGTAAATTTTGATAAAATTTATATGAAAAATCGTGTTCGCTGGAAGAAACGACAGAAAGCCAATATTTCTCATGAGTATGGGTCGAAAAGTAGAGCAATCAAAATAGAAAACCAAATGAAGGAACGACTGTTTTGTTTAAAAAAGCCCAAAAGTTGTGGAGTGATACCCACACCAACAATCTAAAACGTATAGATCATTGGACAGCTCCATTTTTCCTCTTTAACAAATGAAAATAGGGAACTTGAACCGGTTCTATAGTTTGGAAATTTGAATGTATCGAACAAACAGTAAGTCCTTCAAGAAAATGTTATGCCACAATTTAAAAAAAATACTAATTCATGGACAACTTCTCAGAGTTGCCTATAGTTGAACGGAACAGCTCAGACAGTCGCAAAACGTGCAAAACAATAAACCCGTTTGTGATAATTCACTTCTCCTAGTCTAAAAACTACGTTTAAATTATATTTGAAAACTCAATGAATTAGAATTTTTAATTTTCAACTTTAGTGGGGCCGTCCACTGGCACCGATTTCGGCCAAAAACACATCGGCCGTGCACGGCCGAATAGGACCGAATGATCCCACAACAAGCGAACCAGTTGACGCGCGTCCACTGCATCAGAGCTATTCGGCCGTCATCGGCCGTGCACGGCCGATGGATTTCTAGATCCGAATAAATTGGGATTTTTCGGACGTATTCGGTTGAGCTAGCCCGATGTAGCAAATCGCGCGGTTCTCTCCGTCACTTCCAACAGCTCTTGGGCTTAGCTGGTCTTACACCAAGACCAATGATAATACATTATCCATCTATTGATCAATCACTGCGTGGGACTTCCTAAACATGCGGCACCTACCTAATCTCGGCCTATATGGTCTTTTATTAGAGATTTAGTAGGAAAATACTTGGTACTTACCTGTGTATTTGCATGTTCCGGCATTCCATTGTATCAATCCATGAAGATTCATGTTCCCAATAAATGGAAAATGAAGATAGAACGGTATTCGCGCGAACACGGAACGAAGTAGACTGCCGGAGACCGCCACGCCCGAACGACCGGAGAGAACTGACCGAGGCCTCGACGCCCGAAGACGAACAGGAAAGGACTGGTCGAGGCCGCCCCGCCCGAAGACGGACAGGAAAGGACTGGTCGAGGCCGGCCGCTCTCCGATACGAGCAGGCCGGCGGAGGGATAGGCGGTCGCCGGGGTGCCCGGAAAGTTCGTGTTTTCGAAGTTTTAGAAGTTTTAGAAAACTTCGAAAACTTTTTTGACGCAACACACAAAACACACTTTGAATTAATCTTGAAAACAGAGTACCATGTCCTACTCATGAAAAATATAGGCACTACTTTTGTTATAGGTAATAATTCCCTCGAAAAATAGATTGAAAATAACGGTTTTACTTAATGTGTTGGCCCCTATAACGGTCATATCTTCACGTCCTCAGGAATTTGATATCGGACTGATATCACAGCTAAAAAAAGGCTTAATTGGTTACCGATATTGCTTCTGCACAAAATAAGACATTGGTTTGATAGTTTTTACCATTTGGGTATACACAGTACCTTTTCTTTTTTATTTATTCGGATATCTTATTTCGTTTATTATTCAATAATGAACCTAAGTTAAAAATGGGTTGTGAAAGACTAATTAGTTTAGTAGAAGATAATGTGGCACTGTGGGATATGCGGGACAAACGATATCATCGACGAGACATTCAAATGAAGTTGTGGACAAAGATCGCTTATTATTATTAATCCTAGTCGAGTCACCATGTCGTTTATATTATTAAAAATTTAATATTTTTTATTCGGCTCATTTTAAATCAAGGCCAGTATTGAATTTTTAAAATTGTAAAAACGCGGAGTAGACTTATCTTAATAGTTATACGCTAATAGGTAATAATAATTATTATAATTATAATTAGTATAATTATTATACTTTTGGTAGTTATGAAGGAGGTTTATTTTAAGCTCAAAACCAAAACTAAATACTTGTGTTATTGATGAAAAATGTCTTAAATTTTTCTCGTACGAAATAGGCTGCATTTACACATCTATTTTCACCAACGGTAGCAAAACGATCACATGTTTGTGTTGACGCAGGAACATCTGAGGGTAAAATCTGAGATCCTTCTTTATCAATAACAATGTTATGCAACAAACATATGCATTTAATGATTGTGTCAGCATCTTCTGGATTAACGTCTATAGCTTTGTGCTATTTTCAAACAATATAACATCATCAAAATCCATTATAATGTTGCTTACTTTGTCACGAGACACAAAAGCACATGTAACATTTCACTAGCAACTGACGAACTGGACTGACAAAAACCGGCTCCAGTGGACGCGCGTTTTCGGACGAAATTTCGTCCGGCGTGCCGGCCGGCGCGTCGGACGATCTGCCGGCTGTGCAGCCGGTTCCAGTGGACGACGGCCCTTATTCTTACTGAACGTTTGTTGGGAAAATGATGCTGACAATTTTTTGAAGAACTCCCCCCTCCCCCCCCCCCTTTCCCAATTGATCCCTTAATTTTTCCCATCTTATGGCATTTTAGTGGTTTTCGATCAATGTTTCACTCAGATTTTCAAACCATTAAACAGATTTTAAAATCTGTGTCTCATATTCTTCTTATTATACAGATCGAATTTTATTTTTGATTAGGGATCACTCCACAATTTTTTTTAATCAGAAAGCTTTTTTATCTTCTTCAAAAAATAACGTTTAAAGTCCGAACGCTTCGTTCTTCATCTGGTTATTTATCTTGACTTTCGACAGACCCAGTTTGACGGAAAAATATTGACCTCAGTACTTTCTGACGTCCCCTTCCAGCAACCACGATTATTTTCAGTTGATTTCTGAATAATGCCAAACACTGTATGCTCAAAGTGCATTTTACTCATAAAACCAAAGGGGAATATCAGTATTACCAAGGGTTCTAGGGGGAACTACCGTTGAAACCAATGAGGAAGGATTTTTCCATTTCTTAGACTGTGTATTTCTTAAATTAATACTAATTCATTCAAAACTCAAATGACCCTAATCAGCAACATTACATATTTTATTTTTGGTTAGGGGATCATTCTGCAACTCTTTTGTTAAAAACGACGTTTTTATTTTGTTCAAACGAAAAAAGCGTCCTTTTGCCAATTTTGTTAGGAATGTCCGATCACCTCGTTCTCCATCAGGTCTTTTATCTTGGTTACTCTACTTTTCTGACAGACAGATAATTTCATAGAGAAATATCGACTTCAATGCCTTCTGAAGTCCCCTTCCAGCTAGCTCGATTGTTGTCAGGTTATTTCTCATGATTGTAGAACAGTATATGGATAGAGAGTATGTTACTGGAGACATCCGACTACCCGCAGAACCAAAGGGGGAATCTCAATGCTACCAAGGGTTCTTCGGGGGAGCTAATGTTGAAACCAATGAAGAGAGCAGAATTTCTTCATCTCTGTGTATTTCTTCCTGCAATGGGAACGTGAGAACAAACTCATCGAAGAGGGATGAAGACGCCACGTCGGACTCCCTTCTCAAAACCGCCAATAAATATGTAATAACCCCGTAATAAAAATACGGGTTGAGAATCACAGGAGCAGAATAGATGTGAAAGGAGAGGAAGGAAAGAGGCTAAGGGAGCGGAAAATTTTCCCATTTGGAGTCCGCAGCTTTTTCCGCCGGCTACACCTTCCCGATGGGGCGTCGGATAAAATGAGCGATACAAGAATAAAATCAACCGACTCCCCTTTCCCGAGAGGGAGCTTGACAGACTATGGCGGAAATCACCTCCCATTTATCACATCCCGACCTCCGTCCCGCCCCTACTTGCCAAGATATGACGCCTCGAGGCGCTCCAATCGCTCGAGCGCTCGAGGTTTGTGAATGGGACGCGGCTCGAGGGAGGTAACGTGAACGTTCATCGAGGGGCGCGGAACTGACACGGGGTCTCGGGGATGAACAAAAGCCTAATGACGGGGAAGATCAGGCCCAGAGAGCAGGCCACTCCAGCTCTGTGTCGTTGCAATCTCTTCATGAATGATCATATGAAGTTATTCATTGCAAACAAAGATTTTTACATTTCTGGCCAAGTAATACAGCATACAAGGTGAAACAAAACAAATGGTCAACAAATCAGGGATCAATTCTAGAAGTCATTCCCAATTTTTAAAAATGCCCCCTCAACTTTTTTTTTTAAATTTTATTTAATTTGGCGTTAGATTTCTCCAGACAGCCATATTTAGAAATAATGGTTTAATATTACTTCTTTATATAAAACAGATAGTGTATATCATGAAAATTTGTTATCAATTACTCTATTATTAATAACATAATATATTATATTATAACCTAAATCATATAGGTACCTATCTCATTACATTCACATATGGGGAATTTCACAATTGTGGTACAATTCTTGTCCAAAGCCTTTTCTTAAAAACCATAATACTTGAAACGTTCTTTCTTTTTATAGGATGTGGATCTAGTTGAATGATGAGCATGATAATTCAAGGCCCTAAGTGTTATCTGTAGTAAGTTAATTCTAGGTTAAACACAAAAGGGTCGAAGGGTGTTCCCACTAGGAGGTTTCTATGTTCAGGAATAGTTCATGAGGTAATCAAGTTTTTTCCTCAGTTTTAAAATTTGAGCCCCTGAGGGTATAGTATTTTATCCAAAAAAGTTGCCGTCAGTCAAATCCACATAAAAACACATAAAATCCAATGGCAAACTTTTTTTTTTTTAGGAGGTCGATTTTGGGTAAAAAACGTTTCTTTTGGTACGAAAGAAATTCTTGGAAAAAAGAAATAATAGAGTTCACCCTCAAACTAAATTACTCCCCCCCCCCCCACCTTCCTCTTATGTATGAGGTGCAACGTGCTAGACAGTGTATACAACTAACAATGAAGGGGACGGAAACAAGGTAGAGACGCTGGGTCGAAGAACTAATGTTTCAAAAAGTGGATTTTCAAAAGTCTGAACTCGAAAAGACGAGCCAACATCCCTTGAGCCGCAGTGGAGTCACTGATCTCAGGGAAGTCAAAACTCACTGCAAGTTCATCACTACACTTGATATTTATTTCCTACCACCCTACAGTAAGGCTGTCTGAACTCCCATTTAGTTTTTTTTTTTTTTAACCTGATTAATTCTTTAATAAATACGGATTGCCCTCATAACTTCATCTTTGGAAAAGCTTTGTCACAACTAGAAACGAAACAAAATCTACGATACGAAAGTTTGTTCTATAGGCGGACGGAATTTAGGAGAACAGTAGAAATCCAATTGAACCTTTAATTAACATTATAGTGCTGTTAATTAAACAATCTTAATAATAAGGGCACCGCAGCTCCCCGCTTTTGAGCTCGGCATTACCATACTAATCCGACAGAGGTATAGCGGCGTGAGGGAATTGGCTTCGAGGGGTTGGGGTTAAGAAATTATGAATATTCATTTTGTTCAGCCCTTTGGTGGAGGAGGACAATGGTAGAATAGGGTAGAAAGGTGAAATGGGGGAATTTGGCGAATGAAAAGGAGTTGGAAGAAATTGGAGGAGGGACTTTTCAAAAACGAGGCTTCATCAATGGAGGCAATCTCAAAGGTGATTACAGGAATGTTGAAAGAGAGCCATGAGGCTTATGAATACAAAACATTATCGCAGAGACCCCACGCCATGTTGAAGTACAATGGATTTCAGGTTACATCCTCACTTTTTGGAAATGACAGAGCAGATCAAGCAGCTAAAGATCCCAGTGATCTGGAACTAGAAACGCACGTGTATCATCCTATTAGTGACTATAATAGATGCATATAAATATAATAGAATAACACTGTATTAATCGTTGTTTAGAACGCAAACCACCCAAGTGGTGGTTAGTTGCTCTTGATAGTAGATTTAGCTCGTTGGATAGTTCGTTTATCTGAACCAGGGATGGTGAAACCAAAGATCGTTGTGTTTCAACAGCTGAGAGCTCCGGTTAGATGAGTAAACGTTGATTAGAAACATTGGTAAAACAGCCTCAAGCTCTTTGCATAGTGTTTAAGAAGAGATCTCTGTTTAGCACCTAAATCATTTATAAAGCGAGTATATTCTGAGATGCACCACACCAGAACACGTAGCTAAAATAAGGTGCTACATGTGGAACAATCGATTTTTCGTTTAAGGAGGAATCGTTTTTCTGGGGTCCAACGGATAAAAGGTAGGAAAATAAGCTATAAGGGCAGAATTGCAGGGAAGGAAGCAGCCTTGTCCCGAACTGAGGGAGAGGAGTCACGTTCCAGTTTCTTTTATGTGATCGAACTAACAAAAACATCCCAAACACCGCCGGCACACACGTCCTGTCCCGGTCTTCTTTTAAAAGGCACGCCGGGGGAGGGGGGCAACGGCGGAGCAGACATTCTCGCACACTTCGCTCCAACACGCCTCGCCCACGGAGACAATCCAGTTCGTAGGGACGAGCGGCGACAACGGCCGTGTGAGTGAAGGTTAGGGGGTTAATTGGTCGTAAAAGGAGCAGAAGAGCCGAAACTCTTTTCCTCCCTTACGACCCCAGCGCCCCTCTCGGTCTTTCTGTTAATCAAACAACAAACAAAACATCCATCCCTCTTCAAACCAACTCCACTTTACTCTTTTTACGGGTTTTTGCCTCTTTTAGTCCCTTTAGACTCTTTTTTAGAGAGGTAGTACCTCAACCTTGGCCTTTTTTTTTCTTCAAGAATCCCCTCGAACCTTATCCGCCAAAATCCTCCAACTTGATGTGCAGTACAGTTTCCATTACCCGACAGTAGAGAATTCAAATCAATAACAATCAATCCTTCCGTTCAAATTTCGTTCTACGAGTCAAGGTAGATTCAAAATCCACAATGTCGAACAGTCGGGCAAAGGCAATAAAAATTCATTTCCCGAAAATTTAAATTTTCGTAACTTATCTTAAGGTAGTTGAGCAGAGGAAAACAATTGTCCACCCTCATTTCCTCTTGTGCACACACAATGTATGGCAAAAAAGGGATAATTGTCTCCGAGATGGAATCAGGTGGGTCAAATGAGAGTTTGTAGACGTTAATGTAAAACACAAGCGGCCCTGGACGGCGGACGGACGGATTTTTTAGAATTCGATTTTCCGAATGTACCCATCTTGTTACTTGGGCAACAGCCGGCTTGTTGTAAGATTTGATCCGTCCACGAGACATTTTGAAAAAACCCAATTAATTTTCAAAAAAATACTCTTTTTATTCATTCCCACAGAATCAAGTGAGCGATCTACCCAAGTTTCGGTGGTCATGAAAGAGTGAGGCGCCAACATCAAAGCCTCACTGTGTGGCGGCGCAACAAAAGATTATTCTACACACGATTCTAGATAATTCCTTCATTTTACCTATATAAGCCAGTGGGTGACCCCAACTTACGTTCAGTTCTATTTAACCTGCCGAGGTGATAATTTCGACAAGCGATATCCTAGCGAACTGCCGTCAATTTGTTTTGTGACTTTGTGTGCATCAACAGTTCTTACTAAATATGAATGTTTCGTGCGTTTGGCACTACCTACGTATAAATGCGAACAGTTCTTTAATTCGCTGAAAGTCAATAAATCAAAACTTTGTACATGGTAGACTGACGATAATTTGGAAAACTCGATGCGCCTTTGTATCCAATTAATCCGAACCGTAGTTGTTCCCAACTTTAGGCTGAAGTGTGTCATTGATTTCAGTGTCGCTGTTAAACTTTCGTAATTCGTAACAACTCCAAATTTAACGATTTAATTATGATGCTGTACCTATTTTGTTATTTCATTTTGTTATTTTAATAAATTTTATTTCAATAACATTGTCGTACTATTTTGTGTCCGATTTCTATCGCTGAAAATTACGAACACGACTTTTAAACGCGGCCCTGGAACGTACTTGCGCCTTAAAGTTTGCCCCATATCATGTCAAAGGTACAATGCTTCGATGGTCTTTGGTTTGATCCCGACTTTTTCCATTCTGTACATATCGAAAGTTCTGTGAATTTCAGACGCTTCTTTCTGCGTCTCTGATAGTAGCACCGTTTTAGATGACAATATAAAAAGTTTTTTTTTTCTTAAGGAAAATAACCTATTGTTTCAACAATTAGATTGACTATCTGATATCTTGAAAACTAATTTTCGCATTTTACAGTAAGTATATGGATTTTTACAAAATCCTTCATTATATTTGCGCTCTAGGTTGATCATAAAGAAAATTTGCTTTTTTGGTCCAAGGGTTTCCGGAAAGTCGCTTGGTGCGAAGTACCTACCTAAATAAGTCAGCAATTCTTTTTGTCATCAAAATCAGCAATACTTATTTTGATTCCTTCTTTATTGTATTTATACATCACACGACTTCAGTTTTTACTTTACCTGCATTTTTTTTGTAGAAATTCGTCAAGAAAACGAGCGTTGGGTTAATTTTCTGGATAGTTTGATAACTCGATATATTACAAATTTCTTCCCGACTTCCAAGATCATTTCACTCAAATTTTAATATAAGAATGAGACTCCTTAATTTCGTTACCGAAGAATCCGCTAAAACCCAATTTTTGTAACGTTGCTTGTGAGACTAGCAAAGCTAAGAATTGAAAAACAGGAATTGAGGTTTCGCTTCAAGAGAGCACACGATTAGAGTGATTGTGGTTGAAAACAAACTGGTGTGATCCGAACTGGGAATGTGTGGTATGGCGAGAGGTGATGTGGCACATGGCGGGGCTGAGGCCAGGTACTTTGATGTCAATACTTTAATCGAATTTCTTATTTTTTGCAAAATTAACTTTATTGGTCGCAGAAGAATAGGGACTCTAGCAATGATAAAAAGAAAAGGACTTCTTTGTGAAATTTTCAACTAATGAAGAAAACAATGAAACATGAAACCTATAATTAAAGGATGAGAATTTGGAAATACTATTTACAGCAATAAATAATATTAATAGTTCCATGATGAAAACTGAAATGAACGGGAACTACCCTCATCATTTAGGCTTTGGCTAGAATAACCAACCATGACTAATTGAAATTTCGGTTGTTCAGCAAAACGAAAGCGAGCGAAATCTCTTGCAGCGCTGGAGATCTGGATATTGTTTTTGGTAACAGAATAAAAGTGCACAGTGAAGCAGAAAATACCTCCATAATGCCCTTTTCTGTAAAGATATATTCTAATATTTGAGTGTCATGGCAAGTTTACTTGGAGGGATTGAGAGAGTAGAGGAAGAAGGGCAGGTTATACTTGGTTATAACTGAGGAGGAGACGCCAGCTTCGCGCGCAGTGTGGGTTTTGGTTGAAGAGTGTTTATACAGCTTTACCATACATACGAGTTGGGCGGGGGACTGGGCGGAAAATAGCCTGCGGGCTCTTTCCCCTTGGATCCCTACTGCACGGAGATACTCCCTGTTGTTCCACCTCTGTGTACTTTTCTGTTGCTTCCCAGCGAAACGGAGCGAGGCACGAAGGAAATAAGTGTGTCCCGGAGCACCTCTACCTTCATAGCTTGTAATAGTACCAATTCCCACGTCGTGGTATGGTTTGCACTCCGGTGATATTCAGCGAATATTTAACCTGTTTCACCAGCCCCTAAACGCAGGTCTTTATATCAATCTTTCAAAGATTTAATTCATTACCGACGTTTCTACCAGATTTTATTCCAACGCGGATCGTCGGGAGCCTTGGTCGACGCGATTCTAATCCCCTCTCGTCGCCCCACTTCTCGACTAACAACGGACTCCACATGCGGGTCAACTAGTGGTCGTCTTTAATCTCCTCGGTTCAGGTCTCCTCGTTTTGAAACGTACGCGATTGGAAAGGCACGACGAGCGTCAAGAAGTACGACCGGTTCGAGCGTCTCATCATAAATAGCTCCTATCATAACTTATCTTGTTTTGGACCTATTTTTTGTAGTTTCTGTACATTACAGAATACTTGAACACATGGAATGACTTCCAAACGCATTTGAAACTATGTTGGGATAGATAATTTGCAGTTTTCCCTTTGAAACCCTCATATTTCAATAAATAACTGGGAACAATGCTTCATGATATTTTCACTTGCAGGCGTTCAATTTAGATTTGTTGAGGAGGTGAAGAAGTACCCGAAGCTGTATAATTACAAACTCCAGGAATGTTCAATGTGAGATGCAACAGAAAAATACATCCTCCTCATCACTCGATGAACAGCTCATCTTGTTCCTTTCGGTTTGGAATACGCGAACCAACTGATAGAATCGACCCAGTGTGCGGAGACCAGCCGCATGAATCGGACAGAACGTGCGAGACGAGCGTCGAGCAGTTCGCGTTGACCCGTGTGAGGAGAGCCGAAGTCGCATTACCTACGTACTGTAGCATTTCCAAGCCAAATGAAACCCATTGACAAAATGAGTGAAATTAAGTACTTAGATAGATAGGAACCCTGCGAATTGCAGGTAGATGCAATTGTACCTATTGTAGAAAGAAGTGGGCAAAATGAAAAGCTAGGAATTCTAAGGCATAGAATTATCGATGTAGATCTCATCTTAGTACAATAGGAAACAATTAGTCTGGCCTGCCTACTGGCCTCGTCCGCACGTACGAACAGGTGCTACATACCCACTCAAATTCAACAGTTAGAAATTTCTCAACTTACCTAGTTGTTTCCTATTCTACTGAGGCGAGATCTACTTCGATAATCTTACGTCTAAAATGCATAGAATTTTCCTTTTGTCAACTTCGTCCTACGATAGGTACAATTGCACCTAACAGCAATTTACAGGGTACCTACCTATCTAGGTAACTCATTTTTTCAATAGGTTTCATTTGATTTGGAATATGTTTCATTTGGTTTGGAAAAGGTTTCATTTGACTTCGAAATGCTACACAGGGTGTCCCACAAGTTATGCCTGACCCGCCTTCTACGTGTTCTACAACCAAAAGTGCCTTTCAGCAATTTTTTTAGAGGCCTCGTTTCCGAGTTATTCGCGATTTAAGATTTTTTTCGTGTTTTCGATCTTATGTCACTAGAAATGTCATAACTCCCTCGATTTTGCGCCACAGCTATACCACAAGGAAAGGATGAGCAACTCGCCATTTTTTGCCTGGCTGTACACCTACCGACCTGTAGGGCACCATGATGAATGGAAATACCTATGCAATAGGGAAACCACGCTGAAGGAAATACAACGAGGAAAGAGACGAAAGGGAAGAGTTGGTAATGATACGGAAGCCTGGTTTGATAAGGGTCCATAGTGTCAGCAAAAAGATCAACTCATCGCAATTGATCGTAAATACAAACAGCCGTCTCTAGGCTCTTCGATGATCTTGACTTTGGCCGGACAGCTTAGAAATGGCGTAGACGCTGTTCACAAACGAACGGGTTTATGCATCCGACAAAACTAGCACAATCGTCTCTTGAGAGGTCTGGCGTTGTCACCATTCGATTCAGCGAGAAAAGTTACGGATTTCCCGCCTCGAACCTTTTTTCGTCGAGACTTTTGAAAAACCTCAATTTTAACAGAAAACAAACGTTTTTCTGCAGTTAAACACCATTTCCTTAACTAAAAATACTTTAAAAAACCAAAACGACTACACCATTGGAAAGCTGACATTTTGGCGCACATTTTACCAGGCCTTTACAGTTCTGCGTCAAAAACTAATGGGGTTGCCAGACAGACGATTTTAAGATTATGAGAAACCTGACATTACGCGCGGCAATTGCATATCTTCAATGCAATTACAAAATTATGTTACGAGTTACGTTAATTGAGTTATGACAGTTTCAATGACATAAGATCGAAAACACGAAAAAATCTTAAATCGCGAATAGCACGGAAACGAGGTTTCTAAAAAAATTGCTATGAGGAACTTTTGGTCGGAAATGAGTTTTAAAACACGTAGGAATCGGGTCGGGCATAACTTGTGGGACACCCTGTATGTTGCTTACTCGTACAAGCATATGTAATATCGATGCGCGCTTAATCATACACTCTCAAAAACGCTGAATATGACTTCCGATCCACTAAAACGGAGGATTAGTTTCCCTTGAAAACTAGAAAATTCACTCAAATATATAATCATGCAAATGAATGTTCCAAGTTTAAATTGCAACAATTTAGAGATAAGTTTATGTTGGAGTTCAACATCTCCCAAAATAGTTATTTGATACAAGAAGCTGGATGAACATGACTATTTAAACAACTTACTAACGTAGTACGTGGAGCTAAGCGAACATTGTGCTCTTACCTGAAACAGTAAAACGAAATGTAAATTAATAAATGGAATGGAAATGTCATGCCGAGCTTCAATGCATAGAGCAACACGAAACTTCGCTTCAGAGTATTTAGTAGAGGGGATGCACACCTGGTCACTGAGACTATATTATATTTAGATCTATATTGACACTATCCCCGTTTTAGCCCAGGACCTTTTGTTCCACTATTTTTATTAATGAACCTTTGTAATCCACCGAGAAAAAATTTAACTTCACTCCGAACTGGTTACGTTACGTTAAGATGCGTAGATTCCGAAAATCGAATCTTTAGCAATTCATCCGTCCGCCGCCCAGAGCTTTTCTTCGAAACTACTAGAGCAAAGTTAACGAAATTGGTCGGTGTTGAACACAAGTCATAAGTCTCAGTCAATCACAAAGGGTGGAATCGAAGGGCAGAAACTCGTATATAGATCGAAATAACGAAGATTTCCGAAAAAAAAGCTAATGGTTTTATGGTTGATGAACATCCCCTAAATGAATCGACTCAGCCCGCTCGTACAACATCACTATCATGTGTCCCGCCCGTAAAACAGTGCCCTGAATACTAACCCCCCAAGATTGCAAAGGTATTCGAGCCTGAGTGACAATGAAGTATTTACAGGTATCCTTGAAATGGTTGGTGACCGCTTGCCTTGCCTCTACTTATGAGTGTTATGGCAGTGTATTGTTCCTGTCTTCTCCCAATCCTGGACCGACCTCTTGGTAACCTCTAGTTGAGGTTTCTGATAACATTTTAACAAGTAGATTAGCTTCCGCGTAATCCTCTATTCCCTTCTCACTCAGTTCCCAGAGCAACGTTAGTTTGCTGACCACGGAAGGCAACTCAAGGACGGCTTTAAACTAATTGAAAAACGCTGCAAATTCTTTCGCTGGGGTTTATTATTCAATAATTCATGATTTGAATTTCTACTAAGCTTTGGAGTGTGCGTGTTTCACAGGTGATAGAGCGGTTATTGAATTTCAGGAGATATGCATAGAGCACTTAAATCCGTTCTCAACCAAAATACCTATTTGGATTGATCAGTTGACCATATTTGTGTTCCTCCTGAAATTCAATAATCGCTCTATCACCTGTGAAACACGCACACTCCAAAGCTTAGTAGAAATTCAAATCATGAATCATTGAATAATAAACCCCAGTGAAAGAATTTGCAGAGTTTTTTGTTTTCAAGAGCGATTACAATGGAAAATATTCTATTTGAAAATCTTAAATTTCGTAAGACGGAGCTTGCATATCAGAAAACTTCAACCCGTGTATCGGCTATAAACCCTTTCAGGAGTTCACTCCAGTATCCACATTCACTATATCACTAGGTTACTGCGATAAAAACAAAAAAAACTCTTGTGTTTGTTTTGATCGCAGTAACCTAGTGATGAAGTGAATGTGGATGCAAATGTTGACACCATAAATCGGGCCATAGATCGGGAATGGTTTGACCTACGGATCCTGGGGAAGGGCTCATTCGATTCCTAATGGAAAGTTCTTCAAAAAAAGTCCAAATTTAGGCCGCCTTGACTTTTTTGAGGTTTTTAGGGATTTTACAAAACTTTGACAACCCTTAAAGGGCACTTTAAATTAAGTGAGAGTGCTGGCTAAAGAATTGGGGCGTTGTCGGCCCAATATTGATTCTCCCTGAAAATTTCCGATTTTTTGCTCCAGCCGTTTGGGAGAAATCGTACGTACGGCGTACGGCGGACGGACGGAAAACTTTTTATTGCAAATTTGGATTCTACACCCTTTGAAACGTAGACCATGAAATATTCAGGGCGGGCTAAAAAAAATTTTTTTCAAGAGCGATTGCAATGGTTTATTATTGAATAATAAACCAAAAGGTGGAATAGCGATGCCTGGCTGCCCGTTTCTTGCGCTTTAGAGTGGTTTCCTGACAATCTTTTGAGAGCGCAATTCAATTCCGTTGTTCAATTGCCACCTGATAAATGATGGCTACTCGTTCAAAAGGCTTGGATAGGGCAATATGGGGATCCTATTTTCATTCACCACGGACCCAACAACGTACCACACTAATGAACCTCGTTGAAATAGAGCTTGTTCTCCTTCTTATAGTTCAAAATCATCGCTGATCACCCTAAAGGGTAGGTCAAAGTTCATTTTTGCAAACATAATGTCGGTAACTACAATCCAGTAGGTACCGATAATCAGCCGATGTTCACGTAATCACAATACCCTAATCTTAAATCGCGAAAATAGCAATTGACGAGCTTAGAAAATGTGGGATATTTCCGGGATACCCTCTAATGTTTCGACACGCTTCAAAATTCTGGATAGAACACCACCTACACATCAAAATTCGCGACTTGAATGCTAAACTGAGAACAGTATGGCCTTGGAACAGACTTAGGGACAATATGAATTCAATCACAACACAGGGAATGGGGGCAATTATCCTCTACAATGGATCTATTTGTGATTACTCCGTCTATCAAACAAAAAACTTGACGCTCACACAGGCGAAGAAAATACCAGTGATACAGTGGCGATAAAAACAAGAGAGGATTTAAGTGGGTGCCACCTCTCAATACCACTTAGAAACGGATCAAAATTCGAAACTTAGAGAGACTTGATTAGATATCACACAGAATTATTTATGAAAAAACGCAACTGTTAAGGTGAACCAAAGGAAGATATAAACGGTTGTGCAGTTAACTGATGGAGGCTGTATTTCAAATGAATGCGTACATTCTCAATCAACGAGTTTGGAAATACATAATTCAATTGGTATTCGTCGATACAGTGAACCAATCAAATAGATACAGGTGTTGTTGAATAAAACCTTAGGGCGCTTCTGCCGAAGTTGAGGTTTCGCGGGTGCTCAACAATATAATATATGCTGCTTTGCCACTACTTAGTCAGGAAAGTGAAGTCACTTTGATAACTATGATATGAAGTCAGTCAAGTTAACAAGGGTGTAAGAGCAAGCTAAAAACGAAGGAGAGAACTGAACCAGACTATGTTAACCAAAAACGGGAAAATTTTGTTTGGAGGGGAAGTGAAGAAAATTTAGAGTGAGGAATCGCGGGGAACAGAGTGAGGGGGATAGTAGAAACCAATCAGGGACGGGGTTACAACTACCCTGGGAAACCCTAGGGTGCTAGGGGGGAGACTACGAGTGACTGACCGTTTACCAGAAAAAGGGTGACTTGGGAAAAACCCACGGTGCAAAGCAGCTTGGGGAATTTTGAGTCCATTAAATGCTTTAAATATTTTCACATAGGAAAAGGATTATCGAACAATGAGGTACCAACAGTGGCTAGTATGGTCACTGTTATCTGCGGGCCTTGAATACGAGTCAAGTGTGGTTTTCAAGAGGTAATGACCCAAACACCGAAAATATCTTCATGATCCAAAACCATTCCAGATACATCTGAACAGCAACACACAATAAAAATCTGATCTCACAGTAAAAACCAACGTTTTTCGTCTCACATTTCGTTGGAAGACTCGGAAGAAAAACTAATTTTGGAAGACAGTGTAACTCAGCTCGAACAAACTCCCATAATACATTTATATCATTTTCATCACTTCATACTATGAACATGTAAATTCCATTGAATTTACATTTGATGTCATTGATTATAACATCTGTCACACGATGTTTTTCCATGAAATGAAGACAGGTGATATGTTGTGCTTTGTTTATGGGCATAAAATACATTTGTTATTATATATAGGACCACGTGAAAAACTCAGAATGACAAGTGGTATTTGAAGAAGCCACACCACTCAATTTTCAGATGTCATCCAAATGGAAGGTAGACGATATGCAGTTGTGAGGTCTCAAACCAACTCAAGTTTAACGATGTCTTCATCCGCCTCGTTTGCACCTAACCACTGAAATCGAAGAGCTGAGTCAATTTCAATTGGCATCATTCAGCCGCCACACTTTGACGAAGAAGCCTGGATATCTGTAGGTGGCAGTTGCGAGTCGTTGACGGAGAGCGTTGAAAAATCTTGAATGTGCGACGAGAAAAGGAAAAAAAAGTATTTTTAAGCACGGCACGTTGAGAAGCATAAAAATGAACTCCCTTCGGAGTCTTCCTTTTTTTTCACGCCTTATAAAGTTAAAGGGGTAGGACGGGATCAAATAAGGGTTGTAAAGGGCGGGGGTGACGAGAGAGGGGATGCAACGATTTTTTTTAAAGGCAGCGCAGTCCCTTTTCTGAGCTTGCCATCTCATTCGAAAGGCTTTCGCAGACGTGTTTTTGGCGTTTGACACTCGACGGTGGGTGCCTTCACCCGAGAAAACATCCCCTTAGAGGTTTTTCATCTCATTTACATCACTCAGAATGATGAGAAGGATCTCGACCTGCTTCTTTCCTGATATATACATATATTTTGGATGGTGTGTGGCGTAAAGGTCTTCGTGTGCACCCCCTACGTTTCTGTATTTATTTATATGTATTTACAAATTTTATTTATTTAAGAATGTGAATAGAGATTTAGGTTTTCACAGGTGGGTTACCGACGTGTAATGTGTTAGGTGGAAGGGTGAACTTAATTAACGATGAATTCAATGCTGCAATTAAGAAGATAACCAACAACAGCCTACGGATAAACTTGTATTCATTGTCTATAGATAATTAGCTACCTCTTTTATGGATCTACGTCGGTTTTTGAACTTTTATTACTTGGAAGAATGCAAGATTAGCTGATCATGATGATCTACAACCCTTGCACCCAAGTATTTGTTTTGTTTGGAGGTCAGATAGTCCGAGAGAAAACATCTAAGTCCTTCATAAGTACATGAAAATGCTGCTTATTATTACACAGTTTTATCACTTGAAAATCAGATTTCTTAGATTAGATATAATTATTTTTAGTTTGAGAATCATCTGTCCCACATTCGGGGAAACGAATGCCCACGTGCATTTTACGTTGTAGAATAATGGGAACAACATCCGTACGTTATTTATGCATCACTATGTTCGTCCGTGTTTCCTCAAATACTTGAAACCGACTTAATTTTTACGGTTTTCTTAACATTTTCTGAGAATAACGGTGTAGTTCCTCAATAAACTTCATCTCTCCCAGTCACTGTTGGATTTTTAGTATGTGCACACATAACAACTATTAAGCAACACTTCCTTCATACCCAATTGACCGATTGCGCTTACACATGTTTTCAAGTGATTCCCATTCGTAACTTATTTTGAATAATGATATTCAAAATCCTTCGTATTAACACATTTTAAAGTTCCGTACCATCATGTTACGGATATAAAAAAGCTGCTGGCAACATCCAAATTGGCAAATTTTTCTTGAGCTTTTAATGAATCTTTGAACCGAATCGGCAGCTTTACAATGAAAAAATGGAACATTAGAAAAACGCTGTCAGTTCTAGATTTTGGGCTTATTATTTTTTGAATATTGCATAATAGCTAGTGATATTGGGAGATTTGAGTAAGCGTGCTAACAGTGCAGTATTGAATGTTTATGAAGGCATATTCCAAAAACTACTTTATTACTCTAAAACCAATAATCATTTTCAAGACAGTCTCAAAGCTATTGTTGCCTAGTGACAGCTAATAGTGTAACTTCTTCACAGTTTAAGGGGTCACTTTATGTACAGAAAAATCGATTATTTGCTATGGGTGAATTTCAACTGATATGCTACCTATACCAGTCGATTTTCAGTTCAAAATTACTGGAAAACGACAACCTACTAGCTTAAGTCAGTAAAAACGGAGTTTTTGACCAGTTTTTGGGTCACAGCATCCATGCATGTGAGAAGATCGGCCTGGCTAGAGGTTAGGAGCAACTGGACTTCAAGTCAAATCCAAGTGGGAAAGAAGGAATTTTTTTTACAATTCTGAGGCCTTTTACGACCACTAAGGATTTTTGGATCAGAATTTTTGTATAGAAGTTCTCTTGAATCGTAAAATTAAAAAATTGTGGGAGTGGGGGGAAGGGGAGTTAATAAATAACGACGAGTAGTCGGATCATGATACCTTTGGGTGCATTTTGTACAAATTTCAGCGGTAATGAACAAATTCCGGCCTCCTTGTTCGTTACCCCGGTCACTAATTATTGAAAGATGACATTAACAAACAAAAGGAAACACCTAACCACATATAGAGTAAGTACTTCATTGTATTTATCAAATAATTATTAGATACAAGTTTTATATAAATTTTAGCTTATTTTCTTCTTGTCTCCCCATTTGAAATACCGATGAATACTGATTAAAAATCGATAAATTAGTAAACACACAACAACTTTATTTTGGAAAAAAGCGACAGAAGACAATAAAGTTTTGAGGCTAAATACTGCGCAGCTTTTCCAAGTCTAAACAATGAGCAAATTTAAACGATTAAAACAACCCTTAGTTTAATTTCTAATCCCTTTTTTTCTCAGTTGTACCAACCAAGTACTTACGAAGTTATTAAACATTATTTTACTAGAGTGAAACTTCTCTTACTAATTAATAAACTTGGAAGACTAATTAATACATTTTTTCTTATTTTATTTTAGAAATGTATGCCTACCTTTTCCCGTTTTACCCCTTTGACAGTAATTTTGTGTTCTCGAATTTAGTTTAAAATGATTCAGTCACCTAAAAAGATGGAAGTAAGGTGATTTAATGATGATTTTCTTGCAATTGGAGGTTTTTCCTCCCAAAATCAATCATTTTACCTCACTATACGCCGTAGTGTCGACGTTCCATACGTTCAATAGGAACTTGCGAATCCAACAGGCATCCACCTGACGGTGACTCGCATCACGATAACGACGGCCGGGACGACCACAGCAATCTGGATTGAAATCTGCTAAGTCCTTGAAAATTTACGCTCGAAATCGTCTCAAAACCGTAGGACCCAGTTTTTGGGAGAACTGAAATAATACAATTTGAGGGGATCCTTCTCTCTACGAGTCGTTTTCGGCGAATTTAATTTAGTTAACGCCGAGAGCGAAAGAGAGTTTTAAGGGTAGTTAGCCTTTACTTTAACTTTCCCACCTCGTACACCTCTTTGATGCTTTCACTTCCTCCTTTTCAACCTTTCAAAACTTTAAACTCGGAAGAGGGAAAGACGGGTCTTTCTTACCGTTCTCTTTTTCGGGGGTAGTGAAGGAACCCCCGCTAACCCACTCTGCCGTTAACCCGCTCGCCGTTACGTAGCCCCCAACTTCCTCGGAAAATCCCGTTTGCGTCGGCTTGAAAAGATCGGAAACCGTGTTCATTTGCCACTTTGAGGGGTCATCTCTCCGTCTCACTTTTCCACTCCCATCCCACCGGCGGGACAGAGAAGGACGGAGAAAATTCCTTTTCCAAGAGAAGAGAATCACCGCCCGGCAGCGTTCTTCATTTTCAAACTAGGAGAAAAGTGACGAACCATCATCTCTTCTCTGCCGGTTTTCTCTTGTTCCTCCCGTTTTATCTTCGGGCGTTATCTTCCCCCGGTGAGCAGAAAAGGGTGGAATTCCTGTCCGAAAACTCTTGCGTCGGACAGGTCTCCGAAAAGTTTCCTCCGGCACCAGGGTGAAAGGGGCATTGCTGTCATAGGAAAGGGGAAAATGGCCGATGGTTGACGGTGGCGGGATAAGGGGTGGGTAATTATCTACCCTCCGGAAATGAACCGCGATGTTTCGGGGATGCGGAGGATCCGTCAGGTTTTCTCTTGTGCCAACGGAAGTTTTACTTCCTCCATCATACGGAGAGCACGAATTCAAGGATCACCCTCCAAGAACTGGAACGAAGATTTACACGTTTACTGCTTATCAGATACCTCGCTTACATTCCAGCGAATCGCACATTCGCCTGATTTACAACTTCTCACCTAAGAATAGGATTAAGCGACATTGAAACACCACGACAGTAAATCTATAGTAAAGTTCAAACTTCAAATTCTTTGAACGAAAATTAAATAGCAAATTTTGCTACGGGTCTGTTCCCAGTCATTGTTAATAGCATCTGCTTTTTCGTTTGAACACTGTCCGGCGTTTTGAGAGCGAACGGATGACCGTAGAGCACCCGTCGTGCCCTAATTGGAGCCACGGAACTGTTTCCATTTCAATTAAACCTTTTTCCACAAGAATTAAACCTTTTCCAAAATAATAAACCTCTAGCGAGAAATTGAGGAATTGCAAGCAAAACATTCGCACTTTGAATCGAACTTTTCGGGAATTGAATAGAACTTCCCGCTCATTGAATCAAAATTTACGCAAATCGAATTAAACATTCCGCTAATTTAATTGAACCGTATGTAAATCTGCTGTTTTAGTCAACACAAAATGTACTATTTCAACAATACGTAAACAGGGCTCGTCAAATGTTACCAGTCAAATCAGACCGACCCCTTATTGATAATGAACAATGATGATAAAAATGTCAATATTCGCGAAAAGCCCCAATGAAAAATCGATATAATTTTTGGTTTATCAGGTCGGCTTTACTTTTATTCGACGCAGAAATTAATCCTCTAAAGATGTTGTTTGAGTTGTTTTACAGTCAGAATAATGATTTACTAGCAATATCACAAATAAGGTTAAACATACTGGTGAGTAATGCATGAATTACTGGGATGTTTAATTCGACTATAAAATTCTATATAAGCACCTACGGATATTTTTAAAAAGTAGACTGAGTTCTTAATTATGACAATTTTAGTAGGTATGAGCAGCGCTTGAATGGACCGACTAATTTTTTACTCCTCGGTTTACCTTCCATAAAATCTGGAAGTGCGGCAAAGAATATTAGAGCCACCCTCCTGTTTTAATTTTGTGGAAATCGTACATTTCGTTCGACTAAAATAACCAATTTTCCCTAGTTTTCATTTAATTTGCGAAAAGTTTAATTCAATTTGAGAGAACTTCAATTAATTTTGCTGAACGCCTAATTCCATTTGCGAAAAGTTTAATTCGAACTGCCAACGCTATGAATGAATGGCGAACCAGTTAAATTTTATTGGGAAAAGGTTCGATTGTTTTGGAAAAAAGTGTAATCAAATTGGGAAAAGGTTTAATCCAGTTGGGAAAAGGTTCAATTGTTTCGAAAAAAGGTTTAATTCTTTTGGAAAAAGGTTTAATTCGACCGGGAAATGCTATATCTGAATCAATCAAAAACTAACCTCTTACTTCGAAAGTTTTATGATTTATATTTTTCATTAGTTTAATACTTGAATATTATGCCTTTGGAAGGATTGACTGCTCAAGATGCCGAGATTACTGACACAGTCCCGGCTGGACTTGGAATTTTTGAGCCGTTTTCGAAGCCTTTAGCCCAATAGTTTTGAAAAAAAAGCTTCGGACGGGAGGACTTTTTCAAAAATTTATTCTTGAAATCTTTTTTTAACGATGAATTACAAAGGTTTAATAATGAAAATGATAAACCAAAAAGGTAAATTTATGTTATAAACATAATATGTTATATGGTTTTGATGTTTTTGATGATTGCTTCGTATGATGTCATTTTGCTTCCTTTCGACAGGGGTTTTGTCGATACCATATATTTTGTACCGTCTTGAACAATCAACACCGGAAAGTGGATTAAATTTTTAAAATACTATTACAATTTTAAAAATAAAACAGGAATAAAATAAACAGCAATTCTGAATTGTCTTCTCTAATCTTCAAATTTGTGAGAACATCGTGGTATAATTGCGGTTTGATGCAAGTAATCAGTAATATCAACGGTTACCCGCGTGATGTATGCAAGGCTATTTTATAATTTTGTAAAGAAAGAAAAGCTAAATATTAGTGTGTGTTCAAAAAAGTTCTATATACATGACTGTAGTTTACCTATTTCTAAGTCATCGTTCACATTAACCATAGTTTAAATGGAAGATTTTCATGGTTTTTATTGTTATAAATACAATTAACCTTCTAACTTTGGAAAAAATGGGTTGAATGAAGGTTGAGAGGGGAACATAATTCAGTTCTCGGGGTTGGGCGTCATTACCCCATAGTGCGGGCGGCATTTCCCACACTGTGGGGTAAGCACTTTATTAACATTCACGGCTGTTTTTCCTTTAAAAATCCTTTTATGTAAGGGAAATGCTCAGATATCGAAAATAGAATAAATTCTAGAGCCATTCGTCCAAGAAAAACATTTTTATGACGTTCTGTCCCTTAACTGTATGGTTTCAAAGTTAAGTGCACGGTATTCGTCGTTCCCCTACTAATACTGCCAAAGGGGTTATGATTATTAAAGACACAAAAGAGTATAATGGGAATTGTACAAAGAAACTTGAAGGGGAAGGGGATGGGAACTCTAAACAATGTTGTCTATCTTCACACTACCGTAGTCCACTCAAGAGATTCCAATCTAACTGTTTAATCGTACAATCAAGTGAATACTATAGGACCCGCTCTACACCACCCAGAGCTACAACATGAACCATTCTGAAGGTAAATCCTCCCTCAGATGCAGGTGCGTCCACCTCGGATATCATCGCTCTAATACGCCCATTCGAAATCTCGTCCCGCCTTTCCCCCTGGAAAAGCAAATTACTTATCTTACCTTCCCCTTCAGTTATCATTACCACCCCTCCGTCTCCGCGGGCGCCAAATGCTTCCGTTTCATTCCACTTATCTCCTCCCGTTTAAGCGGTTCATCTCTTGGCCTCATTTGCTTCCGGGCTTTCAACGATAAACTGAGGCTGAAGTGTCTCCAGTAATCAAAAGCTTGTTGGAGCTAGTGATCCTTGTAAAACGCTCGAGGGGAAATGATGAAACAATCGTGCTGATAGAACTTTTCATGCTGATGAAATGCCCTCAAGCATTTTGAAAGATTAGCGGCGCGGGATTGAATGCACCGTTGAAATTATTTCAACTTTATTTGCAAGGGCGAATTGGCGTTAATGGCGAACATAAGGTAGTCTCCCTCCCACCCAGTACAGTTCATTTTTTTAAAACGTGAATGATATCAACGTGAACTGGCACGATAGTCATAGTGGTACCTATTCAAAATGGTGAGTAATGAATACATCACAGGGACATGTCGAGTCAAAATTGATATGGGATGACTAAATCAGCTTTGAGCAGTCGGACAATTAGGAAGAGAGAAAATCATCCAACCAGCATAAACGAGAGGCCATGTTATTGCACAATTTACACGTTGCATGTCCAAGTTAAATTTTGTTGGCTTATTTGATGGATTTTACGTTTTTGCTTGCTTAAGGCATAGCTCTCGTTTGTGAGCAACGCAACTTATAGGAGATGTTGGGTGAGTTTGAATAGGTAGAGATCTTTGGTTGGATGAGTTGGGAGCATTGAGGGAACTTTGGTTTGGATTACGTGTCAACCCTTGTTCCTCAACTATTCCTGTTCCTATTATCCCTTCATGAAGACACTCTCTTTTCTACTCTCGTACGTCCCTGATTAACTGCGATCTTAACTACCCACGTTTATATTTAACCTCACGTTCTTCGGTGTCACACATCCGCGGATTCGTGGAAATCCTTTTCACTAGGCTCCTATTTTATACTGAACCTTTTCAAACACAGATTGGCTGCTGGAAGTCTGTAGGGGCCCCCAGCAACAAGGAAGACTGCTTGATTGATCAGGTCAGTATCCGCATTTACTACCTTCATTCTCCTTTGTCTCATACTACTATATTCTGCATGTTGAACCTCTCCTAAGTTTCACATATCGGGGCCTTTATTCCCTTGAAGTGTCAATGATGTTTACCCTCACCCTACTTCCATGAAAATATCAATAGAATCGGGAGAAAATTGGAGAATTTAGTCCCCTGGAAATTTCCATTTTGAGAAAAACAAATATTTCATTACTCGAAAAGATAAAAGAAAAACCTTCCGCTACCTACCAGAATAGGATTGGAAGCAAAACAATAAACCAAACTTGAGTTTTTATTACCAATTTTTTTTAGAAACCATAAGCCATTTTATGATCCATCACACAGTCCCCTGCCCACTTAACCTTAGCACCAGGACTTTTTTTCCACTCTCCTCTGGAAACTAGGCCAGTTTCAATCGTATTTGGGTAAAAGAGACAAAAAAGAAAAAACACTTTACTGTAACTGCCCTAACTGATAAGCGATAAGTAGACAAGTGATAAGCGATTTCCTTAAAAGTGACAACCTATTTCCTTGAAGTGTCAATGATAAGAGCCCCTTAACCAGCTTCCATGAAATTATCAATAAAATCGGATGAAAACTCTAGAATTTAGTACAGCATCAATTTGCAATGTTGGGAAAACAAATGATTTCATCGCTCGAAAAGTGAAATGAAAAAGCTCCCGCTATCTACTCGAATAGAGCCGGAAGCAAAACAATAAACCAAAATTAAGTTACTATAATTAATTTTCTTAAAAACGATAAGCCATCTATCTAATGACCCATTATGGCCCACCCACTCAACCACAGTATTTTTTGTTCACTCCGAAAACAAGGACGTTTCAATTCTGTTTGGGTAAAAGAGGCGAAAAAACACGTAAAAATACTCAACTGTTCACTGCCATCCTTCAAAAACATAAGTGGTAAGTTATTTTCTGGAAGTGTCAATGACGGGTGCCCTAACCCTACTCCCACGAAAATATCAATAGAATCGGGTTTTTCCATTTTGAGAAAAACAAATGATTTTATCGACGGAAAAGTGAAAAGAAAACCCTTTCGCTCTCTACTGGAATAGACTTGGTAGCAAAAAAATAAACCAAAGTTGAGTTAGTATTATCAATTTTCATACAAGCGATAAGGCATCTTATGGCCCATTACACATCCCCCCGCCCACCCAACCTAAGCGCCAGTATTTTTGTTTCACTATCCTCCGAAAACTAGGTCAGTTTCAATTGTGTTCGGGTATAAGAGACGAAAAAAAAACATGAAAACACTTTACTGCTAACTGCAGCGCCTCGTCTCAGTTCTTCTGTTGGTTCCCTTTTCAACCTCGGATGTGTTTTTTTTTTCCTCCTCCCTCTCAATCCCGAGGGAGAATTTCTCAGTTTTCTGCCCGCCCTCTTGGAATTTCCCCCTCTCGCTCCTCGAAACGCCCGTCGGTGCGGAGATTCCCCGTAATCAACTATAACTATGTAAATCAGAAGGAATATGAATGGGAAGATTTACCCCCGCTCCGGTTTCCAGAGATTTTCCTTATGTCTTCGTCCTCTTCCTTTTATAAAGGTTCAAAACTTATCTTTCCGACTTTTTTTTTTCATTTTCCGTTTTTTCTTCGGTACTTTTCATTTTTCTTCGAGCAAAACTACTTTCAGCGTTTAGCAACTAAGCTCCGTCGTTCTTCTGTAATATGACGGCTCATCCGAAGGCAAAAGACGGATTAATGGGTCCTTATGAGAGGGATTTTACAGCTTTGACATACGAAACAAAATATCGGGTAATTGGATGATTGTTAGCGAAAAGATTCTACTTCAAAACACTGATCCTTCCTACTTTCATTCCTCTACACCTGGCTTATATCGGGTGAGAGAGATTTACCTGAGTAGTCCTTCCGAACCTCACAGTCTGAAGAGCCATATTCTCGCAGGAGCTCAATCAAATCATTAAAGAGGGCATCAATCTTGCAAAATAAAATTTCCAAATTAGAACCACACTACATCTCCTTTCAGAGATTCAGAGATAGAGTATATTTTGTGCAATAGCCAACTACTAACGATACCAAGTTGTAAGAACTCGTAGGAACAGACCTGATTTTTTTCCAAAAGCCCACTACCCTCCCCGCACCATCTTTTATCATTCAACGAAGGCTTGAGTGATTCAAATGAAAAGTTTCCATTTATTTTTCTGATAACTCAGTAACCGAAAGAGGGAAGTTTTGAGTTCGCAGTACAAGTCGTAACAAATGTAACGAAGAGTACTAGTGTTAAGAGAGTAGCATATAGGGGCATAAAATAACATCGCTGCTGATTCTAACACATCAGCATTCAGGGTTCATTAACATCAAGTCACATTCACATCAGGGTTAATTATTATCAGATAACCCTTATTGGGACATCATTGAACTGTAGATGATTATTAAACGGAGTACATAATTATCTGAATATAATGGTACCAATCTACATGGGGAATGATACAAGTGTTAAATGTGCCGAAAACTTATTCAAAACGTAGTCAAAGATACATTATCAAAATTGACCATCTTGCATCTCCATATTTGGTCTAGTCCACTCTAGGTGCCATAAAAAGAGCCCCTTACGTATTTCACCAGGTTAAACCGATAGTTAGATATTACGGGCATCCAGCTGATGTCTGATCACCACACATTGTGAATAAATTCAAGGTGTCCAAAGACAGTTGGGTAGTCTACACGTAACTCCTTGAACACCAACTGTTACTAGTTGTAAGAATCCGAAGCTGACATCAAAACTCACAGCTCATGAGAACAAGGGTATTCCGTAGCCTATAACATCTGACGTTGGGGCGCATTCAAATGCTTTCTAAGTTTATCAGACAGAAAATAGAACTTGCGATCACTCATCGGATCAGGAACGCCTAATTGTCCGATTACAAAGGTTCATTATTGAAAATAACCAAAATTCCCAAAGGGATACACAAACCTAGCAAGAAATTCAAGTTGTCCAAGTGAAATTTCTTCTAGAAGCATGAAATACTAGTTTTTAACCAGTTTAAACGAGTATCAATCCTCTAAGGAAACCAGGAGAGAGTTAGAGAATAATTAATTTTGAATATAGGGGATCGCCACCATATATGCTAGTATCGAATCAAGAGACCTCTGCCGTCTAAATAGGCGTTGTTGTCTTAATTGTCTTGACTGTTGACAGCTATTCCAACTGTCTAGACAACAAAACAGTAACTATAAATGTTCTTCTTGTTAATCTACGGACTATTAGTAAGGCAGCCTAGCGTTTATAGAAATCCTTAGACAGGATTGCCACGGCGTTTTAAGATGTTATAAGCCGCATACCCCTTATTCAAATCTCCGAACATCGTTAAGATCATGAAGATGAAACGGGATTTTTTCCGCTAAATGTTGACATCAATGGTCTTAATTCGTCTCTAGCTTGCGAAAAAAGATATTTAAGAATTACTTTTATACCCTATTGCTCTCTAACCAGACCAATTAATAAGTGTAAGTCAAAACGGTAGTTCATGCAAGTTTACATACTTACTTTCATTGTGAGTAAATATTAGGCCAAAAAACAAGGCTGCATCTGTGGCATATTCCAGAGAATGACGATAAAACATGGAATTGCCCCCCCCCTAACGAAAGCCCATGCAGAATCGATAAGGTTCCGACTCGAACGAATGAAAAGCAGTTAGAACCTGTCAGGGTTAGAAAGAGCAGCTAATTCGGCAAATTATCTGAGATACAAGTGACTAAACCACCAGTTCAATTGCCCATATTAATTCAAATGAAGGGGATATTTTAATTACGTTCCATTCAACTTCAATTATCATCAGTATACCGTAGATAGAAGCACCGCCCTGCTTTTAATGAATTCAGTGTGAGTTGGTAAGCTCGTGTGTTGATTTCTTGACTTATTGCTATGCCTAATGACCCCGAGCGGTGGAAGAAATTGCTAGTTTATTCAGAAGTGGAGTGGAGATATCGTAAACAACTAATTAGGGAATTTAATTACAATCGAGTGAAGTATTCCGTATTTATTCGAGGATTGTATGAGATAAATAAATGGTCAGTTTTCCATTAAATTAGATTTCAAATGGCAGGTTATTACAGTGCTAAATTAAACTAAGAATCAAGGTACAAGGGTGATGGCATACTAGCCATCCCGCAATCCTATATTTGTTTCAAAAAAAGTTATTATTGCCTGTATTATATTATTTTATCAGCATTTAAACTCATGTTGGGTACAGTCGGTACCCAAAATACTTTTTATCGCATTCGTCTGTTAAACTCATTGCATATGCTAAGCTTGCTTTGAAAATTTAAAATGCTGCAAATTATGACACAAAGGTTTATTATTTCTGTATTATACAGGGTGTCCCACGAGTTGTCCCCACCCTCCCCTCCTAAAATCATCAAAGTAAACAAAAACAATTTTTTTTAAATCTTCATTTTTTTTGCAAGGATTCCATATTTTATAATTACGCACCCCAAACAACTGCGCAACCATGTGCAAGTGACACTAACTTTCTTATTTTAAATGACAACCCTAATTTAATCTGAAAACAGGTGCCTAAAATAAAAGAACTGACGCGAAATGAACCAATTGTGGTCATTATTCCTAAAAATTGAGTGGAATCAAGAAACGGATAGCATCTTGTGAATCAGAGTTGAAAAACAATGAAAATTCATTCTGCGATCTCGCTGAACCTGTTGCGCGTAATAAAAAAAAAAAATGGTTGAGGGATTGCATTTTCATGAAATTTTGGGTAGAATCCGAATCTACAATAAACAATTCGGGTTCCCATTCAAAATAAGAAAGTTAGTGTCACTTGCGCATGGTTGCGCGGGGTGCGCAAATATAATGGAGAACCTAGCAAAAAAATGTGAGGATTACAAAAAAAAATTGTTTTTTGTTTACTCCCATTCGTACGATTTTAGGGTGGAGGGGGGGGGGGGACACCCTGTATAACTCTAGTATACAGATTTCCGGACTACCAGCAATGGACTGAACAACTAGGGACAAAAAAATATTTTCTTCTCCAACAACGTGGGATCTGTGGCAAATGCCTTGAATCCGAGGGCACCCTAAGCTCCTTAACTCGATTTGATTCAAAAAATCATTCACTTGAAAAGAACTAACAATTATTGATTACTAATCAATTATTAGGCTAAGGTCATATATAAATGAGTCAAATTTCAATTCAGTAATAAAGAAAAAATTGTATAATCGCCATTTTAAATGGGATAACACATCGCATTGAAACTCCCGAAAATTACACTTCTAAATATTAAACTCGACAATCAGCAACTTTCGGTATCTCAATGTATAAAAATACTATAAAACGGTTAAATTCTCGGAGTCCGACAATACTGTCATTTTGACTTCTTTGAAACATGGGACTTCAAAGTGGCGATAATGAATCTCCTCTATAATTGGGCAACGGCATAAAAAATGAAACGCGTCCTCATCGTTCACTAGGTTGCACAAACTTTAATTGGCTCTAGAGTCCCTTTTGTTCCAAAACCGAATTAGCAGTTTACTTTACGGAACGTCCCGCAGTTTAGACGTAGTTGCTCACATTGAACGTTCAAGATTAATTTTACCATTTTTGGACTGGTTTCTTCTTGATTTATCAATGAATCCGCGTCTAAGTGTTCGGAACAGGAGTAGAATTCCGATTCCAGCTCCAAGAATTTAAATACAAGAGCCTTCTCGTTAATTTCAACGCCCATCAACTTCTGTGTGACCTCCACCATCCCCAGTCAACGAAAAGAATATTTCCAATTCATAGATTATTTTTCGCCAGGTTAGCCCAGGTTTTAAACCAATAAGATTTGGATCTAAAGCACTACTCTTAGCAATAAGCGATCTTCATAGAGTCCTCTGACTTACCTCAGTAGTTTAAGTGCACTTACAAACCCTCAAGATGGAGCGACTTCTACCACATCCACACATGAAAATATCTTCTTAACAAATTCTCCCAAAAGTTGATTTAACACTGTGTAACGAGAGAAGCCCCAAACTGCGTATCCCACCACAAAACGGAATGAGGCATTGACAATCTTGAATTTATTTCAAAACGAAAGGTCCGATGTCGTGGTAAAACATTCTACCGTATTGATGGCAAACGAAGCTCCTGATTTCTTTCGCACCAGATGTCGCTTCCAGTTAATCGAAGATGTAATTGATGTACCGAAGTAGTTGTATTGCTCAACAGTAATAACGAGGGTAGAAGCCGGGAAGAAGGGGAACACTTCGTTTTTCGGGACCGGATTATTATGAGGTTTCGTGTTGAGAAAAATTGAATTGGGGAAGGGATCGGAGATGTTTTCAGTTGGCGGGCCAATCGGATTAGCTTCATCCTCTCGCTTCGATCGGAAGAATGAAAAGGGAGGGCGTCGGCGTTGGGACAGTAATAGGAAGAGAATGAGTCATCAACAGGTTGCACCTTAACGAGTTTATCGGCGATATCTCAAGTGGCCTTTCGAGATTTTCGAGACGGGTTCTCCCGGCCCATTTCATCCCGTAAATTGATTGGAAGGGTTCGTCACATTCTACCCTAACGGGTAATATCATTTCGTGATACATTTTAGCAATACCAAGTACGTAAGTGGGTCATTCTCATATTATTTTAGTTATTGCCTTTCCTGGACCTTTTTTTGAACTAATTTGGCTTGGAAAATTAATATGGATATTCAAGAAAACAAAAGTGAGTGAAGTCGTCAGTTTTTCCGGCCCCCCCCCCCCCCCCCATCTCATGAAAACGCATGCGAAAAACGAATGTGAACGCCGGGGATATCAAATGGTCGATGAGATGAGAAAGACCCAAGTGAATTAAACAGCCATTTCAGATAGGAGTTTTTCGTTCGATCAGATATCATCAGCATTCTTTCCGAACAAATTATCAGAATTCGTTTTCAAATTCGGCTGTGGCTTACAATTTCAGACAGATGTTAAAGATTCACTATCAGCTCCCTTTATTTTCAGGAATACAAAAAAAGACCCGCCGCTTGCCCAATATTTTCTTAATAGTAGGAGTTAATTGCAGCATCCTGTACCAGGAAAACCCCGCATTGTTGGTTGGTTAGAGACACAATGCACATTTCTAGCTAATAAGCCAAATCTGTTAAGTTTAGGCTAATTTGATTATACCTTATGCAAATTTATACTCTAAGTTTCAAAGAAAAATCATTTTCTTTCCCTGCTTAGGAGTTTTGGATACCTGGTACCTCAATGCCTGATCATTTCTGCCAGATGTTCGTCCCACTTGCACCTTAAGATCCTATGCTACAGAACCACAAGATCCTTGATTACATTCACTGACTGAGCCACGTATTTTGGGATTAGTTTCAGTAGCTAACGTTAAGGTAAGATCAGGCTTAGGGCCTCATTTGTGGTGACCACCATAGGTTTCTTTGGTCTAGCGTTCAGGACATTTTTTGTGAAACAAGCTCTAACTTCTCACTTTATGAATCGCCCACGGGGCTAAGATCTAAGAAAAGTTTCTAATAATACGTTATTATGAACAGATTGCGATTGTATCAGCCGCCTGAAAGGATCTATTTATATTCTTCCGTATATCCAAAATCGAGGTTTTATTATATTTTCCATTTCAAATACATTGTTCTAGCATTGAAAGGACTATTAAGCTACCTTAAATAAATAAAATAAAATAGATTTTTGTTAGAGCGACAGGCGTCGATTATATATATTTGCGAACACATAAGAGGGGTACCTCATCTCCAATGTTAACACAGCCAAGAGCACAGGATCGTAGATTTTGCCAATTTCCCTAGTGTAGGGTGTGACAAACCGGTCCATTACTTGTTTATAGGGATATTTCTAGCTCCTGTCGATGGTATTTCATACTTACGAACTTCTACGCATTTGTATAATATACGAATGATTTCTGTTATTAGGCAGATATTTCAGAACGGAAACCCATCCGCCCAAATCCTGTGAGAGATGATTATATTATTCACTCCACCGTCAATAGTCCGGCATTTCTATTTATTTATGATACGAAAAAAAAGTATACTTTTTTTCGAGAAGATATTTATGAGGCGGTAAACTGCTGCCTGGGCGTTATATTTACGTTTTCCGACAAGAAGTTAAAAAAAAAAATTATAACTGCAAGAAGTTTGGGTGAAGTGTGTGGGTGGAGATGAAGGTGGATGGTGGTAGAAAAAACGTGTTGGAAGGGGGTAGTTTGGCAGGTGAGTGTAGGGGTGGTTTGGCGGCGGGGCACGCGGTGGTTGGTAGGAGGAGGGAGATATACGCCCGTTGTAAAAGCTTTATGACGCTCTATTAGCCTCTACATAACCTCGAATCCTGAAACCTCCTCATTTTCTCAGATTTACTGCCTTTCGTACCTTTAACTTGCTCGGAGCAAGCTGCCCCCGGGAGAGGCTCGGCCACAGACCTCCGCAATGTTACCGAGTGTTAAATGGGAAAGCGTCCGTGGCCGCCTCATAAAACACGTATTCAGACTCAAGATGGTCGAAACACGGCGCTTTCTCCATCTTAAGGGCTCAACGGTGAAATTGAACACTTCAATTATTAATTCAATCCGCCCATTGTGCTCTACACCACCTTTGTAGCATAGTTTCGTGATACAATAAATGCGCTGAGCAGGAACAAGCAGAGAAAAACGCTTTACTGGAGTACGTTCACCTTAATAAATTTCGATTTAATTTATGAACATTTGATTTTGAATTGTGAACATTTTGGGAGCGAATGAGTTGATGGATTTTCAAAGTACGAGCAATATAAGTTTCATTGTTCACAAATCAATGCATCAGTCGGCGCATGCGTAAAAGTTAAATTATTTATCTATTCATAATACGGACAAACACACATTGATATGTATTTAATACTATAACATAGGTAAGGAAAGTGAATACATCCACGTGTACATATATCCGCTTATACATATGATTTTGAAGATAAAATACAATTTTTCACAAAACGAAAATTTAAAAGTTATTCAGCATCTGACTCCGGAATACTCAAACAAAATATCCAAGTCCGGGAACTTCACAATCGCGCAATTCATGAAGTGTGGCAATCTTACACATTGGCCGGATTGTAGAGACGATTAATGGGAGAAAACGGTGCTCAAACCAGGAGGGAGAACCATGAAATTCACATTGCTCATCAGCAACAGTGAGTCGACCATACCAGGATCAGTATAAGGACAAATTTCAAGTTGGGCAAACAACAGCTTTTCCCATCCAAGCCTCAAAATTGACTGCGACCTGTGGAATATTCAATTTATAGGCTGCGAATCGCAGAGACTTTCGGCAGACTTTCTCCAGCTGGCATTAATCATCACTTTCTCAATATCTAGTTACCCTCGCTCCCTCAAATTTGGACAATATAGGGGAAATGATCGGTTGATCATTTAATATTCATTACAGCTAACATCAGTACCACCTGCGTCTGCGCATACTTAAAGAACTTGTGTCAAGCCTAAATTCTGTAATTTTCATCAGATGTTGCAGATGTTGTTGTTAGGATGTTGATGGTCTCCTATGAGTTTATCGCTTTCTAATATCCAATCTTCCTCAAATTTGAAAGATTAGTACGTACATTGAGTTCCAGGCCAGTTGAGGAATCAAATTAAGTTCTTCCTACGACCGCTTGGTTGGGGATAACCATTCATTACTCTTCAGTCCGTACGCATTTCGAACCAATTAGTTCCTGATAATCTCAACACTGATAATATAGATGAAGTGATAGCGAGTTACCTCGTTTTCTTGTTCCCTTGTGCTTCGTTTACCAGACACTTCGGCTAACGAGAAAACCATTGGCCGGGGCAAATTAGGGGCTTAGAAATTCTAATGGCAAATAGAGGCCAATTAAACTCGACTCTGATCAATTGTACATAAAATGATACCCCAAGGACCAGTGCAAACAGCTTCAACAGAATTCAAGGGGATTTACAGATGAACCCCAAATAGATGAATACAAAATGGCAATAACACGATAATTAGAAATGTAGGAAGAAGATGAGTTTACTGTAAAGTTGAAACATCTAAATATGGTATTAGGCTGAGGTGAGAAGCTGTGAAGATAAAGAAACAAAGGCTCAAGTGTACAGTATGCGAGGTTCGTGGTCTAGAAAATGCAACGTGATGTCCGAAGGGTTCTGTAGTTTGTGCAAATGCAAATGTCTGTTTCCTGGATTGATTAGGATAGAAAATAGCCACAGGGGCTCAACCAGCTTATCAGGAGCGCTTTCGTTAAATTGCAGACCCACCACAGAAGTTAGCTGAAAGTAAGGACGCGGAATGTCAATACCTTCAATGGTGCAATATACTGCAGATGAACAGGACGTAGAAATCCACGAGTAGAATAAAACGTCAACTTCCAACACAATTGTATTACACAAGATTTTGAAACTCTATTTCAAAAGGAGCTCTTGAATTAAAATTACTCAGCAACTACTTATTTCCATGCGCAGATAATGCAGTTGTTGATAAAGAACAATTACTGTTATTATGTTTGTGAATGGTAATAAATATTATTGATATATCAAGGTTAATGGTAGGTAGATTATAATACTTCGAATATTTTGTTGAAATACTAATCCGTATGATCAATAATAATTATTGATCTTGGCATAATTATGTACCTGTAATAATGATCAATTATTGATCATTATTACATAATTATGCCAAGATTCACGATTACTTGCAGCGTACACCCTTCTCCCCACGGCATTTTTCGATGCAGTACACAAGTACTGTTCAAGTTGTATTTCAGAAGCTTAAATGTGTCAAAAGTAAAAGTTAATTGTATCACGATATTAATTCTTTCAATATTACTAATGGGATTCATTATCATTAAAACAGTAGTTAGGTGTGGATATCATGGCCCCTATTTACGTTTCGTAAATATTAAAAATTTATATTCAGTTCAATATTGTTTACGGTCGATGGCTCCACAAGAATTTTTTAAAAAGGCGTTGACACCACATTCTTCTCTTAATACAATGGTGAACTTAACTACTACTGTCAATATAGTATCCATGCGTTACACGGTTTAACACAGGCCTTCCTTCTCTTCTTCCACGGCTAGAAGGTCAGCATTGAGACGTATTTCAGAATACCTTCCCTTTCGAATAGCTGGTTATCGCGATAACTACGAAAATGCAGTAACTAGTAATTTCAACTGGTTACTTTATCAGTCGTTGCGATATATGTATTTGAGGGATTCCAGAAAGTATATTTACACCCTTCCTGTATTGTGAAAGTAAAATCAGTTTGGGTTATAGGGAACAAGAAGTCAGTGTATTGGAGTGGCAAGGTGGGGAGGGGAGGTCACACTAATGCGCTGGTGGTTGGCCACTAATGCCCTCCGGATTTACCCCCACCCTCGTCACTCGACCCCGCTTGTTATCAACCCCGTGACGGATGACGGTGTTCACGCAATGATTATATCGATAGGAGGCCCTTTCGACAGCGATATAGAGAGCTATACAGCAGAGGGAGGAGTGGGAAGGGGAAGGCCAAGAGGCGGAAGGGAGGGGGGTATGGCAAAAAATGGAAATCAAATCGAGGGAAGAGATTTATTGTTTAACCCTTTCCCGACCATTGCCGGATTTTCCTTGTAGTGCGTCCGTGTTTTTGTGGGTGGCATCTATCTGGTTGTCATAAACCATTAATTTCGACGTTGCGTGAAGGAAGAGGGGAATGGAAGGGAGTAAATGGTTTTGAGTGAGTAATATGAGAAAGTTCCATTTAGTGGAGCTGTAGAAAATTGATTAAAACAACTCACACTCTCATCCATCGCAAGAAAAACTATAATTCCTGTTTGGGATCCTTAACACAACTACGAAAAGTATCTGAAAATAGAAAATTGAAGAAACCTGGTGAAAAGATCAATCTGTCAAATCAGTCATTTGACGTATAAATCATTCCGACAAACATTCTTCCACGATCGAGGTTCGGAAGTTTTTAAAATGGCAAACTGTGACTAGTCACATTTTGAAATTTCCAGGCGTTTTATGTAACGACTAGCCACATATAAAATGTCTTGTAAGATTAAGCATATCGGCAAATGTTCAGTGATATCTCACTCTCAAAGCGAAAACGGGTAGCACCCTTACAGTGGTCAATTACTTTCTTCTTCCCTGAGGTCTTCACTTCTCAACATATATTCATAGTGTGTGGTTTTTATGGAGATCCATCACGTTCACTGTCCATCCTACGGGGAATCTTTACAGCAAATATTCTTTAAACTTCCTCCCCTTGTATCGCTACCCTCCTAGGCACCGCTAGCCATCCATACCCAAACAAATCTCATTCCTTGTAATCTACCATCCTGCAAACTTACAAAAAATATCTACCCAAAGTTATTGGCGAATCGTATTGTACCATAAACAGCTACACAAGTTCCGTAAGACATCAAAAAAATTAAAAATAAAGTAATGTGAACACATGTGTACATTGTAGAACAAACACGTCCAACACAAAAATGGAAGCTTATTGGACATCTCATCACTATATTAAATAGAACTCTATTCTACCCACAATTAGGTAATCTTATTGTCCTTCTTGATGCTATTTCAAGTAGAATATTCCTCAGGTGATGTAATTTTATTGACACATCAAATTTACGTGGGAATCACACAAGAAGGTGGAGTTGAACGAATGATGAAACCAAGAATAATTTGGCGATTGACATGGTTAGGAAATTCATCTTTTCCAATGAAGATGTTGGTAAGCAGGTCTGAAAATGGCTTTGGACCAAGGAACCGATTTCGACAAATTTTTGGACTCTTCAAGCTAAATCCTGAAGAACGGTCACTCTATACAGACTAGAAGAGTTTGCGCTACCACTCCCACAAATCGCTGACTGTGAAGATCGGCTGAGGAAACACAGTTTTAAAACACAAGGAAGAGCCTCATTTTGTTATGTAATATCGATGAAGGAAGTTCTTCATTAAAACGAAAGAACGTTTTGATGATTACACTAACAATGATGATAAAACATTCATTCAATCAATAAATTTTTTTTTTTTTTTTTTTTTTTTTTTTAAGATAAAGGAAACAATTGTGACCACTTCACGAGCTATTTTCATAGACTCGAAAGACAGCCAATTTAGGATATGTTGTCAAAAGCAAAAAAATCGAGTTGAAAATAAAAACTAAGGTAATCTAGTGGAAAAACAGGTTTTGAGTGAGAAAACTCGAAGACTACAAAAACGTACTCTCCCAAAAAATCATTACTTCACAACTTTGCAGGAAAATAATCACTGACAACGACGACTCTTCTAAACATGTAATTGAATTGGGCGATAAGATAAACATTGAGGTAAATCAATAGTACTGGGCAAACCTTGTTCATTGATATTAGTGTTGTTCATGTAACGACTTGTACGTTATTGTAAATTTATATTCATGTACCTACATGTCAAATATATATTTTTTTTCCCGGTCTCCGTCATATTATTTTAGTAAGGAATTGGCGGCGTTGTGCTCCGCATTTAATGAACTAAAAGGTTGATTTCGAGACGTTTCGAGATACAACAACCTCTTCATCTGAAAAATTCAAATATATGAAAACACGAGTAAGCGAACAAAAAAACACTTCAAGTTATTATGCCGTTCATATTTCCACCCAATTCATTAATTTTGTACCGCTACCAATACTTTACACAACTAAACATTAAAATTATATATACATTTTATTTCAATTAATATGTATTGTAATTGTCTACATTTATTTTATTTCATCTTTTCAGAAAACAGTGGCAATATTTGCAGTTGGTGTGAAACGAATGGCGAGATGGAGAAAATGGACAAAGTATAAACGTGAGTAACAATCGAATGTCGACAAATATGAGTTCGTGTATTGCTTCATATAATTGTATCTAGAGCATAAACATTAGCAAGCGGTTTTCAACGAAAAAGATATAATGAATCTCCTGAGAAAGATCTGTTTTATAATAGTTGATAAGCCAGCTTCACTTACAGGCTATTGTACGAATGAAATGAGGTTGGAGTTACCACGGGCTTTTCTATGAAACACGTGTCGGTAACTGCTTTTTCTACTGCTGGATTTTCCAATTTCTTTCCAGTCGGCTTTCGTAACACGTTTTTTAATATTTGAAGCGCTTTGCAAGGGCGGAGCATTTTTCGAATCCAATATACTAAGTTCAACTTTTCACTACCTTCTCGAGACAAGGAGCAGCTATGAGGTGGAGTGTTATGTCTTAGGTTCATTATAGCCTGATTTCAAAGCAAATTTCAACAAAATAGATACTAATACAATGTGTTCTGTGCGAATATACGCGAGTACATGCGTAATATCTGTATGTTTTACTGAAAACCACATAATTTTACACATTTGGTAATTAAAAAATCTACCAAGTTTGTGAGGTGATGGAATGGTATAGTTGCCCCTTCCAATGAGCTGAATGCGGATATAATGCTCAGCCACGCTCTCAAGGCGGATTCTGAAATCGGGAAGGACCAAATAACCATATCCATCACAAGTTGGGATAGTATTGAAATATGAACTCGCTAGTTATGAAAATTTGATTAGATTTTTTTAGCGTAGAATACGCTTTAGCCATGGACTAACTAGCCGAAAAGTGTCACACGGGAGTGGAACGAAAAAGGGTATGGTATCCAGGAACGAAAACGGTGACACGAGACCAATAAACATAAGAATATCTACATCCATGTTCGTTCGCGAATCGTCCTTCGGTTCGACAATGAACGTTCGATGATCATCGTTGAACGTTCAGCGTTCAATCGATGCTAAAGCGTATTCTACGTTCCTATACTAGTTTCAGAAAAGGGGGTCAGAAACTTGATAGTAAAATAGTTTCAGATCAGAAACTTGATAGTAAATGGCTTTAACGTTTGCAATCGACCCAGAAAAAAGTCAACTTCCCTCAAAATTTGCGGTTTTACGTTTCAAGATGGTTAGAATGCAAAACACTAATATTGTTTGTTCATAATTGAGACATTCCTTCAATGAATCGAATGATCCCACCCGAGCAATGTACGTGTTTGTTATGTCTTAAGTTCATCCGTTCACTCTCTCTAAGAGCTATAATTTCGAGAGAAAAAAAAATGTGAACACGAATGTGAATGCGAACGTGCTTGGGCATAGTAAACAGCGCTTAGAATCATGTAAGGGTAGAACCAGCTCATAAAATTCCAATGATATTTTGTTTTCAAGAGTTGCTTTCAAATTTTAGTTTTTCCAGACTTATCGTATTTATGAAGAGGAAACTATCAGAGTATATCCGTTTTTCAGGGGGTGGTGACGCTGGGCGGTGAGTTTGGCGTCCATAAAGCGGCTCTTTAGACGTTTTATTTTACGTTAAAAATGTCCTTAGTTATTGTGAGATAAAACCTGTACAGCTATTTAATTATTTGAGAGACAACTGTCAATTCAAATTTCAAAATCTCCAAAACATTAAACTATTTTTATTATATCGAGTGTATATTTGATCCACTTTGGGGGGGGGGGGGGGGGGGGGCACGTGCCCATGTGCCCCCACATATGTATGTTGCTCGTTAAATTTCAGTTGTTCTATTTGTGAATTTCTACGTTGAGTCCATATTTACTATATTGCACTACTGTAGGTATTCTGATATCAGCTATTGTTTCTTCCATAGGGATTAGTAATGGTTGGCGTTTACGAGATGTACTTAACACGAAACCAACAACGCTGTTTGCGCCCCTTTGTAGTCAATTGGAAATGTTTACCATATTCCAACGAAAATGAGAAATCATGAATCGTATAACGATTGGTGATTTCGAAAATTGGAATAATCCACGCTATTTTGAATACAAACTATACTGAAACTCATGAATTCATTATTTGAGGAGGGATTTCGACGATGTATGAGGTCTGAATGGGATCCTACGTACACCTCAACAAGGGCAATGAATATTTATAGTAAGAGATCTGAGTGCGACTCTTATAACAGGAAGCAGTCGTATTGGGGTGAGATCCCATTTCCAGTTGTGACTTGGTAGGAGATAACAATTAAGTAAAGGCGAGAGAGAAAGCGAGTAAACTGACATGGAAGCTTGCAAATCGTTGAGCCGCTGGAAGTCAATTATGAGCTAAAATGTGCCTGATTGTAGTAGGTTTCCTTGCCTCAAAACAATAACTTTGCGGTTAGTTTCGACTGCTCCCCTGAAATACAGGGATCACCAGAGGCAATCAATCGCAAAGAGGATAGGAGAAATGCTTTTTTTTAGAACAAACAAAATTTGAACTTGTGTATATTTCGTTGTTCTACTTCATTTAAAACTATAAGGAAAAAACCGCAATTAACACAAAATACACGTACATACCTCGGAAACGTCTGAATAACACCGTAGGTACTGCTGGTCACCCGTTCTCCCGCCGAATGCTGTTTACAGTGGATGCACAAGGAACACGAATCCCTTTGACGATTCGTCCATTCAAAGAAACAGATCCACCAGGTTTACCAACAAGTGGCGAAACGCGCTTGCACATTCGAGATCGTTTATGAATAGGGTTCGCCAACTCCGTTTGGCACGGGTGACAGTTCACATCGCACCTAGCATCTTTGTGATGATTGTTTGGTGTAAACAGGCCACTCAACAACTTTGAAAACTAAACCGTAAACTGAACAGTGATGGGCTGAGCTGTAATAACCCAATGTTAACAAAACCAAAATGCTCCTTGTTTGGTTTGTTTCGAACTCTCTGCATGGGCAATGCAAATGCCCATATCAATTGAAACGGAAAATGCCCAAATTCCGCCTCGTATCCTACATCGATGTGAGACCTTGGAGCAGGTGCTCGCGACCATCAGATTGGTCAGGTGCCCCCTCCGAACAGAATTCTAAGCAGAGCCGTTGAAGGTCTATTTCCCGTGGTGGTTTAAATAGGGTAAGGACAGGGTAAGGCCAGTCTTGTTTCATTAGCCTCAATTTTTTTCATCTTTTTGGTTTATTGATTTGGGGGTGCACGCGCCCCTAAGCGCCTACCAGCAGGAGTCTCTGTGTGTGATATCATTCATACACTCGGTTGCCACTATAACTATTCTACACTTAGGCCTTCGGTCTGGAACCCTCAAACTGCGACCTTTTTTTCAGGATTACACTGTTTCTTCAAGACTTTTTAAGGATGAACACAACTGTGAAACTTAAATTGCATAATCTTGTCTCGCTCACAAAATATCCTTAAAGAAAAGTTGAATAAATAAGACTGTTGTTTTAAGAGGTGACAGGGTATCAATCCGATAAAAGTAGAATTTGCGTTACATTCCCACTAAGATATACCTGTTATTCGAGATTGGTGAGCTTCTGTAAGATGATCTACGAATTACTGAACTGAAAAAGGCCGAAAGATCGACAATTTGGACGCGATCGGAAAAAACGGAGGTCGGATACGGATTTAGCACCCCAAAAACTACGTTCGATAGTTTTTTCTGTGGTGCCTGAAAGTAAAATTTTATTGTAAACTTGTGTTATCGTAATTACAATTATTACAATCAATTACACTTGCAAATCTGTGTGATAGTATATACAAGGTAATTGCGGGTATAGTACAGTTACAGATGAAAGTAGGAAGTGTGAATTTTAGATTCATTACTTTTCCAGTAATGGTAATTGATGACAGATACGTACGGAAACAAATTAATCCATTCTGGGCGCTACGGAACGTAAAACGTTCTGGAAAGTGCGAATGACTTTTCCCAATTTTCGTGTGTTGTTTTACTGACTTCTTTGCTACCTATTCAAAGAGTTCAACATTCAAAGGTTATACCTCCCTTAGCTTCTTTGTACCTAAGATGAATAATTGTGTAGGAACCTTCAATTATTTGAGAAGAAACGAAAATGAGTTCTATTACGGGGTAAAGGCTTCAAACAAAGTATACAATGGCGCTATAGACTTGTACCGTGCTCCGTTTAAACAAAAGAAACAAAGAGATTAATGAATTTCTTAATTACGAACTCTGATGAATGAAATATTAGCACCAGATTGACGGTTGTCTTATGGACGAGTTAATGATTCCGGTTATTTAGGCAAACTACAATTCTTAAGAAAACGATGGCAATTCTAACTCATGGGTTTATAATGTTTGTGTTGTTATTGTGAGGTCACTTTTAGGTTCAGAAATTTTGTAGTAAGAAGTCTCATAGAAGTCTTAACCCCAAAAACTAGACTGAAATTTCTAGAAAATGACTATAGAAGTAAAACAATAGAAAAACCACGTTTTTGACCAGGTCCAGGCCTAGAGCATCTATGAGGCGATCGGGCTGAGAAGTTAGGACCAAATAGAGAAAGCACGGAATTTCGACATCAATTCTAAGGCCTGATTTTGAAGGACTATGCAGTTTTTGAATCTACGCAACTGGAAAACGTGAGAGACAACATAAATAAGCAACTGCACATTTTACCAAGCACGAAAATAATCAGTTACATGATCATTGTTGTGATCAGGTGGAATTCGGTAAAATGAGGTTCATTAAATGCGTCCGAAAAACATACGTTCCGGAAACACCTTTGATTTTGATCCCGGCGGCTTGTTCATTTTCTACGTGTCACTGTTGAACCCGGACTCAAAACATGACTGAGAGGTTTGGACTAGATTATCGCCCTTTTTCGTCAGTAGCATCGAAAGCAGCATGGACACATTACCGTGCAAAGGGGAGGAGTTCCTACTTCATGAAGGTCCTGAAAAAGGCATTATCATCTTCTCATGTATCGCCAACATTCGTATTCTCCAGAAATGCTAGACCCTTTACACGGATGGCACATTCGATTTTTGCCCCCCTTTTTTTACCCAAATGTTCACCGTCCACGGGTACTACACTGGCTTCTATGTGCCACTAGTGTTTTGAATTACTTCCTAGCAAGCAAGGCAGTTGTTACGAGGTTTGCCTCGATACAATAAAACAAAAATGCGAAGAGGAAGCTGATATGCCATTTGAGCCGGATACATGCGTCACCGATTTCGAAAAGTCTTTGCAGACGGCAGTAAAATCAGTGTGGCCGGATTCTAATTTGGTGGGATGCAGATTCCATCTGAGGCAGGCATGGTAAAGCGCAATATTTAACCGGAAATTTCTAGAGAAATAATAATTTACCACACCTGCGCGCCCAAGCGCAGACAGTCCAACGTCTGTGGGAAGTGGGAAGGAAAATTTGGTGTGGTATGAGCGTACTGTGTTGAACTAGCACTGAAACGGAATTTGGGGGTCAATCGTGACATGCCACAATTGAATCCGGTCGGGGATCAATCGTCCACTTTTTTGGCGGGCGAGGGTCAACGGGAAGTAATATAAGGTTATATGCGTTCCCCTAGTCTCTAACAAGAAAATCTTTAATTGGGTTTATATGTGTAGTGGGGAAATTCAAGTTTTTCCAACTGAATATCTGCTAGAAGCATGAAATACTAGTTTTTAACCAGTTTAAATGAGGTTCAATCGCCTACAGCAGATAAGAGGGGGTTTAAAAATAATAATTATTATTAACGTTTGAATCTTTGGCGCTTCGTTTACTAGTGGTTACCCTAACCATTATCATCAGATAACTAGCAGCCTATTAGCACATGTTCATTGTCTTAACTGTTGACAGCCATTGAGTTGAGTTTTGTTCTTTTAACAACAGAGGAATGAAACCTTTGCTGTAAAACGTTCTTTGTGTGAACTATACGATGTTTAACACAGGAAGGGTGGCATAAAATAACATAAACTACGTTTCTATTTATCCCACGTTCAATAGCATCTTTCGAACTTGTGAATAAAGAACGTTTCGTTTTTTCAAATGCAAGTTTAGATGTTCCATTATCTGAAATTCTCGATAATGTTTACGAAAAACCAGACACATATGGGACTGCGTAAATCTTGGAGGGGGGGGGGGGGGTTGCTAGATGGTTTGTAGATGAATTTTGGACAAATAGGTATTGATTGCTTGATTGATTCAGGAGGGGTTTGATTTTTCGTAAATCGTTCTTTCTGTATGGAACTTATTTACAAATATACCTAACTCTGAGCTATCTTTAAACAGATCAAATGTGATCATCAAGTTATAGTAATCAGCATTTATTTATTTCATTATATTTTTGTCAAGCCCGAGAACGAATGTATTGAAGAACATTGAAATATATGTCCATGTAGAAAGAATCGGTGAGCTACACGTGATAGATTTTATCCAACTCACAGAATGAGACGTTGCACGGTGATCTCTCAACATCTTCACGCTCAAAGATAGAGAGAGAGAGAGAGAGACAAAACACGAGAGTCTAGAAACACAAAGACTATTTTCCTGAATTTCGAAGCTCATCATATCAACGAAAAACCTACGAGTCGGCCCTAAGACGTGAAGGAACGGGGTGCCTGGGGTATTCCCTTTGTAAAGCAACTCTCATCCCCGAAGGGGTCCAAGGCAAAACAGAATGGGGAAAGCAAAAGGGTAGGAAAAGCGGTGGAGGGGGCGGGGAAAGCGTTGGATTTGGAGTAAGGTTCCGTTCCAAGAGTTCGGATCTCAGGTAGCATCCTCTTCCTCCGACACTTCAAAAACCCTTTACACAAAGGGCTCATATTCCTCGCAGTGGAAGCAAGGAAAACAAAGCAAATACTCCCGCCTCCAGTCTTCGTGAGTCCTGCCGTTCGTTGTCTTCGAAACTCGGCGCTTCCCCCACTTTTCTTTCCCTTGAAATCGAATGAGCCGAGAAGATGCTGGGATGAGGGGACCGGGGTATGGTGGGACGCTGAGGCCAGGGATTTCTCCGCTATTATACCCTTTGATGTTCTGAGATATCAGGGTTAAGCCCGCTCTCGCTACTATGAACCTCTTCACCTCCAAGCGAGTCATGTTGCGGGGTTTTGAGTCCCTTTCCAGGCCGCATTCAGCTCGTAGGAATTGGGCATTTACGCTTGAGCAATTCGTTTTCACACTTCCTTGTTCTGGAAATACAACATTGCCAGAAAACGCTGACACGGCGGGAGTAGAGGAACGCCAAACATGCAATGAAAATCAAGAAGGCTAGAACTAAAAGGTCTTAAGGTTCAACTAGATTTGATAATGCCGCGTGATCACTTTCTGAAGTACGAGTAGGTACATCAATAACGTTAACCAAGTTGTATGGCACATAGCTTCTTCGTATCCGTAACATAAATGAGTAGGTAATTGAAATGTCTTAACAATAAACCATTCAATCCTTGAAGATTGCATTGGAATCGAACGGTGGAAACAATAAAATGTCGAGGATTTGGATTCATGTAGCTATAGCAGTAACCAAGGATACGATCGTGATGAAACTCAAAGTATTAATCAAATCTTAAATTAGTGCACCGCTTCGAATCTGAGAGAGATCGAATGAATAGACATGAGAATATGACGCTTTTGGTGGATTTAAAGTTGGCTCATGCACGGAATGAAATATTGATTCGAAAGCAAACTAAAGTGCAGGATCTTTAGCCCAACCCGCACATTTTCAGAAAATGCCAACAAGATCGAATGAAAATGACAGAAGTACTTATTTTGATCCTAAAGAAACTACCATCATCTGAAGTAAATTTCCACGGTTTACGTGAGGCCATACTCCATTAATTCGGATTATGCTAGAATCATACCGTTTGTTTCAATCAATGACCATAAATGCATGATGATTTTACTTAGATTGTCCTGATGATTGAATGATGTTCATTCGATGACATTTGATAAGATTATGAAACGAGGTTTGAAATGTTGGGGTTGAAGTTGACTCCTGCGATCTCCAACCTCATCAGGTGGAGTGTTCTGTAATCTTTTTTGCCGCAAGCTTAAACTCAAACGATTTGTTTTTATCTGTCACGTTAGAAGAAATCAACATCGGCAGAAAACTGAGATAGGAAGGAAGAAATGGAAATGATCGCTTCTCGTAGTTTGTCAATATCAACCATATCAGGAGGAAGCCAACGGAGCTACTCGTTGGTTATTGTGTTTCTAAGTCTAACACACCTAACATTAGTTCATTATCTTTTTTGGATTATATGTGAAACTGATATTAATGTAACATCCAACATTCCGTCTAATTCGTGGGAATAACCCTTCGGATGAACATATACGAAAAAAAAACATCAAATCAAGCGAAATAAAAGTAGATGTAGAAACAACAATAATCAATATGTAATATAAAGTTATGTAGGGGACTCACTTTTTTATGGACTAGCGAGCACCAATCTTCAGAAATCTGCAAAATAAAAGGAAAAGTGTTAATTCATAAAAATTCAATTAGATGAACTAGCTTTTCATCATCGAATAGTCAAGTCGTTAGTAACAATTAGTATTTGCTTTGAAGTGAGCGCTGTGAGACACGAAGCATGCTGTATCGAATTTTAATACACTTATCGATTTATTTCTGCAGATATTCATAACATGTTAGAGTATATCGAATGGATCTATGAAACACAAGCACCCTGTATTCTGTCCCTATTCAGTCAGCAAAGTGAAGTACAAAGGTTAAACCTAGTGAATACGAAGGGAATAATTCAGGCGACTTGTGACTGGAGTCCCTCACCTACTCAAGATTTATTGGAACATTTTGAAATAGATCCACGAATCCAAAGAGTAGCGAACGCAAAGACGTTCCACATGATAGATTTGTGAAGTCTTTCGGTACTCTTAGAAAACGTTTCAAGCAGGATCCACACAGCTCTCAATGGGCAGATATCTACCAGTTGGACACAAACCAGAGAGATGGAGTGGTCAGTTTCCCATCTACATTGTAAAAGAATAAAGAAGACAATGGGAGAAAGTTTTGTAATAACACTAATATATGTCGGTACTCATGAGAACTGGAGGGTTATAGAGGTTATTGGTCAATGGGGATTTCATTATTGAATCTCAGTGGGTCCCCCAGCCCAGTGTGATTGTAGCTTCTGACACGAAAATTGTAATTTGTCTCTATCGCAATTGCCCTCAATTCAAACATCTCAGCACATCCATCAATTCTACAGGACATTTACCAAGCTTGGTATACATGTATTACTTGCTCTATCATCATGAATTCCAAATCATTTCGTGTATAAAAAAGCAAAATCTTCAAATTTATAATTTGGAAACAAACCAGTTTCCTTTCTTCACAAGTTAGCAGTAAAATGTATTCCATGAGTAATGAAAGTCGTCGTCATGTAACTATGAATAAATTAGATAAGAAAATCTTTAAGATCCAGAAATCATAAATCGCGTAAGATATCCGCTATGGGCTTAGTCCTTTTCACACGTCGGAACCACTGGAACCGCCATACACATTAAATCAGACCGAGTTCTTGAGAGATTCTTTCAATACTCTCGGCCCGTATGTTGCCTTCTCTGTTTTTGCAGACCTTGGATGAGCTTTTTCTGTAGGATGCCTTCAACGTAGACAGCTATAGAGGTCCAATGTTTCTCCCTTTAAAATATTTTGGATACTATCATCGCTGGCATCATGTCCAGAGATGATTCCAGATTATCGTGTAGCCGTACTCTTCAGGTTTCCACTGGATATACTGAGGAAGAAAGTGTGTAACACATCGTTGTCTGCTTCCCGGCTGTTTGGATAAGTTGGGACATCTAGTTTCCCGTTTCTGTGTAAATGCTAGCCAAATAGCCCGTGTCCTGAGAGGTACTGTGGTATTTTCTCTCTAAACATATTTTGATATGTGGTACCAAGCGTACTGACCATCCCCCCCTTTGCTCTTCAGTCCACATTTCTTGCAAGCTTCCAACACTGTACTCTGCCTCTTCTTTGATAACAAGAGTTCGGGGTAACACATGGCGATGGTCTATCTCAGCAGGTTCCCTAAAGGGTCACATGGAACCGACGGCGGGGATGAAGAGTTGAAAGGTTTTGAATTCTGACAACGGATATGGGGATATGGAACATTCATTGGTGGTTCATTATTTTTGAAAGCCAGGTCATGCAGTGGTTCATTGATAATAGCCAAATATTCGTTTACACTGTTAATTTGGTTTGAGAAAGTTTAAGGTGTTTCTTTCTATTCTTTTGTATCACGTAACACACTATTTACGCGTGGTAGAGACCCTGAGGAGTAAGCGTAATAGTGGAGTTGCTCGCTATTAAATAAAATTAAGTCGTATGAATTAAAAAATTGTTAAAAATTGAATTGAATTGATTGTCCATTGTTGGAGGTGTAATTAGAAAATTAAAATGATTAAATAAACAAAATAAAAATAAAATATTTTATGAAAAATATTGAACATTAACGAACAAAATTGTCAAAATTTGGAAATATTAGCAGTAGCGTTAGTAATGTTCAATAACGGTTTATGGTAAGAAAAATATTAGATGAAGTGTCTTATTTTCATATGATCTATATACAGCATACAGCATCAATGACCGTATTGTTTGTGGAGATGGCTGGATTCAACTCTAGATAGAATGTTTCATACGTAGGCATCACCAGTGTGTGATCATGTGTCATCCATCGTTGTACATAGATTTTTTACTACAGTTTATTTTTGAGTTTTCAATTTTTATAACACCTGTTGACAACGTGAAGTCAGTCAGTCAGAGAGTGTGTGAAAAAGAGCAAACAGAAAAAAAGTTGAAAAAAATAGCATTAGAAATTTAAACCCAAAAATATTTTAAATTAATTACTTGGAGTCAGATAGCGATATACCCCCCAATACATACATGAAAGTCACAAATTCTGCACCTTTTGTAGTCTTTAAATTCACATTGTTATCACCACTTAGAATTAATGGGATTGTGATCAACTCAAGTGCCTTTATGATTCCCACAATTTTTGGACTGTAGGGTTCTGCTGCTTTTGATTGTAGTTTGCATTGCACAAATGTAACCAACTCCATCATGTGATGTAGTTATTCTCTCAACTTGCATAGCATCTCTATCAAATTTCTGAAGCTCATGGTTTTCAGATTAAATAACGGATGAATACTCTTCTTTCTCGTAGATACAAACACCTCCAGCGCGTACAGTATTACGTTTGAATTGAGAAATCAGATTATATCCAGGCAAATCAACCCGTTCATAATCTTCAAAACACCTCTCCGACAAAGAAATGTGCAAATCAATAGAAAAACAACGGTGTATTTTATACAAAAATTAGCCTTCACTTTTCGAGTTGATATAATCCAAAGTACCGGAGCGTGGAATTTTGTGAAGAAAAAAAAAGTGTCTCGAAAAATTCCTTGACCCCCAGCCAAAATGCATATTTATGTCAAAAAACAAGTCATTTTGGTAACAAAAATGTTGAAAATACGTATATTACGAAACATCGTCGTAATTAAGCTTTCATGAATGTCGAAAATTCTCTAACAATATTGTACATCAAATGTGGTGTATAGAGAGCCACATAGAAAGTTTCCCCGTATCGGTCTCGGTTAACCGGGAAACCCCGCAGCGTGGTGTCAGCGGTCTACGCTCTAGTAAGTGTGTTGTGAGGGATTCCTAGTGTTAGTGCGGAAGAGGGGAAGTTCGCAGGGGTGGGAGAGGGGGAAAAACATGGGGTGAAGTCTCAGGAGGGGAGGGGAGGGGAGGGGGGTCGAACCATAAACTGTCGGCGGGCCGCCTATATGAAGTTGTCTCGCCCCCACCTCCCCTCTCACCAGCAACACTCTGATTTATCTCCTATCCTGGATTACCTTTCATAACCTAACTTTCTCCTCGCCCCTTTCACCTCACCCCCCCCCCTTTCCCTTTCACTTTCCCACCTCAACTCTTCTAGATATTCCCCTCTTCTCATTTATTAACCCCCTCCCCTCCCTCCAGCCATCCGCCTCTTCTTTTCCATCACTCTGAGGTTATTGTGGCTTCGCCTCTTATTAAAACCCCTCACTTCCACTAAACCCCCACCGCCCCCTCTCACACTATCACCAAAGAAAACTTCGGGAGATTTTTTACAATTTGTCCACTTTGAACGAGCAAAGCATTTTCACCGGATTTTCTAAGAAAATAATGTCACTGCAATAGCCTCCTTGATAATTCTGACGTCAAACAAAAAAATGGCTCCATTATCACAGATTGTCACCAGAAACCAACACATTCCGGACGCATCATACATCAACCATTCACACCAACCATACCAATTCAAATTCAAGACAGCTAAAAACCTTCTCCAGAGAACAATCTTTCAAATCGACAATTCGACCCCAACATAACAAAGAACTCAATAATATTTTACTGGAATAAACTCAACAATTAGACCACTCCAATTGCTTTGATTGTTAATCCTTTTCGGTCGAAACCCGGTGAGGACCCGGCAAGAAAATATTCACATATGGACGGAACGTTTCGGGAGAGGGATGTCTCACAGGACGAAAGCCGGGCCCTGCTCGGCAACCTTGATACCTTGTAGCGGTCGAATGCCGGTCTCTGCTCGGCGCCCTTTCTTGTCTTCATAGACGAAACCCGGTGGTAGCTCGGTATTTTTCAAATATTGAGCGCGATTCTGTAGGTTTTTCTGAAGGTTTTGATTACAGACAGCAACACTTTATTGATAAAACGAACCCCACAGGGAAGGAATACGGGAAACTTCTCCTTGACTGGTTACTCTTTTCGACTTTTTACCACTAATTTCTTACTGAGTACTCTGGTTCTCGTGTTATTTTCGTGTGTGGCTTCCATTGTATCAGATTTTGTGAGTTTAGGGATTGTGATTTTCAGTTCTCAAGGGTTTTTTCGTCAAGGCGAAAACTTGCTCATCACATTGCCATCTCAAACATAACACTCTGAATACTTAAGTAATATGGAATATGATTACAATAAAAATTTCAAAAAATCACAATGATCTATGCTTTTATTCGATGAATACATATCTTCAAACGTGATGCTGCGTTTTTAAATGATATGCAAAAAAATCGTCTTTGAAAGAAGCAATGGCGTGTAAAGTCGTCCTAAGATACATACATTGCCGGTTCTGACCGGGTTCCATTTGTGGACAAGACCATAATTCAACTTTCGACCGCAAAGGGTTAATATTGGGTTGTTCATTTCATCATATTCTAAAATATAGAATTTTTAATTATGATAAGGCAATTCAAGGATGTATCGGCTGATATATTTATTATATATTGTAGTTAATATCATATATTATACGGATAAATAATTATTGTGTGATCATGAAAAAATATTATTTAATTCCTGTCTTAAAATGATAATTTTGAATAAGGAGGCATCTTCTAATAAAAGATTAATCTTTACAAATAGATTTTAAGTCCATAGCGTAAATTCTGCCACAAAACCGGTTATTTGTGCCGACGAACGAAAAATTAAACATAATCAACTAGTTTCCTCAACCAAATATCAAACCAACACCAACAAACACATAATAATAAGCAAGCACAACCCAACAACCCTCACCCATTCAACATAATTAACTTCTCCACATCAGAAGTTATAAAGAGAAAACTTCCAGCCGTACAACAACAATAGCATTTTACAATCATCCAAACAGAAATAAAAAACGCTTTCAACAACCCAATTCACATTCCACTCGACAATTAACGATAGGATTACCACGAAAACTTCGTTCTTTCCCCAACAAATCAAGCATTTCACAAGAAACAACGAGTTCGTTTTGACAGCACGTTTTGAGCACAGTAAATAGGTCAAATTTTAAATATCACAAAAAAACGGTAAATTAAATTGTTTTTAGTAGAATGCTACTCAAGTCTACCAACCGTGAACTAGGTAATTTAAAAGTCGAAACTCAAATTTATGCTGAAAATTGCATTTAAATTGTATTAAAAGTTCTGAAAAATGATGGCATAAAATTATTTTTAATACGATTTTTGCAATAAAATTATTTGTTAACAATTTTTTTGTTCTCAATGTGATCAAATTTCAACTATTTTAACATAAGTATAATACAATGATTTTGGGAAATTCGCTCAAACGACCATGCTGCATGACTGTTTTTTTTTTTTTTTTCTTTAAGAAACTTATAAGGCTGTAGTTTGGGGAATTTTTCATTTAAATAGAGCTATTGGAACAGTTAAAAAATCGTATGATATCGACAATTTGTATCATTGTGAACAGACATCTGAAATCAATAAAATTGAAGAATACACTCGTATATGTCATTGCAGAATCTAATTTTGAGATTATGAAAAAAAGCACTTTACCTCCATCGAAATATAAGAGAGTTATAAAAGGATGAGTGATAGAAAGAAGCACTCTTGACGATATACCAAACTCGAGAAAACCAAAGTTCATTTCAAGCAATATGACAAGGTCACGGTCAAGACCTTGATATCATGTAAGGTCTGGCCCCCGTCTACGCTGCCGAATCCCTTGATGAAAAGTTTAGACAAATTTTTTAGGTCACTGCAATTGCTTCTCTCATTTGCTTGTTTCTATACTTTCTTCAAGAAACCATTTTGGGAACCCTCTCCGCCAAAAGAATAAAGCATAATGCCGGCGGGATATTTTCCAAAGTCAGCTTTTTGGACGGGGAATGCGATAATCATCGCTAAAAATCGTACAATTAGAATTTTAAAGCGGAACGTTGCCCAGTAATTTATTGAATACTGTAAATAGAATTGATATAAGATAGACTTTGATTTGTTCAGATTGCAATGTAGATACTCTCTGGCAAAACGGTATTTTCCATATGGACGCTTATGTCTGGACATTGAGCGTTCCTAAGAAAAAGCAAACGAAAGGACTGTAACGTTTTATAACCGACGCAGAAAACAACCTGAGAGGTAAGAGAGAGCGGATGGTGGAGCCCATTTCTCCTCAGGGATTACAGACTAAACGCGAATAAAATTGGATGGCCCGCCGAGCAAACAGGAGAGCGGAGGTTGAGAGCTCAGGACGTAGAAATGTCATAAGACAAACAGAAGAACTGGCGAGAGAGCACGGAGGTTCCGATGCAAATACTACCCTCGAGAGAAAAGGGTACGACCGCAGAATCAATAGTTCAGATCCCCCTGCCCTCTTATCAGGTTCTGGTGGTTAAATCTTTACTAGACTAGTCGCCCACTGAGATCGGAAATCCGCGAACTGCGAAGCAACGAATTCGCGGGAACTCCATCCGTGCGAACGGTGATCCACTTAGTACGTCCGAATGCATAGACGCTTTTGCATAGCTCTTTGCAACGGTGTTTCCAATGACGAACTTTCAGCTTTGGAACGCCATTCATTTATCAACGACAAAAGTGTTTTAGTTGACGAATACAGGATATATGGGTGAGTCATATTTTCGAAAAAATTGAAGACCGATATATATATTCGCAAATTTTCGCATTTGAGGCATAAACTTAAAACCAATGACAGTCACGACTTCCCTTATTTTCGAACGGAAATGGGCACTTTTCGATACATTCTTGAAAACATCTACTCAAAACTAAAATAATGCAGTGATTTTCTTGGACAATTAGTCCATGTTTTCCAACCTCCAAAAAACGCAAATGTTGGCATTTCGTTTGGGAGAAATCGCACATGTTCACAAGAAACGTAAACCATGAAATTTTCAGTACATTCCCGCAATCTTTTCGGCAGTGGATGCCGATAGAATGTCAACCACGCTTATTTAGAATAGATGTCCTTCAGACTTCAAACTAAATAGAATTGTAATTGCATGGCATTCATACCAGACTCCGATAATATTTCACCAAATCGAAGAGGTCCGATTCGGAACAACATTTTAAACCTAGCATATTGAATGACCTGGAAAAAGTCAAAAATCATTTTTTTCAGCTATATTGAATTGAGTTGAAATGCGGGCATATTGATAACAAAGAAATTGTTGAAGATCAATTTCATTTCGACAAACCGTTATCTAAGTAAAGTCGTATATTCAGATAAAATTTGGATTTTTGGGGAATTCTTAATGAAACTGATGATTTTAAATTTGCTTCGGAGTTATCAAATGACCTATTCGTAGTTAATGAACGGTTTTTCTGTAAATATTCCGCCAAAAAATATAAATAACAATTTTCTGTTTTTTTTTTTTTTTTTTTAGTACTTTCTTGAAATTTGACCAATTTACTATACTCAAAAAGTGTTGTCCAACGAACTGATTCCTTTGTTTAGAATGCTTACTTTTTTGGCGCAAGATGAAGCTTGTATCTTAATTCCGTTCACCTGCACCTCTGGTAGATGTAAGCTCGTACGTCCCGAACAAACATTTTCGGTCCTAATCGACTTAAAAGGCTAAATTTGAATGGTAGCATGACGATTTGAGGTAAATCGAGGGCTCTCCAACTTAAGATGTTAAGGGCTGCGGAATACCCATGGTGGTCTCTTCAGCTAGGTATTGTTTGATATTAGCTTCTGTTTCGTACTGTTCAAACCAGGGCTTTGAACCATGTTAAAACTATATTCATAGCTGGGTTACTTGTATCATTAACTGAATTAATTTTGTCTGACGACATCCGGCTGGCACCAATGATTAGAGCCAAAATCCTATCAAGTGTCGTATACCTGTCCTGTCGTTAGACAGTTCACCTCTGATCTCGATATCACGCGAATCCAAAACGCTCCCAACCCAGGGGCGTGAGGCAATGGGAAGCCACGAGCGAAATCTTCAGACTTAGTTCCGATCCTCTATGGAGGACGGGTGGCGACGTCCGCGACACCTCCGGGTAGTCGGACGAAAATCCAAGGTGAAATTCCTTGTTTACTTTACTTTACCTTGTTAAAACACTATGTTAAACTACTAATTTTTCTCTCACTGTTAAGCTTCCAATACTAAGTGGCGTGAGAACTGTAACCGGCCATTCCTCATTTTTCTGCCTGATCATCTAGTCAATTTTGTATTAATCCTTTTACCACTTATACCAACTCCATATCCTATAGTCGCACAAAACAATACGACTTCTAAATTCCTAGCATTCAGTCAAAGCCACTCCCTTCTCATTCATTCCTTGGGAAACCTAAAGTCCAATGAACTCCGTGTTTTCCCCTGTGAAAATTAAGTAGATCTCGCAATTGTGCGTTTTGAGTTTCTTTTTTACCGTCAACTGCCCATTCTCCGGTGTATTTTTGGAGGTGCTACCGATAGTGAAGCGATAATTTGTGTGAAATATCCAGTTTATGGGACTTACTTCCTAGCTCTCCTTGTGATCTTCTTAAATCAAACCTTTTCATATTTCTAGTTTCAATTCCTTAAGTTAAGTTAATCTGTGTAAAGTCTAGTATATTCTAAAGTGTGATAATTCAAATAAAATATTCTTAAATGTGTTTTTTCGAAAGTAGAGTTTTCTACTGCATCCACGACAAGGGGTAGACACGTACAAAGGGATCATTAACGGTTAGTGTTCACGGAATGACATCCAAGACAAAGTCATCCAACTATCTTTGGTCATCTAGAAGTCAGTTACAGTGCATGGAGATCAGTGATCAGCTGAATCGACCAACGGATAATGTCGTTCCAAATCCACGAACGTGCTGAAATGTATATGGAGCGGACAAGACAAAATATGGAGATGCGAGGTGCCAAGTTTAGCTGATGTATTATTGATCACGTTTTGAATTCTTTTTTGGCACAATTAACACTTGTACCCAATCCCTTGTACATTGGTACCAACTACGTGGTATTTAGAGAACGACCATACTTTAATATATTTGATTATCATCTACAGTTCAGTGATCTGCGAATAAGAGCTATCTGAAAATGATAAACCCACATGTTAGAATTAGCGGCGTTGTTTGATGATAATTAGGAGAATTTTATTGATTATTTTTCGAATTTTGAATGCGGGTATCATTCGTTGGTTGCTGTATTGGATTAACAGAAGGTAGCCGTGTTGGCTTCACTTTATTCACCTTCACACTATCGAAAAAATACGAAAACTGGAATCCAAATTAAAAATTATAAGGGATAGGCTAACGCCGGCGCCACAACGCAGACGCAGTTAAACAGCTCGGCAAAATGAAAGACCCTCATCAAAGCGTGTTAGGCCTTGGGACGAGTCAATTTTATTCTAATCTCGCGGTGAATGGGTTTTCAAACATGAAAGGGGCTCCGGGCCAAAGCGGACATCGGACGGGTGTCCCAATGAAACCTTGGCGAGGCGTTTAATGTATTCCGATTAGCCGGGCGGGACACGGGAGACCCCTCTGCCTCTATACATACATGCATGAGAGGACAAGGGGTTAATCCTGGTCAGCTCGGTTGTTCCCCACCTTTTCTTACTTTTTTCCCTCTCTTTCCCTCGCTAGTTTTCCCTCTTTTGAGTCAATGCATGCGTACGACCCGGTTATTTGGCTCAGAATCGCGAATTAACGGATGGAAATCGATTTCATGGATAGTGTGCCCATAGACATACAGCGCAAATTAAGGCATCCCCCCCCCCCTCAAACATCCTTAGAGGTGCATATTAGAAAAAATCCCCACAATTGTTGGTGTACTATTAATTTGTGACATCTGAGCCCAACGCCCATCTGCGTAAATATCGTAAGTCTCGACTGAGGACCTCATTCTTCATAATAGATTCGAATTCTTCGCTCAATTTCATGAAAATTTGACCCCTAAACCGATTTTTTAGATCACGCACAACGCGTTCAGCGAGTGCTCAGAAATGCCCAATCAGGAGGTACCGAACTCCAATTCATCGTCCAATTCCGCAAATGTCTCGAATGAGAACCCCCATTGTTTATAGGATTTTGGATTTTACAATCGATTTCATGGAAATTTGATCCCCCAATCGGTTTTTTTAGATCACACAACGCTCTCAGTGAGCGCTCGGAAATGCAACTCTCTCTAGTAGCAGACGTAAATGAACCAAGCAGAGTACTTGATTGATTATATCACATGACTCAATCATCTCCCTCAATCATCTCGCTCTCATTAGCTATTTCTGTTCGACATCTACGATGATGTGCAAAATGGCTTTTAGAGTGACGCCAGTAAAAACACAGGAAAAAGTGTTTTGAAGGCTGTTCTGCTTGTATATTGTTATTCTTCGCCGCGACGATGGCCCACGCGAAAAAAAGGGTGAAGGCTCAAGGAGATCGCTTGACACTTTCTGTAAGGGGATATCCACGCAAATGAGGTCTTCTCCCTAAAGTGCTCTTAAAAGCTTCGAAAAAAGGAGCGGAGAAAGGCGGAAAGCGTTGAAATAAGGTGCGCATTTGCGTTTGCAACTTTCACATTTTCGTGTTATGAAGTTTATAAGAAGGTTGCGTGAAGAGCGGGTGGGCAGTAAAGGCTTCATTGGAGTCGTTTTGAATTTACGCCGGTACTCGGCGTCACAAAAATGTATTCTTTGAAGAAATATTGAGAGCCTGTAAAACGTAGTGGAGAAAATTACTTTGGAATCCAAATATACGCAATACGCTATTGGTGTTTTTCTTGACGTCACAGACTATGACATGCTTCAAATAATTGAACCCGCCAAGAGATCCGCCATGTTTGCTCACTATTATCGGTGTGTTCACAGTCAAACTAGTCTTATTCGAAATATTTTCTCCGATATTTTCACTAAATCCGTTAGCTATTATCCATTATTTGAATGCTCTTCAGGTTTCTATCGAGCGTTCGATAATTTCTGTCCTTCCAAAAAGTGAAACAACCGTAAGTGTTGCAACCTTGTGATCAGGGAGTGGAATTAACCTTAGTTGGTGCGTTTACGTTCAGTTGTCATCCAGTTCATTTTTCGGGTTGTTTGTATATTTTGTTTCTGCACGATTTCTAGTTCCTCTTAACTGTATGGTTTTAGTAGGTAGTACATAATTATATTATCCAAGGAGTTCACCTGTACATGTAAATATCTCCCGACATTGATGCTATAGGACCTGTGTATGTCATGAACTTGTTTATGTAATGATTTGTCATAGAAGAAACGGTTGGAACCAAATATTTAATTGATATATATTCAGTTCTAAGCAATTATTGTGTACTTACCCTGACTTGTCGGAGACAGGCTGAACAGTAGTTGTAAATAACCCTGTATGTAAAACTCTAAGTTAGTTTCTGTCAATATGTATGTATGTATGTTTGTATTTATACATCTAGAAGGCTGAAATAGGTAAATATATCACAATGAAATGCTAAAAATAACTCAAGGTCATGGTAGTGACCATGTCATGTCGTTGGGTGTGGTGCAGGAAAAGTGTCACGGAGCTTTTTGAGTCGGGCATCTGAGCAGGAGTGATTCGTGGTGTCCCCACCCGCTTCCATCAGGCTCTCAATAAACAAGGCTGAACTGCCACACCGATTTTGACAGGAGTAGTCGAAATATATTCACGAGTAATGTAGTTGCTAACAGGCTGATTTTTAGAGGCCGAAAATCTTGACAACAGGAGAAATGATTTGATATTTTGTGCGAAGCATCATTATAAATGTCTAAACGTGCAAATTCAACCAATGAACCAACTGAACGTATCAGATGAAACGGAAAAAAACAGTCACTCTCTGAGAGTCTACGAATAAAAGAGAGCAATGGTTAAAGGGGTTTTCAGGCAAAATCCGGTTTTGGAATCCAATTTTTCTATCTGCCGTAGGTTTTTCTAAAACTGAATGACAAATTGTAATAATAGCGGTTGCTAAGACGCAGCTTAACGCGGGGTCTCATCTAACCTCATGATAATCAGCTGTTTCATATCATAATTATCATCTGTTCATTCAACCATGTTTCACCGCCATTTGATGATCAACTTTTGATCTTTCTAATGAAATACACCACACATTACGAATCGGTCGTGAGTTTATTCACGAGGAGGTGGCAATCGATCTGGGTGAATCAGACGGCAGGCATCATTGGGAAAGCAATCTAACTGTGCAAAGGTCTGGCGATAGAACTGGGTTATGGACCTAAGTACGGAAACAGCCATCCTGTCACTTGGTTCGGTCGCTCAGATCTAGTCAGTTAGCTTGTTATTGTGCAACATGGTTGTGCCCATCGATTCAAAATTTGTGTCCCATTTTAACTATCAGGTATGTAACTACGAGTACCAGTTACAAAGCGGACAACTGGAAAGCCCCCCACCCGAAACGAAGAATAATGGCGGAGCAACAGGTTGTGGTGGCACTAACATTTTTGAATGCGTTTGAAGTCAATAACTTCTTCAGTAAAAACAGTTTTTCAGATGATTTCTTCAATGACCCAGTTCAATTTCGGGTCCCTCAAAACCTTACTCCAGTTACATGACAAAAATTACCCCAGTTCGATCGTGCCTTGAGACCCCCCCAGTTGAAATACCACCCACGGAAAAACATGAATATTACAAAAACTTATTCTTCCATTAAAACATACCTCAGCAATGAATGATATAGACAAAAGCGGTTGACCGCATTCTACTCCGAATCTGTACTAAAAGGTTCACTTAGAGATCAATTTTTATAAAATTAGCCATTTCTTAGTAATTCTTGGATGAATGTAAGAAAACCACTTTCGTTTTTCTTCTTTTCTTTGAAATTCCTTTTTTTGTTTAAAGATGAGACTTTTTGTCTTAGCTAAGATGCACCATTTCTTTCGATAAGCCATCAAATTCAGAAAACTGAATGAATCTCTGAATTTTATCGATTGAATGATCACCAAGCATTGTAAGGTTCAGGCAAATCTCCAATCATGGGTGTTTGTTGAAAAAATTCCAATACCCAATTTAGAAATACTTGGCAAAAACACTATCAAACGGGATTGAGCGTTTCATTTGGAGACCCCTCGTTAGTCTGATAAGCGTTTGGGTCTGATTCGAGGAGGATGTGAGAGGGAGGTTATCTGACATCTCGGCATCTCCCGTGACAACTTCAACCGCTATCTGACTCGGCTCCATTTGTGTCTCTGCCGAGATCTTGGGCTCTTGTGAAGCCGATCGCGATCCCTCTCGAATGAAATTGATTGATTTCCGAGAGGCGGCGAGGAAACGCGACACTCGACCCGTCTCTTGAGAGAAACCCGCGAGTCACCAATCAAGCCGCAAGGGGGAGCTATCAGCGGTGACGGAGATGGAAGGGCGGACAGTCACAAAGGACGGAGGCTCGTTGTCGAGAGAATAGGAAGAGGTTACGGAAGGTGGAGGATTCGGGATAAAGAAATCAGAGTAATGCACATACTTTAAGGAAGACGATAAATATGAAAGGTCTACCTATATTTCCTCATATTCGAACACTACATACAGGGTGAATCAGACTCGACTGGTTAGGGCTCGATTCTATGACTAATTTGTAACAACTTTTTTCCCGAACACACCATAAAATCCATTTTTTTTCTTAGATTCTCCATTTCTCTACTAAAACATCCGAATCCCTCAATGGAATGTGGAAATTGAAATCCAATTACATCATTAGAAAGAGCGTTAAATTTTCCAACTCCGTGATGGCAAACCAAGAATTTTGGAGCAGTTGCAAAAGCTAGAAAATGAGGTTAAAAACACCTTCCGCCGCGTGTGCGACAATTTCCCAACTTGAGGGAGCGACAGAGCCAGTATCCCCAGCTCGCTTGAGGGTTTCCACAATAGTTTGTCGGTTAGTGACTCGTTTGTGGGGAAAACTGTCTGCTCCTCCCTTACAGCCGCACGGGAATCCCCATCCGTGTGCCGTACGCGTACAGCGCACTTATTAAAACAGACATGGGGGTTCGAGGAGGATTCCCACTAAACTGAGGATTAGCTTTATTCAATTTTGATTGATATTTCAGATCCAATAAAATTTTGATTTCAAAAATCAAACTTGCTCCGTTAAGAGACGGTGAATTTGCAGGGAAGAGTCCAAAAGTTAGCACCCAACCAACACACCCAAGATCTCTTTCGATCAGGAGTCACCGAGTATATAGAAAGCAAGAAGACAAGAAGTGTTATTTAAAGCATTTGACGAATAAACTCGTTACAAGGAGGTACCCAGCAAAACAAATAGAGGAAACGATAATTCCATCTCATGTTGATTATCACCCTGGAATCCGGAATTTGATTGAAAAATTCCAGCTAACTACAACATTCTTTTTCGCGTTGCTTCACAGGGACGGGCTAATAAATCTATACATATAAATAAAGTATATGGAGCATACCGCGAGTGGTGTCTGACCGTTCGCCGACGTGTTCTACAACCCACTTCCGACCTCCTAGAGAATTTTTGTTAGAGTCTTCGTTTCCGAATTACATCACCTTTAAGATTTTTGGTATATTATGCTCGGAACTGAACCTTTCTATTCGACCATCAACAAAATTTGTAACACCCCGTCAAAAATTGTAGGTTCACATTTAAAAACGAGTGAATTTCAAAACTGGAATACAAAAAATAAGAAGAAGAATCTGCCCGTCCACTACCGAACCAAAAACCACCAGTGTTGTCTCAAAAATCCAACATCGATCTCGGCATCCTGATTAATCAACCCTAAAAAATAATATGCACGGATTAATCTATGAAAAAATCGAAATCTCAAAAACTTACGAAGTAAGAGGGTTGTGTTTTGTTGGAATACGATAGATATTATTCATCTTAATCGAAGGAGACCATTCGGATTGCTGTCCATCATCCGTTCGCACACCATTTGAAAAACCTCACCTTCGGGTGATTGGAATCGGTTGTCAACGGACAGGTAGACGGTCGACCTGGAGAACGGGGCTATAAAGCCCGTTCAACGGACAGTCCCCGCTGGACCGCGTGGCTGGCGGCCGGTCAGGTATTCTCATTTTGAATGCAATAACAACATATGGAGGCGCGAGGTGACGAGTTTAGATAATGTACCGCAGAATACGTTTAACAAGCATAGATGAGCGATTTACCTAGAAAATTTATATAATACAGAAATAATAAACCACTGTGTAACAATTTGCGGCGTTCTTTCGACCTTACTTCGCTAAACTCACCGTAACCTCAATATCGATATCGATGGCAAGAGCGTCAAATTTCTTGCCTCTTGAATGGCTGACGAAAAATTGTCAGGGCAAATAGAAGAGTGAAAATGGAACCCGAAAAATAAATTTTGCTAAAATTCCCAAATGACTTACTTTTTGAATATATTTTTGATCCGGTTAGTTTTTTGATGAGGACTGTACAGATCTCATAAAAACTTCGCCAAAATTTCAGCTTCTCAACAGACTAAACAATTTTTTTTTGCGATTGAATTTCACGCAGAAAATGTGATTTGAATGCTGAATCAAGTGGTTTTACAGTGAAATGGACGCTTTTCATAAGAAATATTTTTTCGGTGAATGGACTGGCGAATCTCCTCACGCGACAGATACAATGTTTTCGGGGCCCCTCCCCCTGGTCAGAAGGGCCGAATCACAGGCCACTCGAGCTCTGATCTAATAGTACTTTCTTATTATTTAAAAATTTTAAACTGTTGATTCAGCTCTGAAAATCCATTATTTGTTGTGCGGGGAGGCCCGAGAGAGTTACCATGCGATTCAACAACAAAAATTCCATTAAAACTGTTTTCAGTTTATTCAGGGTGTCAAAGCCAAAGCACGCACAATGTTGAAAATCATACTATTCTTTGAGGACCCCGAAATGGGCGAAAAATGTTCATTCAACCAAACGAGGTTCAATTATTCTCATTTGATATGCCATTACGAAGCTCGCGTTGTCCCTTTGAAACGAAATCCTTCCCTTTGACTTTTGATTTTTGACTCGATCCGCTTCCAATTTCGATTTTAATTTCGGACCCGAAATTCCGACCCTGTCCTTTTAGAACCAACTAAGGGACAAAACGAAAGAGGCAGCCGGAGATTTGCAGATTGTCTTCCCCTTTGAAAAATATTTAAACCGGGCAGCGGGTAAAAGGATATGGCGGTAAAATTGTCTTGTGATCGAAATCCGTCTCGACGCTCTTCAGTTCCCCGCCAATCTTGGTCTTTTCAACTCCTTCCACTCGTTCCTTTCATTCTCTTCTTTTCAAATAACACTGAAAGCTTTCATCCTATCCTATTTATCCTCGTCCTTCCTTCGCCCCACCACCGCCGCCCGTCCCCACTCAACCCCATATTACACTTACCTACCGCGAATTTCCACCTTTTTTTCGCTACCCTTCCCGACAATAACTCTCTTATTGCCTCCGGTGTCTCGACAGATGAGAGCCGGTGAAAGGGAGAATAAAAAGAAAAAAACCTTGGAAAAACTCGGCAAGATTTGATCCCAGTGAAAAAATCTTGGTGGATACCGCCTTCTTTCTTGTTCAACATCAACAGAATAAAGTTGAATTTAATGAACTCATTTCCCGTCGAGTAAGAGTGGTTATTTCACCACTCATGTGTTGAAGCATTGAAGGAAGAGGTGAATTGCAGTAGGTGCACAATGTTTGTCAAAGTGAACAATCACTCCCGCGGATCGAAATCGTACCTTGATTTAAGCCAAACGAGCCAAAAGAACGTCTGCCTTCTTTAAACATTACTTTAAAAAACATCGCCACTTTGTGCTGTTCGTTCTTATCGGTCACACCACTTGCTCTAATGAACAGTTTGAACTCCTGTTTCCATTCCACCCAAAGTAGCATTGTTGTCATTAAGAACAAACGGTTCCCCACAAAAAACACAGCTCTAATTGCACAACAATTTTGAATCTTCGAAAGTGTAAAACAAACCGTCGTTTGAAATGGCTGAAGATTGCAAAAAAAGAAGAAGAAGCTACAGGTTCCCATTATGAATTTTAAAGAACAAATTATTCAGAAATTCTACTAATCAGACAGAATTACTGACATAGTGCAGGGTTGCAAATTGGATAATGACAGTATTGATTTATTAAAACTTTCGTTAAAACAGGAAGAAGTTTGAAAAAAAAAAAACACTTTTTTTTTTACATTTCATGTCTTTGCTATGGCACACAACCAAATTGTCACGTTACGTTACGTACGTTACGTAATGATTATTATGATTCGTAGAAGTGAGGTAGGTAGGTACCTATATGATTATAGCTGAAATTTGGCTATATAATTATTATGATTTGGCTGGTAGCCTCCTTAGGACGTGAACAATAAGGTGCAGAGGGTTATGATCAACTGAGTGGCTCCTGAAGCTAACTTCTTTCCTATCAACTGTGGAAAGCAGAAATTTGGCTGGTGGCCTCCTTAAGACATGAACAATAAGGTGTACAGGGTCTTGATCAGCAGAGTGGCTACTGAAGCTAAAAATATGAGTTTAATTTTTGTTTTCTTTATATTGAACAAATGTAATTCACAGAGGAAGACAAGATTGCTAGAAGATGGAAGGGAAGAAGGAGGGAGGGGAAAGACATGAAATGTCCTAATGCGTTGCAGACTTGTATGCAAGAATTTTAAAAAGAAGTTTTAAATTCACCTTACAATTTTTCACTAATCTTGCAGTAGCAACCGTAACCATAATGGCATATAATCAATTATGACTGTCAGTGATGTTTCTGCTCAAGCGTGGGGAGAATCTTCTTATGCAGTTTGCTATCTCGGGAGATAAAGTCTCCCAATCTGCACCCTCTCCATTAGGGATGTCAAGAAAATATCGATATATCGAAATATCTATATTCTACCGTCGATTTATCGATATTTTTGGACGATATTCTCTATTCGGATCCAATATTTTTCAGCCGTAAATCATCATATCAACCAGTATCCTACATCTTATTGCTCAAAAATAATTTTATAATTTCCATAGAAGAATAGGGAAATTATATCAGATGAGGTAGGCAAATCGTAGGTAAAAAAGGAATATAAAATAAAATAAGGAAATAATAAAGGAATCGCAATGATTTTAATCGAATCAAAACCAACTAGATTATGTAATAATTAAATGAGTGTTGCCGGGTAACCAAACCGATATTAGTTCGGCTCCTCGCAAAACCTGCGGTACACGGCACCCCTAGCCAATCATCGTTTTCCAAACATCGAAAATTGCGATTCATAACGATAGGAGAACAACCAATTTGAGAACAAAGGAGTTTCCTTAACCACCATGGACCACATGAAAAGTTAATGATGAGGATGGAGTCCACAAATTGATTCGTTCTAGAGTGAACTGGAAGGAGTTTAGCTGACCAGGATGGGCCATGGCACTTAATTTTACTCTTGCTGAGTCAGAACAAGCTCCTTATCCACTGTCGAAGTTTTAGAGTGAACTGGAGAGCTTTTAGCTGGACAGGATGGAGCACTTCATTTCATTCAAATCTTGCTGAATCCTTGGTACACATATCATAATCCATGTGTTATTTCATAGATGAAGACATCTACTGAAAATAAATTATTGAAATGAATACCTAATTCCACCAATTTTAGGAAACTCGAAGAAGGAGCTGTTACGAAGATTGTCTACCGAACTCATTGCATTTAACCTTTTTCTTGCACCAAACCTGCCCTCATCCTCCTTCCACTTAGTGAGACTTCCAAGTTCTTATTCCTATTGAGAGTAAAGCAATTTCCACTAATATTTTCGCTCCCCTTAAACTTCCCCCACTCCTACGGTTCCTCCTTACCGGTAATTGATTTCGATTCACTCCACCTCGACTACATATTAGTCAGAGAAACCGCCTCTCATATAATTTCTTCAACCGCTTTAAAAAAAAAAAAAAAAAAAAAAAAAAAAAATTCAATTCTAATTACCTTTGATAAATTTATATAAGCTTATTTTTTTTATTGGCATTATAATTATACAGCCATAATATAATACATTATTACATTTATTTCTTATTTATGTAAAAAATATATATATATATATATATATATATAAGCTTATATTTATATAAGCATTTAATATGGAGAAAGGAGCAATTTAATTCCAATCATGAGTTTGACAGATGTTAGTTAAATTTGTCGTAACTGCAATTTTCAGCTAAGTTTTTTAAAGACATTTCTCAATGCCGTGCACCTCTGCTGTAATGGGGTTTTCACACGTGGGGGTGAAAACAACCTCAAATTCAATTCCTAAAATGATGTGAAAGGAAATTTTAAGTAAGATTATTAGGAATCATTTGTAACAATGTAACCATGGAGACCTTCCTTCCAATAAGCGATAATAAAATGAAAAACATTGCAGATTACTACAAAGAGGTTTTATTATTGCTGTATCACAATAGCACTTCTTTGAACATAATTGATTTACGTATATTAGACGTAGTCTGTGGTACATCATCTCCCCTCGCGTCCCCATATCTTGTAATTGCAATCAAGATGACATAAAAAGAGCTCTTCTAAATACTGTTCCGTGCACACCAATCTTCACTAGCCCCTTTGCACCCAACGAAAGTTGATAGCACACTACCCACAATGGTGCAACGTACTGCAGATGGGTGCAAAATAGAAATCCACGAATAGAACAACTGAAATTCAATGAGACAAAATAAAAAACCTACCTACGCTTCACTTGCCCGCCAATGTATAATTTTGGTCTTGTAAGTCTTTATTTTCAATAATGAACCTTCGTAATCGATCATCAAAAACAAATGTTTAACCCCCCCCCCCCTCAAAAATTTTTGATTTACGTTTCAAAATACCTACTTACATTTCAAAAACGAAAAAAAAACTAGATAAAAAAATACAACATCGGGATCTTAATTAATCAACCCTAAGGGAGTATATTCTATCCAATCTATCAGTCTAATCTATCAAAAAATCTTAATCACAAAACTTTCCAATTTTTTTGTTTGGTTAGGATTGTGAGGTGATGGAAAGGTATAGTTGCCCCTCCCATTGAGCTGAATGCGGTTTAATGCTCCGCCACGCTCAGAGGATGACCTAGACGCTTGAAGGCGTTTGATTCATCTCCTGAGGTGACGGATTCAAGAATAGGGACGATCATACCGATCGATATGAGTAAAGTATCGAATATTTCTTTCGATACCAAGTATTTTTGGTATCGATGCCATCGATTTGAGTATGAGTAGTGGTATCGATGCTTTGGCATATATCGAAAGAAATACTCGAATGGTCGAGGGTGTAGGTAGGTACTTCTTTCTTTGTGGCAGACGCCTTGACAATAAAATACAGCGATTTTGCGTTGAGGCAGAAGTCAAGACGAGCCTGTTTCACCAACAACAATAACAATTCCTAATGTAACTCAGTTTTTACCGCCACCCTCCACTCTCTAGAAAAACAATAAAATAAAATAAATACAATGAAAACAATAAAATGTATGTAAAAATAAAAGATTGAGCTAATTGCACTTCAACTCATAGCACTAGCAACGGCGCCACCATAAGCAAAACCGACAAATCATGCTAAATTTATTTTTTCGGCATGATACAGAACAATTCTTTGAAAATTCGCTCATTCGAGGGGGAACCCCATCAAAAAACTTGATATTACTGTTACTCCGAAAGATTTCAATATTCTGATTTTTCAATATCTCAGTCATTTGATTTCAACCTTTAGGGTTGAGAGAGAGCGAAGCCATGAATTCAGTCTCAATTAGACCCCAAATGTAATTTTTTCCCCCAACTTTCATTAAGGTTGGACAAGTAGTTACGGGGAAACTGAATGAACCAAACAAAACATAGCTCAAAAGCAATACACTGATCATGGAATCCTTCCAAACGATGGGAAGATGATTTCGTCGAAACTGCACTTGCAATATTCACTACAAATGCCAAATTATGGGGTCGGGGTTCCACGGAGGCTATTTAGAATATCTATAAAAGTACTTCCATGAAGAACATGTTGGGAAATTCAATTCTTCAATTATAGGGACATTGGATCGTTCATTCTGAAAAATCCCATATACATGAATCCCCACCTCAAACTGCAGCCTAATTGGCGGGTGTAACATTGTTCCAAAAATGCAGATAAAACTATACAGTTCCTCAAAAAGTGGAGACAAAAATTGAATTTTTTTTTTGAAAATTGATACCGACAATGGGTGGAATGAATAATTCATTATTTATAATAATTAAATAATAATTAGTTATTCATATATCACTTCAGCGGCGTTATAATTCGTTTGTTTTCCTAGGGAAAATCAGAACAAATTGTCATCCTGTACATCCAACTCAATATGACGAGCTACCGCTGTAATATAACTTGGGAGACAAATGAGCCGAAGTATCATCATTTATCCCTCGGCCCAGCGAGGATATTCGGATTATCAGAGGAGATTGCGGCCGTAGACGCGTTACATATGAATATTTCATGGGGTCGGATATTTTTACACTCCGCCGGGAAAATTTACTGTCCCCGTATAAAACCAGATAGTTATCTTAGTGGCTTCCTCTTTTTATAAACTTCTCTCCTATAAAATGGTCAAGCGGCCACCACGTAAGTGGGAGCCTTAGTTAGGACTATGGGTTCGCGGGATGTGTTAGGTAAAATAAAAGTGGAGGGGGAAATGTGTTTTTTTTTTCGTTTTCTCCGCGTAAATGATGCGCTCTACCGGGAAGCTTATCCGACTAAACATCTAATTGGCCCTTTCCAACCCTTTCCTACGGCCCTAAATCGGCAGGTGGCCATAAGGGACAGAAGGGGACCCTTTTATAATCCTAGTGTGATTTACAGTGCGGATAATCTCACTTAAAACTACCGTAGGTCCTACGAGGTTTTAGGGTTAATGGCTCCGCGTATAGCGGTAAAGGGTCGCCTCTCCCATTGATGACATTTATCATTGGGAAGCGCCACTGTTTCCGAATTGACCGCTCACGATGATCACTGGCCGGTGTTTACAGATATCAATTGGATTCACTCCAACTCCTACCCGATATTCGGCGATAAGCTCCCATTATTGGGTCCCCCTTATTGGAGCTCTATTAGTTCCATTCAGAATATGTCCTGCACTCAACGCACACTGGCAGATCATATTTTTCAAGCGATACCCACGTGGTTTATCATTTCAAATGAACCTTTATAATCGACCAAGAAAAAACATTGTGAACCCTAACGCAAAACTGGTTAGTTTATCTTCATTCTTGTGGGCAGGTTAAAACAGGGTAGTTGAGGGTGAAGCAAAGTAATTGGCTATCTTCGTCACTTGCATTATTTGTTACATAATCTTACATGTTTCCCCTAATGTTGGAGTATGAAAGTCCGTTCCAACAGGTTATGATAGGGTGTAATTATTGTGAGAACGTGACTTAAGACTGTTCTGCCGTTTGAAACAAAAAACTTCCCATCTCCGAAAACCACGTATTTCAGAAAAACCGTTTCAAGTTTTCTGTATGAAACCCCCCCTTCTTCACCAGTTTGTACTTTCAAGCCCAATTTTTAGAGACACATCAACAGTGCTTAAATTGACCAAATTATCGAGAAAAAAATCGATGAAAAACCAATTCTCAAACCGAAAACTCTATTTAAGACGGGGAAGTCAAATCGAATTGATTTTTAGCTATAGTTATTGTTTTGAAGGTGAACCGCTCTTGTTTTTTTTTTTTTGGTTAAACACCTCAACACCACAAATTGAGCTAAACCAGCTGAGTGAACATTTGAAGGATGATTTTTTTAATCAAATCTGTCAACCTAACGCGAGAATCAACGCAATCAATGATCAGCTCTCGAAAATTTCGGCGAATTTATAAATTTTCAGTCGAAGAAATGTAAGCTGACAGGAGTTTGGTAGAGGGAAAACAGAGGTACCACCACAACAAAGTTAAATGGCCGCATATCAGTGCGGTAACGACTCTATTCTTTCACTTCCGTCTGACTGTAGTTTGGTAACCCTGCAAAGGTAGAGGAGCATCAGCAACCTCAAATATTTCATAATAATATTACGACAGCCCTACCTGTAAATTACAAGAATTTTATTGTTGAACTCCTCCTTCCTTGTGCCTACTACGAATGGATATCATAGGAAATGAAGCTTTTTACTTTTAATCTAAAAGGGAAGAATCATCCTATTACTTACCATCATGAGTATTTTGTATGCGTATTAAAAATTAAAAACCTACCGCTGCCAACAATGCAGCAGGTATATCACAAGAATATTATCAAGCAACGATAAGGCAATGAATCTCTGCCGATGGAAGTTTAATTGGTGCTCATCGTATTGACAACACAACGTATTGGTTTGCAATACACACTCACTTAATCCCAGATACCTGGGCATTCCAAAGGGATTAGCAGAACAACGGAGATAATTATGTGACATTTTTAGAATTTTGACGATACTTTTTTCTTTTTGTATTCAATCATTTATTGTATATGTGAAACTACTTGACTTTGAATATAAATCATTGTTGATAATACAAATAAGGGATGAAAGTTGAAGATGGGGATCTATCAGTTTCCTTTAACTCAGTCAGTTGGTGACTAAATTATAATGGTTTACAGTAGGGAAGTTCTAATTTCAAAACATAGGGTACAAAGAATTGAAAAATGAACTCCGATCGGCTTGGTCGCCAGCTGCCTTCATCTAAAAGAAGCTAATTAATTAACAAAGTTCCTCGGCACCTCGTTGTCCGCCAAGCAACGCCATCGAACGAACAGTTTTTTCAAGTGGTCGAGCCTGAATAAGGTCGCGGTCTGTCCCCCATAGGAAGTTGAAGAAAAACAAAAACCCTGTCTGGACGCAATGAAGCAAACTCTTTTGTTTAATATTTCCCTTGTACAATATCCCTCGAGGCAATAACACTGCCACTTTATTTCGTAATCTAATGGAAGGGGTTGCATTAAGCAGATTGGTCGGGCGACTTACGGGCCTGACGTCTGGCCGTCGACAATGTTTACCTTGAAACTTGAGACTGATTGAAGTTTCGAGGGCCTTCGGAGGAGGGCAATCGCTACCGAGGAAATATCGATGTAGAACTGTAACAAGAGGCCTAAGTCTATAAGTTTCAAGCGCCAATCTCTAGAATTGAAGAACTAAGCACATCTAAACGATATTCCAGAAATCAATAACCTAGAAACCTCTTTGTCTAACTACCCCCACATTTACTCATAGTTCATTTGAAGGGAACAGGAACAGCTTTGTCACTTTTTTTTCGAAAATGAGTTTGATACATCGTTGGAATCACAATGAACAGTACTTTCCAACAGTCTATCAAAACAGGGAAAAAACGCTGCAAATTCTTTCACAGGGGTTTATTATTCAATTGGCTTGCGTTCACGATTTGAATTTCTACTAACCTTTGGAGTGTGCGTGTTTCACAGGATGGAGCGATAATTGAATTTCAGGAGATATGAATGGAGCACGTCAATCTGTTCTCAACCAAAATACCTATTTGGATTGATCAGTTGATCATATTTGTGTGCCTCCTGAAATTCAATAATCGCTCTATCCTGTGAAACACGCACACTCCAAAGCTTAGTAGAAATTCAAATCATGAACGCAAGCCAATATATAGGTAAATATTATTCAATATTATTACTGGGGTAAATAAGTATTCTTTCACTGGGGTTTATTATTCAATTGGCTTGCGTTCATGATTTGAATTTCTACTAACCTTTGGAGTGTGCGTGTTTCACAGGATAGAGCGATTATTGAATTTCAGGAGGCACACAAATATGATCAACTGATCAATCCAAATAGGTATTTTGGTCGAGAACAGATTTACGTGCTCCATGCATATCTCCTGAAATTCAATAATAGCTCTATCCTGTGAAAAACGCACACTCCAAAGCTTAGTAGAAATTCAAATCAAGAACGCAAGCCAATTGAATAATAAACCCCAGTGAAAGAATTTGCAGCGTTTTTTATTGAACCTCAATACCCCCCCCCCCCCCCCACAACGAAAACATCTATAATTTATCAAGTCCTTTAGAACTCGTATTGCGTTAAAACTTCCCCAAATCCAAATTTAAACGATGTAGACGAAGGTAGACTGATGTAGGGGAGGCACAAAAATATCATCAACTGATCAATCAAAATAGGTGTTTTGGTTGAGAACCGATTTACGTGGTCTATGCATATCTCCTGAAATTCAATAATCGTTCTATCACCTGTAAAACACGCACACTCCGAAGCTTAGTAGAAATTCAAATCATGAATGCAACTCAAATGAATAAAATTGAATAATAAACCCCACTGAAAGAATTTGCAGTGTGCGTGTCTCACAGGTGATAAAGCGATCATTGAATTCCAGGAGGCACACAAATATGATCAACTGATCAATCCAAATAGGTATTTTGGTTGAGAACAGATTTACGTGCTCTATGCATATCTCCTGAAATTCAATAATCGCTCTATCACCTGTGAAACACGCACACTCCGAAGCTTAGTACAGATTCAAATCATGAACGCAAGCCAATTGAATAATAAACCCCAGTGGAAGAATACTTATTTACCCCAGTAATAATATTGAATAATATTTACCTATATATTATCAGCGTTTCATGCACATCAGAATGCTTCAACCCGTGTATCGGCTATAAACTACAAGTGTCCACATCGGCTATCACTCCAGTATCCACATTCACTACAACTCGACGCTATCGGCATCACTAGGTTACAAACAAACAATAATAAACCAAAAAACGCAAATGTTGGCAAATGTAGGAATGGATTGACCTACGGACGTGGGGAGGGTCTCATTCGATTCCTCATGGTATGTTCTTCAAAAAGAGTCCAAATTTAGGCCGCTTCGACTTGTTTTGAGGTTTTTAGAGATTTTACAAAACTTTGACAGCCCTTAAAGGGCACTTTAAATTGAGTGAGAGAGCTGGCTCAAGAATTGGGGCGTCGTCGGAACAAGATGGATTTTTCCTGAAAATTTCAGATTTTTTGCTCCAGCCGTTTGGGAGAAATCATGCGTACGGCGTACGGCGGACGGACGGAAAATTTTTTTTGCAGATTCGGATTCTACAACCTTTGAAACGTAAACCATGAATTTCAGGGGGGTTAGAATTTTTTTCCAGAGCGATTACAATGGTTTATTATTGAATAATAAACCAAAAACTGTTCGGTCAGAGTTGGAATCACACTCTAAGTGTCGCTATACAGGGAAAGAACCAGCTATGTCACCAGCTACCAGCTAGCGTTGCATTTGCGATCCTCCGTCAAAAACGCTTCTATCCATCGAGCTTTGTACAATAGCCAGTAGTTTACTAGCGTAATAGCCTGACCAAAACTTGAAACCTGGGGAATTTTATCTACAACAACAAGAATACAATGGTAACTACTCCTGCTTTTCATTCAATGCTTAGTTTTCTTGAAAAATCAGTGTCGATTGATCATAAAATTGTTGAACTCCCTGTTGAACAGCTTTGATACCCATCTCAAGAATGGGTATCAAATATCCCCCTCTGAATGATAAATCCAACTTAATGGATAAGGAATATTATACAAAAATAATATATAGGTATTAGGAAACGACTGAACGTACGGCAATTTGACTAATCTGAGAGATTCAAGATTCGATTATTTTCTTGTGTGTTTCAGATGGACACGTTCTTTCAGATAATATGCATAACGATGGACCTGTGAATATTTTTCGTGGAGTTTGCCCCATTTTTTGGTTTTCGCTACCGCTACAAATTTATTGATAGAATTGACATTTGTAAGGGCAATTTCTGGCATCCATATGAGTATTTGGGGCAGAAACCGATTCATTCTGTACTATAATAATAGTTTTATTCAGTTTTGAAGTTAAAAACTCATTTTTCTCACATTGCAGCTTTTTTGACTTAGCAGTTTTTCTTCCCTGTACCCTTCATTTACTTATCAGTTCAAATTGCTTCCAAGTCTGCGAAGCAACAGAAACCTTGTGTTCACTATCGGGAGCCAAACCACTTTTGTTGTCCAAATTCAAGATGTCCACTCGCATTTTGCGTTTCATAGCCTACTGAACAGATTTGGTTCCGAGTCTGTCTGTCCGTATTTCTTTCTTACAGCCATAACTTCTACAATTTTGAATGCATTTAGCTCATATTTTGAGGGGCTATGCGGAAAAGGCCTCTTGAGGTCCCATAGGAATTTCATCTCAATATAATCAGCGGTACGCTCTGCATGCTTCGTGCGCTAACGTGAAATTCTTGAAACAGGTATAACTTTCATAATTTTGATTCAATTTAGCTCATATGATGAAGGATTATACGCACAACGCCCCTCAAGATCTCATATAAATTTCATCATAATCGAACTAGCGGTACGCTGTGCGCATGCGCTTACGTGGAATTAATCAATTTTTTGTTTTCACTGCCCACCTCTGATGAATAACCACAAAAGCAACTTGTATTTGAAACGCAATGTACTTTATTTTCTATTTTATAATGGTGTCACTTTGATTGTAACGAGGAAGCTGATGTGCCATCTCCTGGGCAGTGTATTTTTTCACTGTGCTCAAAAAGTGGTGAGCAATTAAAAGTGCTTTCTTTAGAAATACGGAAAAACGGAATTACCCCCTCTATTAACTTCCTTTCGTAATAAAATTCGGAAATTCCATTGAGTCCCACCACTACACCGACATTTTTAACCGAACAAAAAATAATACAATAAATTAGCGGTGTATGTTGTATAATCAGGGTTCTAATGAACTGTCTATTACCTCTCCTTTCCCGATCATTACACATAATTCAAAATTTACGATTTTGGTAGCACAACCAGATGAAATCGGAGACGAACAAAAAAATTCTAAATCAATAAAACAATGAAGTTATACTTCAACACCAATACCATCTCCATTCACGCCCTAGCGTAATACAAATTTAATCGGTAGAAAGATGTTTAAATATTTGACTGAATTTTTAGTTCAACAAGACAAGAATGCCATGAATCGGTCGTCAATTATATCTTGAGCGACAGTTGAAAGAATTAACTCCCTCCATTTCAAGTCCTGTCAGTACAATCAAAATCGGGACCATAACAAAATTAGAATAACAAAAATCGGTAGAGTCAACATATAACACCCTTTTTTGGGGATTACCTCCTAGAATTCCTACCTTCCGCCATGAAATTTGAAATTTCCGAAGCTTGCTACATCACTAGTATAAAATTTTGACCGAAAAAAAGAATATCACGGAAATTGGTTGAGAATTTCCAGATGAGCAGCGTAGACTTATTTCTCGCAGAAACCTATCGTTTTTTTCAAGAATTCGGTCTTGGAGTGGTGTGAAACGGATTTGCCCTATGTCCCCTGGATCAATTGTATTAATCGTATATTGGGGAAGCCTTACTTCAAAGGGAAGTCCTGAAAAAACGAATCACATCCTCAAATAACTGAGAAGTGACATTTGCGGGCGATCTGTGGAGATTTGGTGGAACTAAAGTGCGTGAGGCGGGAAAGAGGTCTCGTGGATGGAAAGCTCCTGCTACCTAGCGGCAGAGAAATCAACCAGCCTCCCTTCGGCTGCAGCCGGTAGAGGACAACGAGGGAGAAAACTTTCCCGCCAGGATGTTCGAATGAAGTTTCATTCTACTCAAGGGACCTACTTACCTTACAATCGAGAGACCAAGGGTACTGTTATTTACCACGTATTTGCGGTACTATGATAGCCTTCAAGACCAGCCAGAGTACATTTCCCGGGCAAATCAAACGTTTTCCAAGCTAAATGCAAAGTTTTCCACACCCGATTCAGCTTATTCCATTTGGAATTCACCTGTTTCAATTCCAGATTCACCATTTCCCGACATGAATAACGTTAATCTGAGTACAGAACCCCATCCAAACAATGGGTGCACTTTTCATGGTAACTAACACTCTGGTGAAACTAAGACTACTTGAGGAGATTGTTTCTAAAAGTTACTATATCCGTTTTGGTCATGAGCAAAAATTCACGAAAAACCATTATCTACATGCTGAAAACTTCCCTCATGTCAATAAACATTTTTTTAAATGTATTCTACATTTAATATTAACAATTTCGCAAAAAGAATCAAGTTATTTTGAGACGTCAATTAATTTAGGTGGAGCTTTGAAATTTCAAGGTTTTGACTATATCCAAAACAGACTTTTTGGAGTCAAACCTGGCGTTTAGTAATTTTTGAAACCAAACAAAGTGGATATAGTACGTTTTGACATCAAATCTTTTCCTCTTGTCAAGGACTTTACTAATCTTCCCAAAGCTGTTCAAAACACATTCCCAAGCTATTGCAGTTGTAGTTGTATGCCGCTGCCGCCCTCCTCCTCCTCCTCCATCACGCACTTTTTCTACAGAAAAACAGTTTTTCGTTCAATTCACACAAATTCCTTGATTCAGCGCGCTTAATATTCAGTCGAAATGAACGAGAAACAAGGCACCAAATACCAAGCTTTATCGAAGCAGTGAGTGGCAGTTTTTGATGGTGACAACGTTATGGAAGCCACCTCGGAGGTTTCACCATGGTTGTCAACAAGGTTGTCAACATTCATTGTACTTGAACTGATATGAACAAACTACGGTTTAAATCTTTGAAAAACCTTCAAAAATGTCTTCTATGTTGATAAATCCTATAAACAAATGAAATATATTTGCCTTTATGCCCAAAATATAGTAGCCAGTGTGATACTCTTTAATGGATCTAGTACTTTTTGAACCCAAACAGGTGGAAACGCTCTTTTTTTATCACCTATATAGTAGGTACCTTTTGAAATGAAACTGAATTTTCAACCTAGTTTTTCAAGGGGATGTATTAGTTAGCTCCAACGTGCTTGCATGTTTAAGAAGAACTAGGTCCCAAAACCACCGGGAAGGTAATAAAATCGATTTTGAAAAAAAAATCTTTAGTATCTTTTGGAAACAAGCTCCTCAATTAGGGACATGGGTGTATTGTATTATTCAATTATTTGTTGTAAACATATTTATTTATTCCATTTTATTAGGGTTTATTACTTTCAATAATGAAACTTTAAAATCGACCAAGAAAAAAAATTAACCCGCTCAAATTTACCATCGTTCGAAGATCTTCTCCGAAACAACCATATTCAACCAAATTGAATGAAACTTCGGTAAAAAAATCACAATTGGGGTCTAGTTGTGACTGAATTCTCGGCAATGATCTCAGTCAATCCTAAAGGGTGAAATCGAAGGGCTGACTTTTCAAAAACCTCAATGACGTGCGTTCAAAGAAACGAATGAGACCACCCGGACAGCTATACGTATGCACGCCCTCCCTAGAACTTTGAACTAAGGCCTAGAACGTTGAACGTAAACACGAATGTGAATGAGGTTGGACGTAGTAAAAACCGCCTAGTATCATGTTATTATTTCTTTTGAAATCGACTTCGTCCAGTCTTGAGCGACATAATTGTGGTACTAGTGAAGCGAATTCATGTGTTTAATTATACCTCGCAGAATTGCAGCTGTCCTATTCGTGGATTTCTAGGTCATGTCTAAGTGCAGTATATTGTGTCATCGTAGGTATTGACATTCCATGTCCTTACATTCGATAACCAAGTGCTGCAAAGCTCTAAAAATATCTCATGATTTACCAGTATCGTAGAAACCATGATTAAACAGTATCTTAGAAACCATGATTATCACAATCACAACCGCTAAATTGCTGTCAGAACTATACGAAACTTTCAGAGATTGTGAAAGTGCCCAGTATCTTTTCAGTTATTCTTCTTTCTCTATTTTCTTACATTTCTACATTCGACCTGCTGTTCCTTGGTTCGAAACAGTTACTACCAAGTAAATATCGAAGCTACTTCAGAGTTATGCTTCTTCAATATCCACTCGTATGTATTGATATTCTCTAAATTGTAGTTCAAATTCAAACGGCACCACTTTACTCCACTTACCAACGTTTAAAATGCCTTAATGTGAAGGACAACAAAGATTTCGAGTGAGTTTATATGATCAGAAATGTAGAAAAATTTTACTTACGAATGGTACGAAATTCAGTTCAAGCAAGACGACTGACCTGAAACAACAATTATGATCAATGATTAGAAGAAGTATAAATTAATATAAATTTAATAGTTATAAAATGGCTAAAAGGTGATCATTCCTGGGGAAATACGTGGGCTTTTCCTTCATTTCCTGTGATGATGCCCGTAGATAGGTCAAACAAAATCACATATTACTGGTATAAACTAAGATTTACGCTGGCATAAACGCTAATTACGTTCAGCTGTTTAATTGGTGGGTTGAATAACCCCTAATTCACTAACCTCAGGTGTATTGTAGGGCATTTCTTACCATAGGCGGTATCGATAAAGGACGGTTTCCATCCATACACGGAAAGTGGATTTATTTAATATGTGTACCCGTCCTACAAGCCTCACCTCCATTTATTTGTTAATGTATACAGGTGATAAATTGTTAGTTCCATTTTGAAAAACTAGGGACAATCAAGGGCTATGAATTGACGTTTCCATTCCAGGGTTAATTTATCATGCAGTTTGTTCTGGAGCTTGAAATTACGATCAAAGAGAAACCGAGAGGATTTTCAGTTTGATGCTACAGTTTTTGCAGGAGAAATGCTCACGTTTTTCGGTAGTTGTGGTGGTCATGATGGGCGACAGAACCTTACACATTATACACAGTGTTTATCATTTCTATTAGAATAACCATACTTCCAAAATCACCGATCTATGTAAATCATACGTAGTCTGTGGTAAGACCTAATCGCTCAACTCTGATGGAAGATGTAATTTCATGATAGCTTCGGTATCATGTGCAGTTCGACGAAAAATTACCTACAGCCGAGGGTCTGAATGTGAGAGTACATTCGAACAGGACCAGGATTTCCCTGATCAACTGCTTGACGGATTATAATTCACAGTTGATTGAATTTTGCCCGTAAATGTTCGACAGATAAAAGTTTGGATATTGCTTCTACATTTTGCTTCCTTATTGACTTGTATACCTTACCTACAAATCTTTTCAAATCGACAGATCGGGCGGATTGCGATGATACTTATAGTTGAAAATACGAGTTAATAGGAGAATATAGACTTCCGAAACGAAAAATATAAGAAATACGCCGTCAACACTTCAAGAACACGAAGGATCACAATTTAGCAGGAACTGAATAGCTGCGGATAATCGCATTAAAATGGAGCGAGATTTGTCATGGCTGCCAACTTGATACAGTGAAATTCCCTACACTACTGAACTGCCGGGCCCTGAACTTCTCCCAGTTAAGTGTAGGGTGCAGGGTCGGAGGGCGATATTCTAGGGGCCCTCTGTACGAAACAAAAGCTGAAATAAGTACAATGGTGGAAATGGACTGTAAATGGAACCTAAGTAAAAATCCACGAATAGAACAACTGAAGTTTAACGAGATAAAATAAAACACCAACCTGCGCTTCACTTATCCACGATTATAATGTAATTACTACTATATTACAATTTCATTATTTGAAAAACCTGAGTTCAAAAAGAACTCTTGAAAACAATCCTAACAATTACGTCAACTGATGCAATACGCACATGACTCAATATTTATACCATGTCCGAACACATTCACACTCTATTGGTGTTTTTATTTTTAAATTATAAGTAAAGGAATAGGGTACGAAGGATGAACGTAAAGTGGTCGGGGTGGACTCATTCAATTCATTAAAAGGAAGTCTATTAGTAAAGAACATCAAAACATTAAAGTTAAAGTTCAAAGTTTTTGACATTAAGATTATTGAATACTTCGGCATTTTCATTTCACTCTCTAATATTGACTGACAGCGGTGCCGAGAATTCAGTTTCAACTAAACCCCAGATGTGACTTTTTTCCGAAGTTTAACTAACTTTGGTTCTGTAGGTTCGGAGAACAGCTTCGGACCGACGGATCCTCATTTTGAATTCGATTTTCAGATTCTACACACCTTGCAACGTAATAACAAATTTTGAGGGGAGTAAACAAATTGTTTTCGCTTCGTGTAGGTTCGTGTAACAGATTCTTCATACCTTCCAAAAGCAAAGATAAAGTTGTTGGACAACTTCATTTTTAAACATATTTATTGGTTCATTTTTTTTAAAAGCAACAGTCTTTCATTTGTTTGCATCATCGTCGGCATGATCATCACAATTGCCAATATTTGTTCTGAACTAATTACAATCCCTTGTTGTTGTAACATAGAAATTCTTATTACCTTCCAAAAGCAAAGATATAAGAGGAGTATAAGGTTATATATAAACTACATCATTTATGCTCTCTTCATGTTGTTTTAAGTTAAGTTATTGTATATTCATGTGCAAACAAGGACGTTTTATTTAAACTCAACTTCTATCTCGAACGGAAGATTCAACAAGTTGATTACATCTAGGTCAACTCCGGCAGACAGCCACGCGCTAAGCATATTATTACTCAAGAGTATATTTTATTACGGTGACTGGTTTGATTAATCAATAATGAAGTAATTGTTTTTTCTCTTTCAACTTCACTCTCTTAAGAGTACAGTGTACTGTATAATATGGCATACTGTACATGCTGCAAATTTTACAGTTGGTAACGGAGCACTAGAAGGTAACTTGTGTAACATTACGACTTGCAGCTGACACTGATTACAGTGTGTACGCAAATACCAATTGATTCTCATATCTTGGTCAATCGGAAATCCTACATCAAAACTGCCAGTGTAAAGTTGAAAATGGGGGTTATTTCACTATCCAGTTACTAGCAACTGGAATCGTTTAAGGTTATTGTGTGTTTTCTAATTTTGCATTTCTAAAGTATATAGAACTATGTAGATACCATCCTGCATTCGTAAACTAACCCACTTCTAATGCCCATCATGTCATTGCAATGACGACTGGTTTCCTCGTTTCAGGTTCGCAGGCCAACTCACAGACGGCTTTGGAAATAACGAGAGGAAAATAAACGTCAGCGAGGGTAAACAACAAGTATTTACACACCAAAATGACATGCACTACTACTAAACTGCTAAACAATGAGAATACAATTCAACAAAATGCAATAAGATATTTTACCTAGGAACCTCTACACGGTGGTGTTTCCGTATGCTGTTACCGGTGCAGCTGGCGCTTAGTGAGCGCTTATGCCTTTTGCTCCTTAGCCGATTATCATAATCTTACTAATCTTTGGTTATCCGACGTTTTTATGAATCTTCAGTTCATTCCCGCGTCCGCCTCGTAAGGACGCGTGAATTGACTAGAAAACGTACCGAAACTGTGACGGTGGGGACCGAAAATGAGCCGATACAATTAGATATGTCGAGGTTCGCTGGTAAAAGAAAATATCATAGAGGTAGACTGCTGCAGGGAGATCGGCCGCCTCAGTCCGAAGACGATGAAGGTGTGGAAAACCAGCGAAAACAAGGGCCCTGAATTGATGGGTCAGCTAGTCATTTTATAAAAGAGTATACTTACAACACAAAAGTCGTTTTTGGTTGGAGCTCGTGATCCGTGTTGATACTTTCAAGGTTATGTAAATCACTTGTTTAACTAAACCTTGATTAAGTAAACTAATCGTGCTAAATACAATTGAAATTAATAATTTTATTATTACGAATTAATATGATAATTGTAAACGTTACTGCTACACTTGATACATAAACAATAACTACTGTAGCTGCCGAAAACTGTATAGGGAGAAAGAGATGTCTTTTCTGTGAGTGAAACAGGAGACCAGCATCAGTATCATCCCTACTCCGAGCTGTTTACTTAGAAGTGACACCGGTATAGTGAGGAATTTCACTCACCAGTAAAGGCGCGGCAAATTTTTAGAATCTAAGATTGGTAACACTAAGCATATATCGGGATTAAACTTCAATAATGAAAATAAATGTTTATTTTCATTTAAAAAATTTTAGATTTGCCATGAGCTAAGGGAAATTTTAATCGAAGTACAATTAAAAACACTATAATTTATCAGTTATCGAGCGGGATGATAATGATTAAATTACTAAAATGCATTTAGTAACATAAAACATAAGGGTTGTTGATAAAAAAGTAAAAATTTAGGGTTGCATGTATTTTTTAATGCCACATTATAAAAAATAAAAAAAAAATTTCGTCCAAAAATTAAAAAAAATGTTGAGGGTGAACAACCCTTACCACTTAGGGGTACGAAAAATAGGCGTTAGCCGATTCTCAGACCTACTGAATACGCATATAAAATTTGGTAAAAATCGGTAAAGCCGTTTCGGAGGAGTACGGTGACTAACATTGTGACACGGAAATTTTATATATCAAAGATTTACAATTTACACTAGTACAGCGTTATAGCAAAGACAGGGTTTCGTATAAATCAAACATAGAAACAATCTCAAGTCTCAATTCGAGCATCTGATTCGATATTATAGACAAACAATTATACGAGAAATAGGTAAATTTGAAAATAAATTGAATAACCTTACTATTAGGGAGCCCCTTTCCCTATATGAATTACTTCTATCTAATGAACAATTGTATTTTATTATTACAATTACGAATGATGTTGTCTTTATTGATGCGTGACAAGTTCGCTGGATGGAAGATGAGTAACACTCCGAAAACAAACATGAAAAATCTCTTATTACCTTGCGAAATTTGACAAAACTAAATTCGCCTGATAGAGATTTCTTTCGTTTAATCTGGGTGAGTACATAACAGTATACCAGTACCAGGCATCAATCTCGCAATAAGAGAATGAGAATCGGAGACGAGGTATAAATTCACTCTCAGGTAAAAGCCCGTGTCCTACGTGAGCGGGTGTCGCGCGATACCAGCGGGTCAAGCGTGTTGAAATTTACCGAATGGCGGGCGATTTTTCCGATCAAACCACAACAACTGAGTTGAGCGTCCTACGTGCACACGCTTAGCAAATCGCTAACACGCACACGCTACACGCGGCTCAAAATCAAATCGGTTTGATTTTCCCGCTCTACCCGTTACAAACGCGCGTGTTCTCTGTCAAGTTGTTCATTTATCTTGTGTTCCCCAAGTTGTTTATCCTGTTTCAATAGTGTGATTTATCTTGTTTCAATAAGTTGCAAAGAAATGTAGGAGCAGCTGATAAACTAAATTAGAAAACGACCCTCATTATGGGACAAATGGAACCCTAACTACAAAAATAGGATGAAAAATCGAAGCTGCTGGGAAAGTCAGTTAGAGTTATAAATGTCGTGGATCGTATGCCTCTGCAATCGTCTATTAGAAATGTAATTAATCAAAACTGGACTGGATTACGCCAAAAAAAATCGTCTTCAATTAAAAAGTCCAGAAGAAACACTCATATTGGTGAATAATAGTAAAAAATAGGTAAAGTAAACAAGGAATAAATTTCGAATAACCTGTCGCGGACGTCGTCAGCCGTCCTCCAGATGAAATTCTATCTAATGAACAGGTCTTGTATTTTATTATGGCTACCCATTGCCTAACGCCCCTGGTGGGCGTTTTGGACACATGATATCGAGATGAACTGTCTAACGACAGGACAGGTATACAACACTTGATAATCATTGGTGCCAGCCGTTCGAACCGGGGCAATCAGTAGGAAATTCCGATGAAACAAACATAGAAAAATCGCCCCACTCGCTCGGAAACCTGTCCCCTTATATTGACAAAAGAATATCGTTGATAAAAGAGTATTTCTTATCGTTTAATCTGGGTGAGTACATAACAGTATACCAGTACCAGGCAGAACTCTTCGCAATAAGGGAATGTATGGCAGAGAATCGGAGACGAGGTATAAGCATTCTTATTCTCTCAGGTAGCCAAGGCTCTTAAAGCACTGGCAGCTACCAGAACCAGGTCAAGACTGGTCAGGGAATGACGGGAACCACTGAACACCCTCGGAAAGAACAACAGGATCAGCTTGGAGTGGGTACCAGGGCATACAGGAGTTGTATGGAACGAACGAGCAGACCACCTAGCACGAGGGGGGACGTCAATGAAATTCATTGGGCCAGAATCAGACTTGGGTATGGCAAAATGATCGCTAAAAACCGCTTTATCTAAACGGACAAGGAAGGAACGCAAACGGCACTGGAAAAACACCATAAGCAGAAAAATGGAAAACTGGTGATAAATGCACCCTGCTACCGCAGAAGCATGGCCGCCTATAAGAATATATTTTCTATATAAGAGGAAAATGAAACTCTAAGTGGGAATGGTGACTGGGCTTGGGTGCCTAAAGAAACAACTGAACAGGATTGGAACCTTCACAGGTGATCCAAAGGGCAGATAGTTTGGAGAGGAGGAAGAAACTGATATCTTCTCTTTAAATGCTAGCATCACTCAAAGATGAACAGTTCAAAACCTGTGGGACTCTAGACCCACCAGAGATAGTGTCGGTAGACAACCTGATGTGGGATTCTCAGTGTGGTGATTGGAGATTTGCTCGAGAACCTATACGTTGGAAACAGGGGTGCGAACCGCACAATAAACTGTTATCATTATAGAGTTTTTCCTCCCCACAGTGACAAACGGTGTTGAACGCAAAACCAAGGGAAACGAAAGGCAGATGTTAACTTTTCAAGAAGCCACGTGGTCTCCTCACAGTGTCTCTCCTCGGCGTCAAACGGTCTCTTATCATAACCTGACAACCATGTTTTGATTTGGCCGCCTTCTTCCGAAAGCGAAGTTTGATTGAGTGTCGATTTTTCACCCACTTTCTTCTTTCTTAAGAGCCTGTAGGTAATTAAAAATCACTTGTATGTTGTGATTATTCGGAAAACAACTTATCGTTAATTATAAATTAAAATTCGCTTCTGTATCTTGTTTTGTTTGGCTAGTTTGAACTGACGTCTCTATAGTACCTGCTTTGTGTAGTAAAATGGTAAAATGACACTTTTAAGTAGAATTTGCCGTAGCGTCAACAAATTTGTCGTCAATCAGATCGCAGCAATACAAACCGATCAATTCAACCAATTCAGCTTCCATCGTAAACAGTGCTTAATAAATTGAAAATAGCAAAGTCGATTGTGGAGGTTGAAATAGTTGCGAACTCTATAACACTGTTATCAGTGAAACCTTCCTTGAGACCACACGGCCAGGGCCCGGCTTCGCTTCCACACCGCTTTGAGTTCTGAGTTCGCGGTGCGTTCCCGGTGTGTAAGGTCTAGGTCACTCGACCACCGCCAGGTTCGCTAGTATCACACCGGCGAATCGCACCGTCTGGTCGCCGACCGTGGGAAGGAAAAACTCTCTATTCTATTTTCAAAGCGTGAATGTCATGCTAAACCTCTAAAGGGAAAGTTTGTGTCCCAAATACTGGAGAATTTATATATTTTGAAAAATTAAAGTAGCTGCCTTCCAAAACCAAAATTTCTACTCGCTATTTGCTCTTCACAGATATATCGTGTAGTCACTGATGATGACCTAACCGTCGAAATCGATTTCACAAGTTTAACTTAGTTCTGTGAATATTGACAAAATTTTGTCTACAAACTCTGTGTTTCTTTTTCTAAGGTAGTGATGAGTTCAAAGGGGTGAAAAAATAGTAAGAAATACACGAGCAACATTCCTGTAATGTAAATAATACCAGCCAAGTGGAAACAACTGAAAATCAAACTGGAGGGAAACTCTCGATTCCGTTGTAGCAGAGCAACCTATCTGCAAGGGACCAAAGCTCTTCGTTGGAACGGCAGCCGGTTGGAGGCGGAAAGACTGGGGGCGGTACTGTGGTATTTAGTTCAAGCCGCCCCCCGGTAGATGGCAGCGCAGAACAGTTTCGTTCTGAAACTTATTTCTCATTCCGTCCACTAGAAAGCGCGGGAGGCTCCGTTTAGCGGATCGAGTGGCTTTTTTTTCAGCGGTTCTCCCTCCTCACGACAAGTTCTACCGAGTACGAGGAAAATTTATAACCTTCGTGGGTAACAGGGCATTCATCGTAACCTTCCTTATCTCCGCCACCGCCTCCACTGCCGCCCCTCGCCTTTGCCACAGGACGAACGAAGTGACTGATCGATATTGCGCCGCCCCCGGCACCCTCTGTTCAGTTCAGCCCCCTCGATGTGCCGCCTCCTCGCCACTTACTACCGCTCTCTCTAACGGGGGGCTTCAGGTACATAATAGAGGAGCAGACCGTTCCCCCACGCCGCCCCCGCCCTGCCGCCCCCAGTCTACACTTCCCCACCCTCCTCGGGGGCCCCCCCTTGTCCCGCCCCCAACTGGGTCAGGGACTGAAGGCAGTCGATACTGAAGAGCCTTCCTTTTTAGGGTGCATAGAATGGGAGGAAGAGGCGCGACAACAGACTTCCCTATCGATACACAATCAGATGCTATCGATAGACCCAGTCGCTCATAAATTCATTCGTAGCTATTACTCTGTTACCACCTAAAACATCTGATACCAGTCATCACCCTATTCTCCCAAGATGTTCACTCTATATTGTGATTTTTACTGCAATGGAAAATAACACGTACATTCCATCTAACTATCAATATTTTATTTAATAATAATGTACACGCAGAAGTACGTGAGGATTACAGTAAACCACTTTTTCCATTTTCCCTTAGCCTTTCCACTTTCAACAACTTTCTAAAAGGCTTTCTAAAATACTTTCCGTATTTTCGAGGTTATGCAACTACATCCAGGGTTTGGTTTCTTTTGAGGCACCGCAGTTCAACTGCGTTATCCAAGTCAGAGCGGTGAATCTGCTAATATTAGCAGTATGCTGTGGAGTGTAAGGCGGGGTGCACACCGGTGAAACACGTTTCGACAAACAGGTTTCAGGAAACGTGAAACGAAAGTTGGTCGCAGCACACTGATAAGAATTTGCAGGGTTGTGCATACTCCAGTTTCATTGATTGCATGAAACCACTTTTCGTGAAACTCGAATAGTCGGTTTCCTCTAGCTGTAGTTTCACGTTTCGCGTCGAGAAATTACACACCTCAGGGTACTAGTCAGTTTTTCCTCTGGGCTCACCAGGGTCAGTTGGTGTCATTCTCCATTATTTGTGCACCGACTAATGCCACCAAACGATCAAAAAGTGGCTTATACATTTGGAAAAAATCCTTAAATTCGATAGGATCACTTATAAGCAAGCTCGCAACAACGAGATAACTATGGAACTATGGTCTCGATCTCTAATAGGCGGGTGCACCCAATATTTCCGTTTTTTGTGAAAATTTTTTTGTCTTTTTTTTCCTTAGCCACCACGATAAAACGACCACATCGTCATCGGAATCCGTCGTGAAACTGACGGGAAAATCGTTTCTTCTGTATCCGGTGTGCACCCCGCCGGGATTTTTTACCTACCAGCAACTTATTTATTTATTTATGTATACAATACGGGACATGCCCAATTGACATAAAAAGATAATCATGCAAATGATAAAAAATTTTAACAAGATAAATAAGTTAATGAATAACAATCATATGAAATAAACAATGGAGATATTGGGAAGAGACAGCCAAGAAGACGGGGGAGAACATTGAAAGAACATAAAGGGAACAAGGATACTACAAACTAAACTTCCTTCTGTACCTGATCTTTGGTCCTTGGTCTTTCTTTTCTATGTGGTTACTTCAATTTATTTTCGAGTCAAGGGGCATAACCAAATATTTTCCTGAATCACTGTATGGTATTTTATTTGAGTTGACCACCACTTCTATGCTAAAACATTTTCGCTTCGTGAAATTGAAGTGTACTGATTTCGATTCATTACTCCATCCCTCACATCAATCCACCAGGCAACGGTGTTAGATGACTGATGTAGTTATTTAGTAGCCCTTTCGATGTCATATCCATTGGCCGTGTTATCGACAAGCTTGTTTTCATACAGCGGTATCTCAAGTATCATATGTTAAACCAGACAGGTCCTACATGTTATGTATAACATGTATTCATGAATCACGTTGTAGTTCGGAAGATTATGCAATCGATATCAATACGGTCGTAATATAAAAAACCATAAACTAAATTAACAAATTTTCACAATTATTTACTTGATTATTTTCAGGGTAATTGCAATAGCTTCATTTTCTATGGCGATTCGCAAATAACTAATAATTACAGAAAATCAGTTGACTAATTAACGAACGGTAGGTAGTGATAAGTCACCAATTTTGCAACCGGTGAATGAATAATATTTTCTTTTTTTTTTTTAGAAATCAATAACCAGAGTAGGGCATTTGTTTGCTATACTTCAGTCAACTAATATCATAACTAATAACTAATTAATTATACATATTAGTTACAACTAATAACTAATTCCGTTACCAATTATAAGTGTGCAACTAATAATTAATTCATAATGAATATATTATGTTCGAGAACATATTATGTTCTTCGCAATTGGATAATCCTGTGAATTATCACCAAAATAGCCTTTCCGAAAAATCTAACTTTGTACAAAGCTATATGTGCATTTATTAAAGATTTTCAAGTGATTCAAAATTCAAAATTTAACTCAATTATATTACAAAATAATAAGTAATTAAGCATCTTTTAATGTATTATGTTTACTGAATTTATCATCGTTCAAAAGGAAATGATGATTAATCATCAATAAAATACTTTATATCTGTTGCCTAAGGCTAATGAAAATTAAAGAAAAAAATGATTACGTAACTAATTCAGTTGAAATGTGGAACTAATAGTAACTCAGTGTAAGTGAGCTAATTCAGATCAGTTATGAGTGTGCAACTAACAACTAAATTACTTAATACTAATAACTAATTTAGGAAAATGTGGTTATATCGAGTCACTAATCGTTAGCTGTTACAACATTAATTAACTGAATTATGAGCTAACTAATGCCCCACTTTACTTCACCCTGAAAATATCGAAAAACCATTTAAATCGATCTTGATATTTCATCATTATAGAGCAGCGTTCTCGTTCAATGAAACTCTCTCTCTGTACTGGTTGTCGTAAATAATGTTACGTAGCTATTATACGCACTGTTCCATTGAGAGAGATATATAAAACACACAAAAAATGCAAGTTATACGGACACTGGATAACCAAGATTCAGCGAACTATTGAAACCGTTAACTCAGGGTTGAGAATAACGCAAGCGAGAATAAGTTACCGAGGAATGAAGTAGAGGAAACACTATGTTTCTAACTTACTTTCAAATTACCAAGACTATATCTATATTATTGAACCTGAAATAAACCCTTCTGCGTAGGCAATTTTTTAGCTGTTTTCAAAATATGAATATTTTTCTTGCTGTAAATTTAGCGCTGATTCCGAATATAAGAATAGATCCTACGTTGCAGAGGGTATTTTACACTAAAAACCTAGAAAACGCATTTGTTGAACCTTTACTTTCAAAATAACTGGTAACGCTGCTGGTAACGACGCTCATAAAAAGCTACCCCCCCCCCTCCTCCCACAGAGGGTAACATACATATCCTTGAAATAATGTCGAAATACAAAGTGGTCATCCCATGTTACGCTTATTTTCAATGGGAACCCTCTCTTTCACGTTGGTCCGATATTGTTCAATACATGATCAGATAGCATTCATGAATTGTATGGAGAGGCATTCACCAGTAAAATCGCGGCCCATCTCGATCGGACAGAACTTGATGCGGTTGAGTTGTTTCGTAATATTGATCGGAATGAAAAGAGGATAGCCGTCGAATGTAATTTGAAAATATACTATTTGACGAGTTCGTTCACCATCATCTGTTGCCAGTTATTATTTGTATAATTATGACGTCCCATAATCCTGAATGTCCAACCTTTCAGTGACCGTGTAGACAGCAGGCCTGGCAAATAAGGAAATCTGATAATAATAACCTAAAGGAGTCCTAAAGGGAATGGCATCTAGTAACATCAAGGTTATAGCAACGATTGACGCTAAATGAAGAGCGGGAAAACTGCCATAAAGCTTCTGGAGTTGGGCATCTCGGCTGGATTGCTTCGTGTTATCACCATCCGCGTACTTCGGGGCTCTTCCCTGAACTGGTGATTATTTTATAGGGGTAATTTCCTTCATCACTCTCTCCCTCCCCCGTCTTTTTCAACTTTTTTGTAATCCCTAGGGGCAGCGTTGGGTGAACACGAGCGTCCTTCCCACTTTTTAATGAAGGGGTGTCTGAGCAGTTAGCAGGTGGATTTCCATCCATTTGCTGGGATGTGGAAGGGAGGAGATCCATATGCCGAGTTGCTGGAACAAGAAGCCGGATCCCTTGCCATCAAGCAGGATATCCTGAATGCCTAGGTTTTCAGTGGAAAAGTGGAACTGAAGCCAAAAATAAGTAAATACGACAGGATGACTTGCGGCAAGAGGAGTGGCGCCTATAGTCAGGTCAGCCTAGGAAGTTATGTGGAGGCAAGGAGGTGGAGGGAATCAGATGATAGCAGTTCGTCGTTTCACCACAAAGCAAACTGTGATGATTGAATCAGTTCATATAACTGCTAAGTCATAACCATTTTCATTTTGGTGGTAGTTAACCAGCTGCTCTATGTCGAAATACTCGAGTCCCTTCCCCTATAGCTTCCTAGAATTCCATAATCCCCAGGGCCGACGTTGTGTAAACCCATGTCGAGTGCTTCTGGGATTGAGCATTTTAATTCGACCACAGCAATCTCTTTCTAATCAAGGAAATGGAAAACGATAGATTAAACATGTTCCCTTGGAATGGACAAGGCCTGATCACCAATAGATTCTCATAACTTGGATGCAATTCCATCAAACCTCTTCAAATCGAATATATGAGAGCTCACAGAGAAAACTCGAAGGCTCCCTCAACAATCACATTCCGAATTCTCTCCCCCACAAAAACCGTTCGCGGAATAGAGAAAATATATAAAAAGTGGTTATCCGCATTCCAGCACGCACATTCGAATAAATTCCATCTCAACGAATTAAACTTTTTTTCTCGTTTCCGCCCCTTCATTCCTTCTTCCTCCCTCTTCGCGACCGCCCCAGACCGCTCGGAGACTATAAATAACAGAATCCAGGCCGCTGAGTTTCCATCCCATCCTCCTCGGTTGTATATTAAAAAGTCCTGGAGGGTTAAAAAGAATGGGAAAAAGCCGACTGGGACGAAAAGGGTAGGAAGCGGGAGGGAGAGAGAGAGATAGCTGTTATCCACGAACTTTCATTACAATAATATGAAATTCATATGAGGATGAGAATAGTGAACGGAAAGGATCCTACGTCAATAATGACTTTTTGTCTGCCCGAATATTGTGTACGAATCGGGTTGATTGAAGTTCATGGCAAACTGAAAAATCTTTATCATTATCAAAAGTGTGGAATAATAATATGAACATTTTCGTATTCGTGATGAAGAGATTTTAACCGCAAAACGCACGACACTGGCATACAGATAACCGTGGCCTCTGCTACACTTGAACAGCATATAACATCGTATAGACGACTCCAAAGTTTTCCACTATCCCACTTTTTACGAAAAACGATAAAAAAAACAATTTTTGGACAAACCTGAACATTTTGTAGTGGACCTACCTTTCCATCTTTCCACCACAAGTTGGACAACCCGGAACAGACATGAACCCCCTTACCAAGGCCCACGCAACCCCCTGGTGGACAGCCATTTTATTATCTACCTCCTGGAGACGGAGGTTATTATTTTGACAACACGTTCCCTGGGAATTACTACATTCCTGAAAATGCGACCTCCATCATAACAACTTCAACACCATCCAACCAGAACGCTGATCCTAGTGAACTCCCTCAGAAAGCTAGGGAGGTGCCAGTAACAACTGACACATCAACCTAGCTTGAAGTCAGCTCAACAAAATCTACCGAAAAAAGTATTTGATATTGTGCGAAACCTCGTATGTATTTGTGAATCGTAAGCGCTAGATTTATTTCCTATTTGATTGAGAAATATAAAAACTAATTAAAATAAATACGTGATACATGTTGGAAGGAGATTTTCCTATTCATATCTTCAGATCACTGAGTTCCTCATAACTTAGATGATATTTTGTCAATCTTCGAAATCATTTTAGCTGTTTGAAACAAAATAAGGTCCACCTAAATCATAGTTTTTCATTTCAAGGTTAAAATCACTTTCTATTGGGAAAATTCCATTCAGACGTTTCGACTAGGCAGTTTGAAACTGAAGTGGGGACACAACAAGCTTTGCCCCATCGCTCTGCGGACTAAACAACGAGTCCATTTAACGACTTTTGAAATTGAACTGAGACCTTTGATTTGAATTTGAAACCCTGAACTGAAGACTTTAATACATAACACTTCTACCAACTTTTGAAAGTGTACTACAGGTAGAGTTTTTGTGCCATAGATTCAAATTGAATAAAAGACGATACCCTCGTTTGGCAATAACTTCGTGATAAAAGAGAAGGTAATGGTAATAGGACTTCGCCACCTAGGGTACAAAATTTAGCGGCGCTTATATTTGATTCAAAACATCCCATACTCTTTTCTTCAAATCTTTCGCTACAAAAGTCGTCCATTTGCCTAAACATTCCCAAGACCAAGGGCCGTTGGTTGGTTTCACCTACTAACCATGGTTGAAGTAGATCATGTTTTACGGGAGCGAAGATTTGAATGTTGATTTAAATTAAACGGATTCACCAACGTAGTCATATACAGGGTGTCCCAGGAGTTATACACAATCCGACTCCTACGCGTTCTACAACTCATTTCCGACCAAAAATGTCTCCTAGCAATTTTTTGCCAGAGGCATCGTTTCCGACCTATTCGCGATTTAACATTTATTTCGTGTTTTCGATGTTAAGTCATTAAAACTGTCATAACTCCCTCAATTTTGGAGATAGCTCAAATTTGATGACACCGTTGGAAAGAGCGTTAAATTTTCAACCTATTGATGCTACGGCCAAATCAGATTGGGGTTGATAATACACGGCGCACAAAGCAACCCCTCCTTCAAGACCGGGCGGTCGTGCGGGTCATTGCATACCCTTGCACCTGACCAAGACAATGCCCCCTCCGCAGCTTTCCCAATTTTCAAACATTAGGTCTTTTTCAGTGATACAGGGTGTCCCAGGACTTATGCACAATCCGACTCCTACGTGTTCTACAACTCATTTCCGACTGCGATGAGTTGCGTTAATCTTCGAGACTTTTGAAAAACCTCAATTTTAACAGAAAACACACGTTTTTCTGCAGTTTAACACCATTTCTTAACTAAAAATATTTTTAAAAACCAAAACGAATACACCGTTGGAAAGCCAACATTTTGGCGCACGTTTTATCAGGCCTGCACAGTTCTGCATCAAGTATTCATGGGGTTTCTAGGCGAGATGAAAAACAGGCGATTTCAAGATTTTGACAAAACTGCCATTTCGCGCAGCAATCGCACATCTTCAATGCACTTCAAAAAAGTTTTCTGATATCAAATAGATAGAATATTTAACGCTCTTTCCAACGGTGTCATCAAATTTGAGCTATCTCCACAATTGAGGGAGTTATGACGGTTTTAATGACATAAGATTGAAAACATGACAAAAATCTTAAATCGCAAATAGCTCGGAAACGAGGGCTCTGGCAAAAAATTGCTGGGAGACATTTTTGGTCGGAAATGAGTTGTAGAACACGTAGGAGTCGGATTGTGCATAACTCCTGCATTTTTCATGAAACGTCGATTTCAAGTTCAGACGTTGATTTGAGGGTGATAACGAGATGACAAAGCTGAGTAACCAAACAGGGTTCTATTCTCGCTCTATTCCTGTTTTGTTTCTTTACAGCTTGTTTTTTCATTTTACTACACACTTCACTAGCTTTACTCAGTGTTTTCGGTTTTTGTAGAGAATGGTGTCGATGTTAATGGTTCGTTAGTTAATATTGTTGTTGATATATTGCGATATCTACATTGTTATCTTACATCGCCTATTCATGGACGCGGAAGCGAGGCTTTCTTAAGCCAAAACGTGAACCAAAATTTGAATGTCGCGAAAAAGAAAAACCAGTGCCACGTCAAAAAATCGAAAATCGTCCAGCTCGAAATCCGTCGATGTTTCTCTAATCCGTCGCGGACGGGGAATAGTGAAATCTGCATCGAACTTGACTTTAGGCTCTAATGTCATCCTCTGATGTCATTTTTTAGCTCAAATTCACAAATAATTATAGCCCATAAGGTGAGAAAACACAAGCAAAACCTATAAACAACGAAAAAACAATAGCACAAAATAGCAGATGTGCTGTACACAATGAATAGTAACGGAAACCCTAAGGCACTTGAGAGAGCAATAATGCCTAGACCTAGGCAACGCACGGGTAACCGGTTTGTGTTTGTATAAAATTATGAGGGATAAAGAATGGCTAGATACAGAACGAGAATTTCTTTCGTTTGCAGGACAGTCACAATATCATTTCCGAGTTTTGACCAATAAATGCGTCGTTTGGCCAGCATCTAAGGTCACACCATTTCGTAGAGTTGCGGCTTGCCGCTACTCTGTGACAAGGAATATGCAAATTGCTTTAATATCTGGTGTAATAAGTGTGAGAAGGAAATTCGTAAATTCTGAGCTCTCTAGAATGTAGGTTGCTGGGATTGTGAGGATATTTTTATTTATGAACTCTTCCTTGCAATCATCGCGGTAGCATAGATTGGAAATTGCTCCAAGAGCTGTTCCTGGGCAGCTAATGATTTTAGCAGAAGCTGGTGAGTGGGGCCAACGAATGATACCTGGTCTGGCTTTGGAAGATAGCATAAAAGGTTTGAGGAGAGCAAGCTCCGAAAGCCGATCAGCAAGCCGGCGAAGAAGAAAGATCACACTATTCAGGGACTTAGCGGGCTCCTTACATTGAAGTTTCCAATTCAATCTTGGATTAACATCGACTCCAAATATTTTTGAAGTGGAAGGGTTTTCCACTACATTTGGGCGATCTCTTAGTACAAAAATCATAATTTGAGTATTTGAGTCATTAACAAAGTGACCGTTGCCACTTCAGGAAATATTAATAGCCTCATTAATGGATTACTTCAGGTCATTCAGAGAATTGTTGCTAGAAATTATGGTCGTACCATCAGCAAATAAAACAGTTGGATATGGAATTCGTAGTGCCAAATCATTTACAAAGATGTTAAATGGGATCTTGAATCCTAAGACTGATCCTTGTGGGACACAATAACGAATGGGCGAGAAAGGAGATAAAGGACTATTGAATCTGAGAGAGAAGATCTCTAAATCGGAAATAAGACTGAATCAAGATATCACAACACTCGAAAAGTTATTAAGTTTCGATGTAGAAGTATTGGAAGCCTTGGATTGTTTCGTCAATACACATATTATAAGCGACACAGACCATTTTTGAAGGACACAGGTAGGCACTAAATCACTCTCTACGAAATTGGATAGCCTCCTGGCAATCTTAAGAGTAATATCTGAGTTATTGTTCTGTTACTGTCGATTCAACGTTTATAGCTCTTCAATCTAGTGGAAACGGATTGCGTTTTTTCTAAAACTCTTGTGTTTTTCTTGAATAAAGGTAGATAGTAACACATAAAACTTACGGGATCTCTTGGAAATAAATGGCGATTTGCACTGACGGAAAGTAAACTACAGTTCAACAGAAGACATTCAAGTGCCGCAGTTCACTGATGTCGAACGATACCATAGAAAGGATCCGAATAGATAAAGTAACATATACGAACACGATTAAAACTGGTTAGTTCACTGAGGTTCGCTATTTAAGATAAAAATATCCTGTTTGTAATGCATCCTATCCCAAGATAGACCATTCCACTTCCCATGCATCACGATAATGGATTCATTTCATTGTGATACGGGTGAATAAATATTAGCTATGACTCCCAGTTACACATGAACTAAGTGGCACGAGCCGACGTTGCGGATCAACAAACAGTCTACTGGAACAAAGCTTGGGATCATCCTCCCTTACTCAGTGCAAAACCTAGTTCAATAAAGAGACACCACATTTTAACATTATTCCGAAGCGGAAAAATGAAAGAGAAGACTTGCTCACAGAGATATCGTGAGAAAATGAAGTTACCACAATGGTTCTGGGAATTTTCAGTTTCGAATCCTGAATTTGAACGCATCAAACACAAAAGGTTGTACTCAAAAAATTAAAACGGTGCCAATCCCAACACGACGGTTAATTCTTTTTCAAATATCGTGTGATTGCTCGTGTCATATGAGGTTTAGGGGTGTCACTTGGAAATAGGTGAATTTCTACGGATATGAAATCTATCCTTGTTGATTTTGTGTCGAAAATTACTTGGAAATGACACTCACTGAACTACGACAGGAAAAATCTCGAAAAACCACGCTTTTTGGCACATTTTTGACCAGGCTTTCGACCCAGATCATCAAAGCGCGTGAGGCGATCGGGTTGGCGAGGAGTTAGACCGATTAGCTCCCAAATTAAGGTCATGTTCGAAAGAACGGATTTTCTACGTTAATTTCCAATGCCATTTATGGCCCACACGACGGACGAACGGCGCATATTTTGAATCTGCTAGGATCACAACCTTTTGTATAAATAGTAATAAAGAAATACGAACTTATCAAGTAAAAATTAATGTCATTAATGGTAGCTCAGCGTATGACTGAAAAAAATACTTGCATGTTTCTGCAAAGTTTTCATCTGAACACAAAACCTTACCATCTCTTTTTCAATGCTTTCGTGAGCCCCGACAACTGAGTCCTTACTGACGGCAATATACCGAATAATCAATTTTTTCGAACAAGGGGGTTTCTCAAACGATGGATTCATTGTTAACAGACGAAACGTAGGACTGTTCGTTCAAACCGTGATATTCCTTTTACAGAGCACTTTTACACCCTTCATAGCTTCTAAATGAAAAGACCAAGGTTGAGAATAAAATAGTGATAAGCATGATTCAACAGTAATAGTTCATTTTCAATTCAGAAGGCGGGATATGATTTTGGAAACATTTCAAATTTTCATGTAAAACAAATAAATAACCTCCTCAAATTCATTTGAAATGTGCGGTTTCTTCGCTCTATAGCCACATTAATCACTCCCAAGGTGTAGTTTTTCTCACTCCCTAGATTTAATTAATTTCCATTGATTATTATCACAGTTATTATCAAAGATTATATGTGTCCACTCAATAGACAATCTATAATCAACCTGGTGGACAAGTTCACACGGAAAAAAATCATGTTTCAAGGCTTTTTAGAAACGAAAAATTTCTGACCGGAATTGTACCATAATAGTGAAATTGCCCATTTAGAGATCTACGCAGAAGGTGAGATCTATTGGGAAGTAGTTTCAGATGTAAAGGTGGGCACACGCATGCGAAATTCGCCTAGAGCCGAATGTTCGCCTAGAGCCAAATGTTCGCCAAGTACGTAGCCGCATTAGTCGTTTTCCCTGTCTCGGGTTTTACCCACTAGAGAAACTGTACTTCGAAATAGTGTATATAATACTATGTAATTCAAAATCGAAATAAATTTTCATTTCATTCATTCATTCATTGCTAGGTGTTTGGCGAGCTGCTTGAATAGCATATTCCAGTTGAATTCTAGATGTAGTTTGATCATTCGCAAACCGGACATAGAGTCATCCCAGTAATTCATGCACTGCTTACCACCATGTTTAACCTTATTCGTGATATTCGTTGTAAATCATTATGCTGACTGTAAAACAATTCGGCAACATTTTTCGAAGATTAAGTTCCGAGTCCAATGAAATTAAAACCAATCTGATAAACAAAAAATTATACAAATTATTCATTGGGACAGTTTTATCATGATTTTCTATTATTACTAGGGTCGGATAATTCAACTGGTATTATTTGAACTGGCCTGTTTACGAATTGTTGGAATTGTACATTTTGTGTTGACTAAGACAACAGATTGTTATAGGGTTTAATTAAATTTGCAGAATGTTTAATTCAATATGCGGAAGGTTTGATTCAAAATGCGAATGTTACACTTGCAATTCCTTATCTTTCCGCTAGAGGTTTAAATATTTCGGAAAAGAATTTAATTATTTGGAAAAAAGTTAAATTGCGTTGGGAAAAGTTTCATTCAATAGGGTTTAATTGGTCTATAAAAACAATTGGTTTAATTGTTTCGGAAAAAGATTTAATTGTTTTGGAAAAAGTTTAATTCAACTGAAAAATGCTACATATAAAATTAAATTTAGTAAAAAAAAAAGAAAGTTGAATGAGTTAAACTTGGGAATTGTGTTAGGTTGCTCCAAAACATATTAATTGTCAACAAAGTTTAGAGAACAATAATACAATTAGTTTAATTCAATTAGGAAATTCGTTCACAACTTGTACAACTGATAAAACTCCCGAAAAAATGAAAATCCGACGACAAACAACCATAATCGGCTCTCCGCTACTTCACCGCTTCTTGAGCTCTCAACTATCTGGACGCGTTTGAAATTAAACCGCCCGCGATAAGCGAAGAACAAAGAGCTGTGAAATCCAGTTTTTTAAAGGGCACTTCCGTGTGTTGGCCGCCGAGATAATTACAGCTTTCCCTTGTATTTGCTGACTCTATTTATTCTCCCCTCGGCTCTTCTTCTCCCGCTTTTTGCTGTTTTAATTTGCGAGACGGCCTCCTGCCCATTAAATTACTGGCTCGCCAGAGAAAGAGGAAGAGATTGTTACATGGAAAAAAATTACTTTTCATCTTGAAGGTTTCCGTGTTTTTCATCATCGCCGTTCGTTTGGTAGCGAAGAGGAAAGCGGCTTAGATTGGATACACTTTCATCTCAAAAGATAGCTACGTTGTATTATTAGTATACATTTCGATGTCAATATTATATTTGTATACAAATTTTGTGAGGGGAAAAAAGGAATCTTAGTAGAAACCAACTTTCAACCAAAAATCCAGCATGTACGTACTCGTACTAATACGAACGAAAAACCTACAAATTATAACAATTAACGTTCAGTATTTTCCGACGGTGCAAAGAGGGACAAAATCGTGAAAAACGACTTAACAATGTTTTTTCCCCAACACAATTTTTTGTTTAAAAATTAGTAACAAAATTGGTAGTGTATTGGCCATCCTCAGATGAAAGGTATATTTTGTGTCCTCACTTTTCTTCTATCTTCTAAGTTGTCCATTTTTTCTTAAATCAACAACTGGTTTTGTGAGGCGTAACAAGTTTAAAAAAAATTACATTTTCGATACATTCTGGGATTTATAGCACTTTTAATACATGAAAACATTACAACAAACCGTGAGACTCCACTCTCTTCTCTGTGCTCGACCTAAAAGTGAATCCGCTTCAGAATTATTGTTGTATGTAAATCAAATTGATAGGAAATATCCCATATCCATCCTATTAACTCCATACCTCAAACTCCTGTGGTGATTTATTCCATTAAAATAACGATATTAAAGGAATACTTGAATCGTCTCCACCTCGTGGTTAACAAGAGTCCCGTAGCTATTCTTGGAGCAATTAATACAATAATTGTATTAATGACTTGTTCAGACTGGTCAGAATTTGAAAGTGCGTAATGCCGAATTTAGATAATGTACCATTGATCACGTTTTTAATTAGTTTTTGGCACATTTAACACTTGTACCCGTTCTCTTGTAGATTGGAACCCATTACGTTATTTTTGAATAATAACCACACACTCAGTTTAATAAATATCTGCTACCTGAAAATAATAAACCCGTGTGTTAGAATTAGCAGCGCTTTTATAGCGCAACGGTTTTCGAATCCATATGCCAAAGTAAAGACATAAATTTTCAACCCCCCCATTCAACATTTATAGGTTCATCTTTCAAGGTACGCAGTTGAGATTTAATAAGAACAACACTAAGTCCAGGCCTTTGGTAGTGAGGCAGAAAATTCTGAAACTCATTCTCACTTTCCGTTCAGAAATAATTAGGTGTGTATGTATGTGTGTGGGTGTGTGAATCCCTTATAATCATGGGCGCGACGGACTCCACAAATTTGAGGCGAGGGAAAACCGCCGTAAATAGCGGCCCTGCAGACTGAGGATTCAGATTCACCGTTTGAATGTTTATGACGCCGGCGTGAGCTCCGGGGGATTTCATAGCGCGCGCATAAGTACAAAGGGAATAGAATTTCACGCGCTTTCAGGCTTTTCCGCATTTCCGCGAGGAAGTCCTTTTTGCGCTCAACCGGCCTGCATAATTAATTCAGACTCCACCATCCTTAGGACACACGAGGAGGGCGTGTAATATTTCCTGCGGACGGACTCTCGGAATCCTTTCTCCCGATTTGATTTAGTATTCGCAAGGAACGAGTACGAAGAAGAAATTGAAGATACTTGCATAGACTACCTTCACCTAAAATTTGAACTCAAATGGTATGATGATATTGGTTACCACCTAAACTCAAGGACCCTGCAACTGCCCTGCACTGAAAGTTTTAGTTTTACGGAAGTGTTTCTCGAGCTTTTTTTAGCAGAGAGAAGAGAGCAAACAAGTCTCCCCATTTACTAAGGGCCATGAATATTGATATAAACACTGCAAATGCGCGCAATTTGAGCCAAAATTCAAGACCATCACGTCCGTGGCCACTGACTTGATTCCAAACAGAATTTCGTGGACGAATTTATGGAATTGTTTGCAGCAGGTGAAAACATTGTATGGAATCATCGATAATACGTCGGGATGGGCAATTGTACCTACCCCGCTTCGGTTCAGGACAGTGGACTCCCAGTGGCAGGACGATATTTGCCGACACGGGCTTACCAAGCCACCAGGATGCCCCTAATGAGGAAGGATCGTGGTGACCACGGTTGAGTACCCCAGCAAACGATATCTGCCCCGGGCTCAGGTGTAGAGACAGCAGAACCAGGTTTTGTATCTCGGCATTTGGGTTTTGTCGCAAACTCGAAAACCGCCTTCCTTAGTTGGTAGAACCATCTTCCTTAGCAGGTAGAACCAGCTAGGAGGATCGATTCAGCTTGGGAAGCAAGATCTCTGCGAGGAAATTCCTGAACAGGATCTGCCAAACCAACCACCCATAATTTTTGGTGTACTACTCAACTATGACATTCGCCCGCATCGCATCACGAAAATGTGAACCCACATTCGATTTATAGCAGCCAATGCTTGCTAAAATTGTAATTTTTGGGATACAAATGCATTTTTTTTTAGTCTGCGTGTTTTTTACCAAGAACTCAAAATATTTAATATGACCATTGAAATGTGCCCAACGCTCACCAAATTTGTGTTTTCAAAAGGGAACAGGCCTTTTTTATTCCAAGTTGGGATTCTACGTTCAACATATTGCAAATTTGACTGCTCACTTGATTTGTTCGAGGTCGAGCAACGCTTTCAGTCCAAACAAACGTGAGCAAAACCTGTGACGCATCAATTTACATAGTATTTCAGAAACTCCATATGCACTTATTTAGAAAGTTTTGAGAACTAGATTTTCATTTTTAATTGTTATTGAACGTATTTTAGCATTTCATTGTAACACTATACAGGGTCCCCAATAAAACGTCCCTCCCCCTCCCATCGTGCTAAAATTGTTATTTATCGACTAAAACAAGTATTTTTGAAATGTTTACTTTTTTGCCAAGGATCTCGAATACGTGCACGGCGTGCTCCCTTATTATCCCTTATCAATTATTTTCAACGATGAACGTTTGTAAATGAGAACAAAAAATGTCCAACGAACCCCCCAAATTGGTTGTCTTACGTCTCAAGATAGCTAAAATCCAAAAATCGAAAAAAAAATCCGCCCGTCGTCCGGAACTTTTTTTTTGAAACTGCTGAACCAAATTTAATGAAACTTAACGCTCAGGCTCTTTGTGTGTCAAAAATCACATTTGGGGTCCAGTTAGGACTGAATTTTCGGCATTAATTTCAGTCGTTACTAAAGGGTCAATACTAAATAGAAGGGCTGAAATTTCAAAAATCTGAACATCGAAAAGTTTCGAAATAACACGATTCTTTTCATGTTTCTCATTGATAGACGTTTCTCCGTTCGCTCTCCCTAAAGGTTATATCTTTGACAGAAGAAGGAATAGCAACATGACTGTGACTGTGAACTTGCTTGGTCACAGCGAAAATCGCATCATGAGGATCGTATGAGGTATTAGGCTGATATGAATGCTGTGTAATTGCTCCAGTTCCATCCAATGTTTCAGGTGTTCCTTTTGAAATCGAGTTTTTCAAGTAATAAGGTAAGGGTTTAATGTCACCTCGCCAAATTTCTGATGTTCTGCTAGTGGATTTCTATCTCATGTCCATACACAGTACATTGCACCACTGTAGGGATTGACATTCCATGTGCTTACATACAACTGCGTTCCTGGAAAAGGTAAGCTTGGGTGTTACGAATAATTATAATGGCTATCTTCTGTCTTAGTCAACCTAGAAAGCTGATATTTAAATGGCAGCTTGTGTGGGAGACATGAAACTGCTGAGGGCTCTAATGATCGCAGGCAGAGTAGCGATCTGAGTAGAGTTTGCAGTTTTTATTAATGCTTACAATTAAAACAGTCACATACGAGATATACGAGAAACCCACTTGTAAAAATAAAAATGCCGCTTTTGTCCGAGAGAAATGATAAATGTACTGCCGCAAAAGGGGATAGAAATAACAAGAGGAATATTTTCCCACTGTTCGTCGCCTGTGATTCACATAAAGTTGTAATTGTTGCTGCGGTAACCATTTATTAATTTGTTGGAAACCGCACGCGGTTTAATGAATAATAAAAAGGGACGGGATAAGGGATTCATCCTTCGACCCAAACGTGATCAGTTTTCACTCTTGGAAAGGCCATTGGATAAATCCTTTGATGTATACATTCATGAAAATGCTCCACTTTCGAGGACCTTGGTTAGAGAAAAATGGTTCTAACGAATGTGAAGGACTTGAAAATGTTAACTCCGAATTTTACATATGTGTTCATCACATAGAAGTCGAATTTATGGATATTCAGTCTTGATAACGATCTGTAATGTGACAAACATCACTTTCGTCCCGTAACGTAACGTTGCTGAATAAATAACCGTTGAGTAATAACTAGCGTTATCAGTAAATTCCTTTCTCTAATGTCTGATAATACAGTTGACCATCTGTCAAACCCTCTCGTCCATCAGTCACCCACACTGACATGACAGTCGACCATTATTGCACCAACGAGGTCACGTGGGTATTGCTCAGCTCCTGATACTCGCAATAAATCCAGCGAATGAACGGAACCAAGGACTCCGTAATTTAACCAAATACTCAACAATTACAATGGAAAGTCAACATTGTAACCAAACAACGCGTAGGAGATAAGTACACATTCGTGGGCCGCAACAGGTAAACACAAAGGGAGACTGGCTAATGACGAGTGGGAAATAGGTAGCTAGCGGCAGACAAAGGTGACACAAGAGTTCCATATCGTTCTTTCACACAGAGGTTGTCAGTCCGTTGATTTACTTCACCTCCTATTGATTTAGTATTGTCATTGTCTATCTATTGATTTAACGCTTTCCTCCTCTGATGGAGCGAGAACTTCTTCCCTCTAATGATTCACAGGCCACACTATTGTCACGGACTTGAAAGAATAATTTTCTTTTTATGGAAAAAGTCACGCAGCATGATCTCATGAGGGAATCCTCCAAAATTATCGTGTTAGATTTATGTTGAATTGAGTAGAATTTTGAGCACTCGCAAGCCAAGAAATTGTTAACAAATAATGTTATAGCTGCAATGATCATACAAAGATTTTGGTTTCTAAGAATTGTTTGCATTTTTATAAATTTTTCAGCTCATTTTAATAAAATTCAAGTGCAGTATTCAGAATGAATTGGAGTTCCAATTTTGGAACTGCTTAGTACATGGTTGATATTCAGTAGATAATATTCTAAAAAAATATGAATTTAACCATTTTTAGCCGTTATTGGTTATTAGTGACTTTCTTTAGCACAAATATGACCGATTCAATGCGCTTAAAAAGTTACTTCCAATAAATGAGCCCCTTCTTCTGAAATTCTTGTTTCCTTTGGCGAAAGAAAGTTGTCATCTCAATTCCATCAAAAGTTATCGTTTCGGATCACTCATACACGCAAATATATATATAAAGGTTCGGTTATGGGCAAAAAAACAAACGAACTCATTGGGGGGAGATGAGCGGAAGTTTCGTATGAGAGGTTTTTCAACACTTCAATTTTCTTCTGGAATTCTGCTGGGTTTGAAGTCATCAGCAGATCTTTGCAATGCTTCAACAGAACAAAAACTTGGAGTGACTTCATTATTAAAAGTGCATACGTCATTCCCAGCTAAAAACGGGGGAAATTATTCTAGATGAGGTCAGATTGCTCAAGGCGACAAGGAAATTCCATAAATGCATATCAACTTGGAATTCGGCTGACTCCAAGATTTCCTAAAAGTAATTTCAGTCCCATTGTTTGGGAAAATAATCAGATTAGGTCTAACTACAACAATTGAATAAAATATTTCGAATCAGCGAAACTAAAGTATTCTAGTAAATGTTAAACTTAACATGAAAAGAACTCCCATAAAATATGCATGTACACTTGATCGATTTCTTTGCAGATTCGACAGGAAAAATGAAGAAGCATAACAAACAAACAAACAAAAATCGATATTGACCTTCTCGAGTCGTTAAATGAAGAAAAAGTAAGAGAGAGGGTGGGAGCGGGAGAGGGAAATGCCCACTTCCTTCCGACGTAAAGAATAGACGAAGGAGAAATAATTGCGATATTAGGTTGATATGTCATAAAAGGCTGCTCTGCCCTAACGAGGTTCCATCGTCATTCCCTAGTTTAAATGTCGCCAATGTATAGTTAGATCTTAATGGCTAAAACTATTGAACATGGAAATACTTCAGCCTGCTGCCTCAGGAGCTCTCTCAGCTGATCAGGCCTGTCTCTGTACTCCCACTGTAGTTCAGCAGTCTCCCAAATTTGATTAGTTCTTATTCCGATGCATAAATTTAATTTCCGAATTTCCGAGGAAATTTGGTTTTCTTTCTCTATTTAGGGGTTTTTTTACTACTGACGTTAGGCTCCTTGTACATCATCGATAATCGAGCCACGTATTTTAGAATTAGTTTACAAGTAGTTAGAGTAAGGGTTAAGATTAGGTTTAGGGCACAATTAGTGGTGATAACCAAGGGTTTCTTGAGTCTAGAGTTAGGATTTTATTTGTGTAAGAGAAGCCCAAACTCCCCAATTTTCAAATCGGTCATCAAGCCAACAGCTAACTTAATTTATTTTTTGTTTAGTTTTATTATCTTCTTGTATTAAATTTTGAGATTGACCCGAACAAGATTGACTTGCCACTTTGATTCCTTTCAAATATAACCTGCCAAATTGGAAACACTATTAGGCTGGTACAGCTAGATGGTTTTCGTTCGCTTCTACCCGACAGCAGTCCTAAATTAAGTTAGTAATTTTTTTGTAATCCGAACAGTTAAAGACCCACTCCTTCTCGTCATTGCGAAGCCGAGAGCACAGGATCGCAGATCTCTTCTACCACATAAGATCCGGGTGTGACATCACTTTCCACCGTAGTAGGTTGGGTATGAAAGATAACAATTTGGTTCGTAACCAACCTTACAATTTAGGTGAGAGTCTGGTCCTAGGCAGCCCTTGTCGGGACTCAGCGGTGTCTCCCGCCGCTTCAACGAAATAACATGACGATCAGGAGCACGTTCGTGGGTGCAGACTCCCCCAGGGGGGTCCCAGTCATTGTGGTGCGAAGGCCTGTTTATAAATACTTGGTATTTCACGGAGGCTACGTCGTACTTATCACAGGTTTCAATCGATTTGAAACTAATCTATAGATTACTAGAATAACTGATTTAGGATATTTCTTATTTTTGAGATTCGAACACAGCGTGCATCCAGCCCACCACACTGAACCCATACCGCCATATAAAGTTGTTATCATATGATCGTGAATGAGTGGTATGTGTTCTATACAACATCATATATTAACACGTAGTTTGTTGAAGCGGGGGAGATAGCGTGGAGACCCGACAAGGGTGGCCTAGAGGCAGACTCAAGTACACTTTAATGCCCACTCGTTAGGTTAATTGGAAACTTCATAAGTGTTGGGCGATTGACAGAAGAGAAATTGAAGAGTTTAGTTTTTCCGTGAATTGGTTGTAGATTGAAATAATGAACATTTGATGAGACCTTATTTGAAATTCTCAATAAGGGAAGTGAATCTGCTACGTTTTTAGACTAGAATAGAGCAAAACAAGGTGGTTACTCAAACTATTTCAAGAGATTTCTATCAAGTAACGAGATTTACTTTCCTTAAAAACTAATAAAATCAACCAAAAAACGTACAATAAATTTTATGGGAATGTAAACTCAAATGAGAGCACAATTTCGGAGGAAAATCCGTTATCAAACGCTACCATTCAGCCAGTTTAATAGTAGATAGCTTCTGAATTATTCACCGAACGTAATCGGCCATTCAATGAACTTCACATACCTAGACGAATAATATTATCGTTTCAAAAAGTATATTAAGTAAAGTGGATACGGTCTCACTTCATTTCAAGTAGATAGTTGTTTCAAATAATTGGCAGCTATGTTATTAAACAGTGAGATCAAATTTTTCACTTCTTGAAACAGCGTGACCCAAATTTACACCTCATATCGCTAGCTCATGAACAATCTAAGTTACAATTTGCATTAGGATGCTATTATTGTAACATGATTCAGAAAGTAATTTTCTGAAGTAATTACGTTAATTTTTTAACGTGTCTATTTTACGTTATTTGTTTTGTTTGTCAGTGTTTATTTTTAATGAACCATATATTCACAGTACAATATACTCAGAATATTGACATTCGCAACAATCAATTAAAACTCGATTGAGATCAATACATCCTTGATTCAATATTTAATTTCAAATTAGTATCGTTACATTCAGAGCAATTTGCATGCAGTTGGGACTTGTTCCACTGTTAAAAATTATTAGTGCAGCTTTGAAATGATAATTTCGAACTGGTGTGAATCGTTTGATTCAAAATTATGCTTTCTTTCTAGATAAACAGAAATAATAATATACAATTAAATTGTATGAAAACAGACAAATAGGATGAGATTCTCACGACGGATATGGATGTAGTAATATTTTATCATATTCAACCGAGCCGCACGGAGTTCGATAAGTTTGACTTCCTCAACTAAAAACTAGGTAATTGTACTTTGTAGAGGGTTCACTTACAATGAGCCTACATGGCTCAAAATTTAGAGACGTCTTGCATAACTAAGACGTTTTAGTTGAAATGTCTACAGCGCCTGATTCTTTACGAATTGAGAGAATCTATGAGGTACATTTGTCGTCTCTGTTCCCTCGAAAACATAGGACAAATTCTCTCAGAGGGGAAAATGAAAAGATTTGTAACGTAATTATCGACTGACAAACAAACAAGAAATGTCCTTCGCCTACCGTTTACTTTTGAGAGGGAACTGACAAGAACGGAAAAACAACGATTACACGTAAAATCAATTCTGACCTTCACAGGGCCCATTGGAAGATGGGGAAAAAAGTCGTCGTCTCAAAGCAGAATCGATTTAAATGAAAAATAAATAACCGTTGGCTCCTTTTTCAAGTATGGCTGTAATAAAACTGAGTAACGTGTCATTTACATCCAATATTCTGGCACGTTATCAAAGCTGTTAACTCTTCATAACAAAAGGAACGTCCCTCTCCGGGTCTCCTGCATATTTACTCTATGACCACTAACTCTAATTTCTTCAATCTTTAAGAGCAATTTATCCTGCATACAGGGTGTCCCACTTAAGGGTGGACATCCGGCTAGGAATCAATTCTACTTACAAATTGTGACAAAAGTTCCTCTTAGAAATGTTTTCGTACAGGCTACGTTTCCGAGTTTTTCACGGTTCAAGTTTTTTTTCGTGATTTTAATTTTCCTCTTAACGAGAAAACGCTTCCCTCTGTGAGGTAGTAATTTTTCCCCCAACCAACACTATCCCAAAACCCTTAAATTCGCTTTAAAAAACAAGTTTTCCGACGAGGAAACGGGATTTTCTCCCATACCGGACTGAGTAAATTCAAATTTGAGGATACCGATGAAGAGCTGAGCTTTCTCTTAAACTTTTGTAACTGTGCAAAATGTTCATGTAAGAAAATTCGATTTTTAACTGTGATTGAAAAAACCCGTATTTGACACATTTTCCACTTTGGGCTAACTTTTTACCAATAAAAAATAAACAGTCAAAAATTTGGTTTGGCATCGGGAAGATAGGTAATTCAATTCGTTTCAACGGTATTGTCAGATTTGAGATGGAAAAGTTGGAAAATGAGGAAGTTGTGGGTGTTTTTGGGACGAAGAGTTGAAATCACGAAAAGAAACTTAAACCGTGAAAAACTCGGAAACGAAGTCTCTACAAAAATATTTCTAAGAGACACTTTTTGTCACAAATTAGTCGTAGAATCTATCCTTAGCCGAATGCCCACCCTTAAGTGGGACATCCTGTATGTTGTAAGATAGTTCTCAATCCTACGATTAGTATCAAAAGTCTTATGCAGCAACAATAATATAATGTGACTCCTTATCATTTAATAACAGATGAGTTTTCCTGATGAGGGCGGTCATCATGGCGCCGAAATATTGCAAGAAACTAAATAAAGGATTCAAAATACGACGACTGCTCTGGTCAATAAACTCAAATTACATAAATTAATAAACGAAATTGATTTAAAGTACAACTAAATGGAGAGGAAGAAAATTATTCATGGAGTGGTTTGTCTTGAATTTGAATTATTTGAACCAAAGATGATTTCTGAAGCTTGATCAGTGTTGGCTCACTTCAAAAGATAACTCATTGAACTTGCTAAGAGACTAGAATAATGAGCCTTTTCAAAGTGAGAAATATTTAGTTGAAATAAAAGCCGCATTGAGTAATGTACACGCTGAGGGGTAAGTACTCTAATGATGTACGTTTTGTTGTGGGTGCTCCCTTGAAAAACTGACGGCAATTTGTGCTTTAAACTCATCGGAGGGAGACAAGAAAACTCGGCACAATGAAACAAAAAGCGCATTTTCCCCCGTAATCCCTTGATCCTCCTTCAGCCCCATAACTCTTCCCGGCTACGGCTCTCTTCTCCTCTGAAAGACCTCCGAGCGAGTTTATTAGGTGCTAGGCTTCCCTTCTACTTCCTAGTGCTAAGTTCCCCTTGAATAAATCTTTTCCCTCTTCGCGGCTCCGCGGACTTTTCTGAAGGGGAGCAGGCGGCGTTAAGTGGCGCAGCTGGTTCGGCCCCTCGGGACCGGCCTCGGACGTGCATGTGCAATGTGAATTTCCCGAGTCACACGTGCTCGATCCCGAGACGAGAACGAAAGAAAAATGCACCGAACAGCGCAGGCAATATAACAAGGTCGATGCAACACCCACACCATGAAGGATGAAAATCTCCAAGTTATGAGATAATGGGAAGTAAAAAGAGATTTTTTTATATTTTGAGGCAAATTGAGACTATTGACGTCATTATCCCGCAGAAAAATTCCCGTTTTATCCGTAGGGAGCTTAACGAAATTTGGGGATTTGAACTAGTGTATTGACGTATCAAGCTGCAGTAGCTACCCTCTCCAAGAACTTCTAAAATCCATAGGCTACTTTTCTAAAAGTCCTTACATAACCAAAATCGCATTTTTGTTGCTTCGACTTTTGAAATAGCAGTCAACAGTCAAGATAATTAAAACACGCAAGTAGGATACTAGTTATCCGGACATAATGGTCAGGAAATGTAAGAAAATCGACTATCTGGACGCCGACAATCCCTAGGTTCGACACTTACAGACATGGTGGCTATTCTCTTTACTACTATTTGTAGTTTATGTTCGAGCGGCAAATATTCAAACGTCCATTTTTATCACCCCCCTCTCGATTCCCGAGAATTAAAACTGTCTACTTCAGAAAGAGATTCCAGAGGAAAAACTTGAATTTTCTTATAGAAGATCTATAGATCCCATTAGCGATTTTTCTTGAAAAATGAAGCTATTGCAATGGCTTCAAAATTTGAAACATTTTTTTCATTGAAACCCGTTGTGAGGCATTTTGAAATGATTCCTGGATCTTAACGCTTTTTTACATGTTTATATGCAGGGTGTCAACTGAATTATGGTTAATCCATTTTAAAATTGTTTTTAAGCACGAAAACGATTTTTTTTAAATTCAAGTCTAATACAACCAAGTTGCGCACTGTACACACAACTTTGTTTTTCAAATGTAAATCCCCTTTAATTTTACTGCAGATTCAGATTCTACGCTCAATTTAATGAAAGTTTGTCACCTCAACCGATCTTTGTATTCCGCGCATCGCGCTCAGATGGGAAGCGACAAGATTGCTCACTCCTGCTAAAATTGTGAATCAACGCAACGTGAATACGCTATGCATGTGCGCAATGCGCTATGAGCACACCGTTCAAGTACCCAGCACAAAATTAAATTAGGAACACCCACTTTCTTTAACTCTTGGGCAGAGGGCGTACTTCGTTTCGGCACAGTCATCGATTCGGCACACCTCTTATCACGATCTTATCAGATAAGATCGATGTGTCCTTAATTATCGATCTAAATACGAATGAAAGCAACAATTTCTGGTGTGAAAGCAAAAATCTCCCACCGTCTAGTTTGGTGGTCTGGATGCTCGCTACGCTCGCATCTCAAAAACAAAAAAATATCCTACATCAATCCTTCTAGTGAAGTTTAGATCAGAAGAAACAGAAATAGGAATGAAAGCAACAATTTCGGGTTTGAATGGTCGTGATAATAGTTTCAAGATGGCATTATATCGATGTAATAATCGATAATTAGATCGATGTAAGGACACATCGATCTTATCTGATAAGATCGTGATAAGAGGTGTGCCGAATCGATGACTGTGCCGAATCGAAAACCGCCGTTGGGCAGAATTATTATGGAATAGTTGTCACAGTCACTTGAACTGATGTAGTTAAAATCATGTGTGACTTATTGATTTCTGAGCGACAGCACCCCTAGTTGAGCACTTACAGTCCAACAAGCCCTGAAAATTCCATCGACATCGGATGACAACAGTAGGAATCCGCGGACAGATTGCAGACAGACAGACAAACACAAAACAGAAGTTGTTCAGAATCGTCTAAAACGTTAAATGCGAAATTTTGATTATGGGGAAAAACAATGTATTTTCCCAAAAGTGAAATCGAAGTTCGGAAGCAAAACACCAAAGAACAACACAGGCTATTATCATGAATGAAACACCCACTGAATAACAACGTACCTACAGCACTTTGCTGTCTACTACGCAGACAGTATTACGTAGCAATTGAAAAGTTCACTATTAATCGAACATTAAGCTTCGGAATTCTAACTGCTTTTCTGAGAATACGCGATGTTTCTCAAATGTTCTTCTTTAAAAGCTTTGAGGATTACTTCTCTTTCATGCCTGATGGTTTCATGTCGGCTAGTAATCGAGAATCATAATTTTGTTTTCCACATACTCCAAGTACTAGCTGCGATATTTGTCATTCGTCTGGTGTCTTTTTCATCAAAGTTTCCACCACAAAAGTGTCGAAGTATCATCATCAAAAGTTTTGAGACTGGTAAATTATTAATTGGATGTTTCCCGCTGTGGATATATTATTAATTATTCAATAGCATTTGGAAACTTAGATCCAAAAGAATTGTCTTTGTTCCCTTAGTGCAGACAACGGACAACTTTTATCTCCGAGGTTTCGAAGGATTTTCCGCCATTAATAACGGTGATGCACCCACGTCTGTGCCCGCTAAGGTAGTTTGTAGTTTACCTCTCCGAAAATGCATAGCTAACTAGTCATTCAATAGCTCCACATGGAACCGACTTACTTTTGAAGTCAGAAGCACGAACTTTCTCTAGTTCTAGCTGTACGAGGAAAGCTTTGGAGTCCGTATTAAACTTAGGTTAAGGAATATGGTATATAGTTAGTTATCACACCTTAAGAGTAGTACGAACTGATTCATCGACAACAATTTCATAAAGTTTTCTCAGGATCAATTAAATTGTTTATTACGAAATTTGAAATAAATCATCCAAGTGTGACAGCTTCCTCCTGAATGTAATAAGAAAATCTAGATCATTAAAATGATTCAAGATTCTCGAAAGATATAGAATATAATCTTCTTACAACGGTTAGAGCGACAGAAAAGCCGCGGTCCGTCGCGTTGATTTTATGTCGGATAGGCTAATGATAGAGTTGTGTTGAAATTGGCTGTTAGGGAAAATTGATTTGATTATCCTCAAATTTGATGATACGAGATAACCTAAGCAAGTTAATGGGGTAAAGTCAAAATCACGAGGAAACAAAATCGGAATTGAAAAAACTCGTTTTTTAAGGGGGTTAAAAAATTGTTAAAAAGCAAAAGTTGTTTCAAATTGGTTGTAAAATCAATAATCAAATGGGAGCCTGTCGCTTTAAACAATGATATTTAGGTTCCAATGAATTTAAATTACAGTCACAAGTACACTATTTGAGTACTTGTGATTCTAAAAATGTTGGCACTCATGTACTGCTTATAATTTTATTGAGATTTGGGCTGATGTGTAATTATACTTTCATTAGCAGGTGTATGACTTTCATTATAGTCATGATGACTTTCAGGTGACATCAACTAGAATTGAATTTATACTCAATAAAATCAATGGCACTAGGAAGTCTTACACTAGGTAATGTTAATTGGGTAAATGTGGATCTAATTTTAATGGCATTCGGGATTATGTGTCTTTATGAACATGTATGCGATGTTAAATTTATTGAAATCTGGGCACATGAGTCTTTATTAAATTTTGTTAACACTTCCATGCCTATTACATTTAGGAAACATTAATTACAATTGAACTGAAACTCAATAAAATCAATGACACGTAGAAGTCAGACACCAGGTTATGACACTTGGGCATACGTCGGTATAATTTTAATAACATCTGCGGTCTCGTATAATTATGATTGGATTCTGGCATGTTTTATAGGCATATCATTACAGTCTTGATGACATTTAGGAGACATCAATTATGATTGATAAGGTACCCGAAAAAATCAATGACATGTGGAAGTTTGACAGTCCGTAATGAAACCAGGTAGTGAAGTATGAATATAATTTTAGTGTCATCTAGGCTCCTATCTCCCCAATGTTTAGTTAACACATGATTTTCGTCTTAATGACAATAAGGAGACTTTAATTATAATTGAAATTATACACAATAAAATCAATGACATGAGGCAATGACACTTGGGTACCTATATTATAATTTTAATGGCATCTGGGCTTATGAGTCTTTATGACTGCAATAACAGTTGTATGCCTATCATTATAGTCGTAATGACTAAATGGGGACACTAATTATCATTTGAATTTTACTCAATTAAATCAATGGTAGGAAATGACACTTGGGTGCCTGTTATTATAATTTTAACGGCATTTGGGCTCTTGACGTCTTGAAAATTCTAATAACACTCGTGTGCCTTCTATCACTCGTCAAGACGCTACCCCACATATCGATTCGTCTTGAAAAAAAAAAAAAAACTGAGACCACCAGACAGGAGATGTAACAGGAAACAGCCCTTCAAAGTTGTCGTTAATGAAAACAATCTCCCCGACATAGGTAGAAGAGGAAGAAGGGAAAACGCCGAATTCTCTCAACACAACTTCAACAATAGGCGGGGCCCGGGAACCCGCATAATAAACCGACCATTAGGAATATTTCACGGAGTAGTCACGAGAAAATACGATCCTCCATCCACTAGGATCAAGGGATTACGGCGGGCAAGGGACCTTTGTTTCATTGTGCCAAGTCTTCTATCCCTTCAGCCGGGAGCACAAATTAGGGTGGTTTTTTAAGGTATGAAAAGCCCCTTTGTGGCCCCCTTATTTGTTTCAGGGTTTTGATACGTCTATTCGTTTTGTTTTTTTAAAGCTCATTATAATGTATTTAAGTAACCATTAAAGGAGAAATACGTCAGTTTCAAGCCCCCGAGAAAAAGTTCACCGCCGAAACATATTCGGTTACTAACAAGGGGATGTCGGCATAGAGAGAACTCGTCACTTGCCATTGAGGAATCGCTTTTTATTTCGTCCCTTCCGGAATCAGATCATTATTTCGGTTTATAATTTTCAATAATGAACTTTTGTAATAGGCCAAAAAACAAGTAACACCGTATACCAGCAATAGTTGCCCTGTATAACGCTCTTGTCCTTCCCGTAATAGAATTTGCATTTGTTGTTTGGAGTCCCTGCTGTAGTTGCCACATTGATCAGATTGATAATCGCTGCCTCTGCTGTTACAGTGATTGGAACGATTTAAAACTAAAGCAAAATAAAAGGGACGGAAGCCACGTTGGTGGGTGAAAAACATACCAAAACCGTTCAGAATATGGCAACAGCCTCCTTGAAGATATCTCACGCCGACCATCTCCTCGTTGGTTTTATTGAAATATTCGGGATGTTTTGAGTCCTACTGACGTTTCATTTCGTACAATTTAACGATTCCAAATACCGCGTCATTCCCCATGCTGATGGAGATAGCTGTGGACCTGACGCTTGCGACAGCAGGTACTGACGTTACGAATGGCTCAAACCGAGTCACCTACGAGCACTTCCATTTTACCTCACCGATCGGTGAATAGAGAAGAAATTAAAATTTCACTTACTACTTACTCAAAAATATGTCGAAGGACAAAAATGGGAATAAGCTTTCTTATGGTACCGACCCATCAAGTTCGATAAGTATGATCTTGCACCTAGGGGTTTGGATTCTATGGCAGATAACGCAATAATGTATGCTAGTCTCTTTATTAATCATCTAAACTTGATTTTTCAGAGACTCCCAGTGGGTTAATGGTGTCCCTAGTCAACCTTCCATGCCAAGGAATCATACCACTCAAATGAGAACCGGCGTTGCTGCCAAAGCTGCTTTACTGTTTATCTGGTATGTTATAGTAAAATAACGTTTAACATAAAATATCATGTAACATAATACAACCTAAGAATGTTATTAGCATTGACGTAACCCATGTACCGACATATTGAGCATGCGTTTCGAGGCGTACGAAGCGAGCTGCCTTGCACTATCGATCCCCGCCTTAATCGTCTTCACCTCTCCTTTTTCATCCAAAAGTTACTTTTACAATCACCCCGATGCACAGATTACTGGAGAATCTAACCTACTAATCAACCAGTCCTCATGTACCGACTTTTTTCGATTCTTCAAATTCTATTTTCTTCTCCTTTCATGGTAGTTGATGAAAATTGCATGTTATCACAATATTTTCCCCCCGAGCCTGTTAATAGAACTATGAACTTTACGATTGCATTTTTCTCTATTATCACTCTATTCTTTAGTACTTTGCCTGCAGTCTCCAGCCGAGCAATGCGTGCCCTGTGTTTCATAAAACGAAACACGGGTGAGTTCAACTCTGTGCCAGCAATCGTGACACTTTACAGGGATTTGGTGGTTCCCATCTTGGAGTACGCCTCAGTCGTCTGGAACCCCTACCACAAATGTCAGATAAACCAACTACAGAGGGTCCACCGTTGATTCCCACGCTATGTGGCCTACAAATCCCGGATTCTTCAGGAAGAGGTGGACCTTGGCGCTCTGGACAGAATGTGTAACGTGCGGAGTCCAGAAATCCGGCCCTACCTGGCCAATGTGACACAACCTAGCACTAGACTAGCGACAGGAATGTTGGACTCTCCTTCCCTCTGGCAACGGTTGGCTTAATTGTCCCTCGGCTCAGCTCTCGTTCAAGCATCCTTTTTCTGGTTCCCTTCTCGCCGGAAAACTACCTCTATAATAGGCCTTTCTGCAGAATGCCTCGGCGTGTAAGTTATGTCGTAAACGAATGCCCCGAGTTGGAGATCCTCTCACATTCACCAGTGGTAGTTAAGAGGAGGTGCGGTGACTTACTTCAGTGAAAGTCTAGTGTAATTCGTTGGACTGACTCAGTTGATTCATCTATTTTTGCTGACTTAACATTATTTTGCTTAATTCTTTTATACAATTATTCTTTTCCGACTATTTGAAATTTCTGTATCGGGTTTTGCCCGTATTTATATTAAATAAATAAATATACTTTGTTCTTCTCAGTGTGTTGGGCTTGCCCCTATAATTAAATTAATAAATTGAGACGCTGCAAATTATTTCACTTGTGCTTATTATTTTTGAGTCTCGGAGCCATCACCCCTTCATCAAAATACATGAACCACCATTGCGTTCAAATACCTCTTTACTATCCAAATTGAACTCTTCAAAATTAATTCAGCCGTTCAAAATTGCTCGACTCAAATCCAAATTTTCAACCGTACAAATTTGATGTCTCCTTAAACCCAAAACATATATCATGGTTGCTAAAAGGCAGTTTGTTAGCGGCAGAAAATCGTGACAACTGGAGAAGCTTTGATGGGTTGTTACGGGTGTTCCGAGTGGAGCATGGGTTTCATTATTGATAGGCGATGGACAAGAATAAATAGTAGATATGTCGTACGAAGCGCGGGTTTCCAGCAGGTTAATTCATTATTTATGTTACGATATCTTATTGGAGGAGAAAAGTTCATATTAATTTAATTATAAGGTATGTACCTTTTAATCCCAAAACCACCATGAACTCGACTGACACTACTCCTCAATCATCTTAGTCCAAGATAGAAAGTACTAAATTATTCAAGCTACAGCCTGTGGAAGACAGGAGTTTTTCCTCTTCTCCCGGGAGAATTCAAATATTTGAGATGAACCGAGCGATCCAGAAAACGATCTCTTTGAAAATTCCCTTGGAAAAAGATTAGTTATGCAATCCAAGGGGGAAAGCAGCTAATTGTATTTTGGAAAAGGAAAGTTTTAAACGTCGAGCTTAAAGGTTGAAGCATTTACCGAGGGGATAGAAGGGGCAATTAATAACTTTTCACCGCGTCGATACCGCTGTCGAATCAACTTCCATAAAAATATCAAAAGGGGATATTTCATGGTTTCCTACAAGATTTAATGAAGACCCTAACTAGGAAATTCTTTTACGCTAGGCCGGCGCACAGCGGGACGAAAAAGCAAAAAAATGGGCAAAATTCTACAGGATGCATACAACACATTCAACATTCAATTGAAGTTAGTATACATAGCAAGCATATATGGTTTATTATTCAATAATAAACCATTGTAATCGCTCTGGATAAAAAAAATTCTAACCCCCCCCTGAAAATTTCATGGTTTACGTTACAAAGGGTGTAGAATCCGAATCTGCAATAAAAATTTTCCGTCCGTCCTCCGTACGCACGATATCTCCGAAACGGCTGGGGCAAAAGATCTGAAATTTTCAGGAAAAATCCATCTAGGTCCGACGACGCCCCAATTCTTGAGCCAGCTCTCTCACTTAATTTAAAGTGCCCTTTAAGGGCTGTCAAAGTTTTGTAAAATCCCTAAAAACCTCAAAACAAGTCGAATCGGCCTAAATATTTACCTATTTGAAGAACATACCATGAGGAATCGAATGAGACCCTCCCCAGGTCCGTAGGTCAAACCATTCCCGATGTATGGCCCGATTTGTGGTGCCAACATTGCCGTTTTTTGGGTTATTATTGTTTGTTTGTAACCTAGTGATGCCGATAGATAGCGTCGAGTTGTAGTGAATGTGGATACTGGAGTGATAGCCGATGTGGATACTTGTAGTTTGTAGCCGATACACGGGTTGAAGCATTCTGATATGCATGAAACGCTGATAATATATAGGTAAATATTATTCAATATTATTACTGGGGTAAATAAGTATTCTTTCACCTGTGAAACACGAACACTCCAAAGCTTAGAAAGAAATTCAAATCATGAACGCAAGCCAATTGAATATTAAACCCCAGTGATAGAATTTGCAGCGTTTTTTCTCAGTGAACCGAATTAAACCATCTTCAAGTCAATCTATCATTCTCTCGATCGAAATCCGGCCAAAAATCATCAAAACGTCGCCATCCTGTTTGGCTGGCAATAAGTTCATCCTAATCTCACCTTGTTTTCACTTGATTTCTTTAAATTCCTTTGGAAATGGATTTAAAAATAAAAACCGAGAGGGGTAGCATCAATATTTAGTAAATATTGAAATTAAAATTTACAAAAATTGTGTCCTTTTTACATGATAGTATGCCATTACGTTGAATGTTATAAAATTAAAATTTGTATGTCGGCCTAGGATGATCTCCATTTTACTGGACATTCAGGCCATTGGGATGAAAAAAGTAATGAACGTGACTAAGAATTTCTTGTGCAGGAAAGTTTACAATGAACCTCACATAACGTGAAACCCGTATCTCCCTAAAGGGGAATTGAATTCCTTCTGTTTTGTCAAATTTCCTGAATTTCGTGGGAAAAAAGAATAACTCTCCCCGGCGGGGGATTGAACCCCGGTCTCCCGCGTGACAGGCGGGGATACTTACCACTATACTACCGAGGACTCAATATATGGTAAAAATTGTATTGCTCAGATCTCGCCTAGATTTAACAGACAAACAAATATTCAAACGGTTTATTTTCATTCCTAAATATCATTGGCCGAGAATATGTTTAGGCCGTGAATTACGTAGTTCTGAGCGTACCAGCGAAGTAACCCCTTCTCATACATAACCCCTTTGTCATTACATTTGTTATAAAATCAGGTTTAAAATTTATATTTCGGCCCAGTATAGTATTGTGTTTTCACTGGAATGGGGTGATATTTAGGCTAAAAGAAGGAGGAAAGTTATCAATGTGACTATGACTTACATAGTCATTTATAAATGTTGAGTAACTGAAGTTGAACATACTGAATAAGTATGAATGAATCTTTCGCAGGTTTTGAATGTCTACGAGCGAGTTCAGTGAATTCGATTGGTTTTGTATTCTCTCTATTTCTAAGGACACAATCGAAGAGACGTTAAACGTTAGAGAGAAATTCAGTTCCTAATTCAAGTTTCGGATACATCTACTGTCCACCTACCGAATGCGTTGTTACCACAATGGTAAATAATGCTCCCTCTAACAGCTCACCACGATAAAAACTGCAAAAATTAGTTCAACTATTAAAACATACTGTTTACAACAATTCGTAGAGTATCACTGTTACGATTATAGCTAATGTTACAGAAACTTGGTACATCACAGAATGCATTCGTAATGCCCAAGTTCATTACGGAGTTCGCCCGCTCGTTCGAACGTTTTTCTCCGCCGTGATTGCAGAAAAACGATGTCCGGGCGAGTCTCATCCCTCACAATAGCCGCCCTTCACTTGAAACTCGGGGGTTCTTGGAAGTGGAGTCACGAGAAGGTCAGGAGTCAAGGAGGCGCTTGCACTTGAGTTTCAAGGGTGCATTTCCTCATCTCTTTCCATGTGACACGGGACGAGATCTATCTCGCTCCTATTGAATAATTAGAAGTAGGTACGAATACTCACTGCATAATAAGGAAAGATTGCCTACCCCGGCAGTATGGAAGAGGGGAGGGAGGGGTATATGATAACAAAAGGTATATTCCCATTATTGTTTTCCTTGTCCTTTAGTTGTACTACATTATTTGAACATCGCAACGACATACTATCGTGATATATTTTTCTTCTGTCCGAAATTGTTAAACCTCTTACCGTCATATATTGCAAGACAATCGAAGAACTAAATGCTTTCGCTTCTTTAGTTAACCAAATGCGAACAAGGAACCACGAAGTGAAGGGTAGTAGGCTTTTTTGAAAAACAACAAAATAAAAAAGCGCTTGTTGGGGCCCTGATGAACGTGAAGAAAACCCAGCGGAAGAAGAGTGATGGAGATGGCCAGATCCAAAGTTAGAAAGAAAAAAATGGTAAGATCTTAACAAATGGACGAGAATCAAATTGTTGTTGCAATTTCCGGTTTGAAGATCGCTCGCCTGGCACTTGGTTGATGGGGAATGTCATGGACATAAATTTGCAAGCAAAGTCCTGAGGATTATAACCGGCACGGTCAAATTTAAGTGGTGCACGTGTGCAAGAAAGGTTAAGCGGTCGAGCGTAGATTCGGGTTCAGCTGACGCAGGGAAAACTGGCTTGGAAAGACGTTGGTGAATTTGGATTATGGTGGGGAGATGCAGGTGGAGCACGCTTCAGGAGCTCCGAGGATGGACGTTGGTCGTTGATAAGAAGAACAGCAAGCCGGCCTACTTATCTGACTGAATGACTAAGACAACATTGAAATTTTCTAGAATGTATATAGTTTGTTCAAATAGGTAGAAGCCTGGCAGCTGATCCGCGGCTACTCATCATCAGGTAAAAGTCCTGAGGGGTCCATATACTAAATTGCACCTTCAGGGGGTAAAAATCGTGGAATATACCTCCAAGAGCCTGGCAGCTGATTGGTAGCACTCATCGTCAGGGTAAAGTCCTAAGGGGTCTAAATTTTTTTTCCCCTCGATGAGGGATGAGAGGAGCCCCTGGTCACTGAGACCACTAGGATCTATTGTGACGCTGTCCCCATTTTTAATTCAAAACCTTTTTAAAAACCTCTTCGTTCACAAAGTGTAGGAGGTTTTCAGGCGTATCCAGGGCAATATCAGTGGGTGTTAGGGTACCCTTCCTGAAATGCCGTAATCTAGTTGATGCAACAGCTGGACAGTTACAGAGGATGTGTTCTGCTGTTTCCGCCTCTTCGCAGCAGAGCCGGCATTCTACTGTCCTGGCCTTACCCATTTTTTTTAGGTGGTAACCTTAGGGGGCAATGGCCAGTGAGAAGACCCACAAGTTTGCGAAGGGCTTTTGCGCGTTGCCTTGAAATAGAAAGGAACCGCTTGGATTGCCTCTGCTTAGGAGTGTTATGTCAGTACTTTGTACGTTTTTTGTCCTCTCATTTCTGAACCTTTTGAGTTATATAACTCTTGTTAACCCCCAATTGGGGTTCAGGTCCAATTGGGTTGGACTACGATCCCTTTTTAGCAAGGCGATCAGCTTCCTCGTTGCCCTCTACTCCCTCATGACCTGATGAGAGTGTAAATGTGGTGGAAATTAGGTGTAGGAGGCTACTCATCGACAGGTGAAAGTCCCAAGGAGTCCACACATTAAATGTCACTTCCAGAAAGTAAAAATCGTGGTATATACCTCCAGGAGCGGATCCGTGGAACTCATCGTCAGGTAAAAGTCCAAAGGAGTCTACGTTTTTAATTACAGCTACAGAGCGTTAATAGATTTGAAATTAGCTTTGGAAGCGAAGAAAATGACAGCTCTCTCGTAATTTTCGAGAGACAACCAAGCGGTAAAACATGATACATGTTGTAATAATTGCGTACAGCTCAGTAATGTTTTTATAATCGATTGATTAGAGATATCAACAGAGAGATCCCCAAATACTGGCGACAGCACATTAGCGAAGAAGCTGTTCATTAATAGCTCATCAGTCGCGAAGGAAATCCAGTATAGTTGAAGTGAAAGAGGCTATTTTAGGGATTTCGACCTTTTGAGGGAAATAGTTTCGTTTGGGGATCATTTATCACTATTCCATTGACAACATCTTCGGGGGAGAGAAAAGGGAAGACTTGATTGTCGGGCTCCATCAATCTTGTGAGGTGGTTACTTTTCAAGTTGGACGTAGATAGAAAAGGGATTGTCTCGCCTCAGGAAACGTTGCTCATTCACCTCAATTAGTTGAGTGGACATCGGAGGGCGAGTTAACGGGGGGCGGATAACGGGAGATTAACGGGAGTTAAGAGGGCGGCCCGAGTCGCTCCCAGAGGTCACGGGACATTTCCTTCCAGTTGTGTGCGGAAAAGGTGTTAGCGCGGTTGGGAAATAGTTGGATGATGAGGGCCAGGTCGGAGCGGTTGGCAGACAGAGGGGAGGAGGGAGAGCGACGGTTGATCCTGTGGGAAAGCACAATGGCAGGAGGGTTTTCTCTCCGGTCACTAATCCGGTAAATCCCGACCGCCATAACTCTTTCGCCCAACCTCTTGCGCCCCGGAGGGAGCCCCCTCGCCAGGGCCGTTTTCCAACGGGAGGCTAAGGGCCAGTTTATTAGGTGCTAGGCACCTCCCCCACCCTCTTTTACTTCCACTTCTCCCTCACTTCAATTTTCCTTCCCATCATCGCGCCTCGCCGCATCCCTTGAGCCACTACAAATCCCCCCTTGAGAATCTCCCGTGGTGTCCGAGAGTCCCAAATCTCTCCGTTTCATCGGGGATTCCACTGGCGCGTGGAAAAGGGTCGAAACTTCCGAGATTACAGCACGTCCACAAACGTGATCCATTCGCAGTTCTGATTAGAAGATTTCATCAGGCCGAATACCCTTAATAAGGAAAATATAATCCATAACCATATCGTCACAACCCGTACATTTAGGGCCACGTTCTCAAGTCGTGTAAATGTCAACATAATATGCCATCAACGATACATCTCTGTACTTTGTTTGGAAAGGTTTGGACTTTAGCTAATTTTTATAGAAAATGAAGGTACAGCTACGGCACTAACAGTTTTGAAATGGAAATTACTACTAGGAAAACGGATCAGATGCTCGACCGAGAGCATCTTTAAATTTGAAAGAACTGGGAGTGCTTGATCTGTATGAATCAATAGAAAATAAAACTGTGGTGCATGAGAATAAGAAGATGAAGAAGAAAAGTTTATTGATAAAATGAAAAAAGAGAAATTATTGCGTCCGCATAACAAAATGAACAATATTGACATGGTTTTTTTAAACCTTCTGCGGGGGTGTCAGCATCATGAAACTACAATGAAAATAGAAATAGGGAAAAACGACGAGAGTCCAAGCGTGCCATGGGAAGAACGGCTTCAGTCCTTGTTGACCAATATGTGAACTGCAGTGATCGGCGATTTCATCACCCAGTTATCTAATCAATCTTCTTGTGTTTTGTCTCTAGTTCGTACATCGTACCTTATCACTTTCTCTATTAGCAAAATTTTCAGTTTCTAATTTGGAGTACCTCTGTTTCTCTTGTCCTTTGGAGTACCATCCCTCTCACTGTACAACAAAATTTTCGTGGGATATTCGGTAGATACGCGATCGTAGGCACTGTAAACAATGTTTGATTTTTCGGGATCACCACTTGTGCATGTGTGCTTTAGATCTACACTTAACCTCGAATATCTAAACTCGGTAATCTGGGTAAACGAACTGAAAATATTTTGTTGTTTTCATAATCACCAAGACCTTGTGGAAACAAACAAATAATACAACATGTTCCTTCTCTACCAGGCCGGTCAGAATACTGAAAGTTGGAAATGACAACCCCAGTAAGATTAACCACTTTCCCTGTACGACCAGAAGCTAAGGAGTTCTACGGACATTCCACATACAACAACCAACCACAAGAAAGTGAGATGAAAGATCTGGACATGAAAATGGAGGATCAGGTTGAATGAGGCCAAGGCAGTGCACGTTGACTTTACCAATCGGAAAATCAACTGCATCCCTAATTTCCTCAACAAAGTGGTAATTCCCTTCGCGTATGAAGCCAAATACCTGGGCATGACGCTTGACGCAAAACTCAGGTGGAAAGAACACGAGAAAAAAAAAACACCTGACCTCGTGTTAAAATTAAGAAGATTGTACTGGCTAATCGGCCGGAGATCGACCATGACCATTAGTAACAAGCTGCTATTGTAAAATCAAGTAGTAAAGCCAGTTTGGGAGTATGGAGCGCATTTGTGGGGCAGCACAGCTCCAACCAATAGACTGATAATCCAACGTTTCCAGAACACCGTTTTACGATGTATCACGGATGCACCGTGGTATTTCCGAAACGATGCCCTCCACCGTGAACTTCGAGTTGACACCGTGGATGAAGTTATTAAAAAGCGGGCTAATGCTCACCTTAAGACTCAAATATCATGTAAATGAGGAAGCTGTCAAGCTACTGAATGTACAAGATATAACTCGTCGCCTTAAGCAAGTAAAACCACATGAACTTGTGTAGGAAGTGATTGTGAAGAGACATGGGACTAAGTTGTGTACCTTAACCCTGAAATATATATATATATTAGTAAAATAATTCAAATTAATATTGTTAATGAGTTTACTCGGTGCAATAAAAGAGTTCAAAAAAAAAAAAAAAAGAAAAAAAGAAAGTAAGGATGAATACGTTGATAATCCACGGATTCACACCTAACGCCGGGGAAAAGTGACTTCAGTCCATATATGGTTGAGGAAAATGTCATCAAAAACTGATTTTGCTTGGTACGAGTTTTAATGAACATATTTCTGATCAAATGCTGATTTTTGCATATTTTTTTAATGAGTATGAAGTATTGTTTTTAGTTAGGAAACTTTGAATTGGATTTTCCTCGAATTCCGCCAGACGGTACTTTTTCTCCAACGCCCTTGTAGTACAAGGCTTGTACCGTGGAAATACATCCGCCGCACATAATCGCAAATTCTGAAGCTAAGAGACTCTCGAACAACACAACGACAAGGACAATCACGCATCAAAGTAACAACTTCTAAGAATTGGCAGCGTTTTTCACCCGTATAAACCCTTTACGTCACACGTTTTTAGCATGTTTGTCACAATTTCCTTTGATGCTAAGGGCCGGAAACTGGTGACACACGTGCCAAAAACGTGATGTTTTTATAGCAGTTGGGTGTCATAATCGCGATATTTAAGCAAGTTGGGTGTCATAATCGCGTATTATTCACCAAATGATAAGCCTATGTGTTAGAATTGTTTTCTTTTACTCGAAATTGTCGTGGAAAAGGAAAGATGCGGAGCTGGGGAAGTTGTTGGAACCAGGTGTTTCTCTGTCCTGGCAACTTGTATTTTTCAGCGCTATTTTCCTCCCCTCGCCCGTTCTCGCCTCTTTATTTTTATTTTTTTTTTATTGAAAATAACCGCCCCCGCCCCTCCGTCCGTGTTCCGTCCAATTTTTCACGGTTCGTCTACTTTCGCTTCCGGGTTCCGGAGTTTTCTCCCCCCAACGACCAGACTTCCAGTTTTCTTCCGGGTTTCCCATATAAACCCCCTCCAACCTTCCTCCAGTGCCATTCCGCTATTCCTGTCCGGAAAAGCTAACTCTGGGTTCGTGAGGTTCAAGAGTCATTTTCTACTTCCTTTTGCTGTCCGAAAAAAAGCGAGGTTGTCATTTTATTTTTGTATTCCTTATTTGAAATTGTTGTTTTCGTTGTTTGTTTGCCCCTCTCACGGTATTCAATTTTTTTCGTTCCTTACCAAGATTCTCAACACGAATTCGAAATAGCGCACAGTGGTCCGAGATGGCCAAAATATGGCGAGGAATTTAAGGAAGATTAATTTCTAAAAGAATACAGTAGTACCTCGCGATACGACGGGTTCAAGATACGAAGTGGAATATCGCAAATATTCGTGCTAGCGAAAAACCCGTTTTTCGCGAAACGATCCCAATATCTCTTGCCGCTTGACGTTGTTTCGAAGTTGGCGCGCTACGAACAAACCTCACACGTCACAAAGCAAGGCTCAGCAAGCCCCAATACGTCACTATTCAAGCTGTTCTACTATTGATCGACGTGACGTCATCTTTCTTACTCTATTGTGCACTGCCATCTACGGAAATACGGGAAGCCATCAATTAGTTTAAAAACTCTTTAAAAAAAAAAAAAAAAAAAATAAAAACTGCTTTGAGCCTTAGTGGCTAACATCACAATACATGGAACATGTTTACCCACGATGGTAACTTATAATATAAGTAGCCTAACGGCTATCATATTATGATGTAGGTATTTTTCTATTCCGGTGAGCGTCTACTCTAACCAACATGACAACCAAGTGACAATAAGAAAACAAGCGGCATTGTTTACTACATCTATATAATAACATACATAAAATTAAATCACGACATAAATACCAACAAGTACGCAAGGCCTGCGTGATAAATCGAGAGCTTTCCAACGAATGGAGAACGATTTTCGTCCGTCGAAAACTGAACAACTTTCATTTCCCTAGAAACAGCTCGGTTGTACGTGAAAACTATCAGAACAATTTCGTGACACTTTCTGTATAACGGTTTCTGTATAACGCTTTTTTACTAGATAGGCCCGGCTAAAAACATGTTCCATGTTAAAAAAAAAAAAACACGTTGCCCCCCTGCACTTCTGGATGATTTCCGCTTGAAGCCTAACGGCTATAGGCTATAATGTGATGTACCTTGAAAAGATTTTTGCTCTCTCTCACTGTATTATATAAGATACCTATCTGTAACTCTCACTGTATTGTATTACGTAGTCAGGTGCCAGTGGCAAAACGACCTAAGTCCCTGAGCAACAAATTTTCAGGAGAGAATAAAATGTGCACAAAATGTGTACCTTAGCAGCGATCGGTTGTAACTGAAAATCATAGGTAACTAAGCCAGAACTTCACCCCAATAAGAAGTTTTGTCAACAAAACGAACTCGTAACCAATGGTTCTCCGGTATGAAAGAAGAGGGAAATTGGCTACGTGGGATATGGTCTGGTGTCCAAAACAGCTTTCCAAAGAGTGGTTAACAATTTTTGTGCGATGAAAAATGGCGAAAATAAATTTCCTTAGCAACGATCGGTTGTACAACAAATTTTCAGGAGAGAATAAAATGTGCACAAAATGTATACCTTAGCGACAATCGGTTGTAACTGAAAATCATAGATAACTTCAACAATGGAACATGTTTATTATTCAATCGGCTTGCGTTCATGATTTGAATTGTCAAATCATGTTTCACAGGATAGAGCGATTATTGAATTTCAGGAGATATACATGGAGCACGTGAATCTGTTCTCGACCAAAATACCTATTTGGATTGATCAGTTGATCATATTTGTGTGCCTCCTGAAATTCAATAATCGCCCTAGTATGAGTTTTTTTTATTGAACCTCTAAAAACATCTATAATTTATCAAGTCCTCGTATTGGGTTAAAACTTCCCCAAATCCAAATTTAAACGATGTAGCCAAAGGTAGACATATGTAGAGGGGGCACACAAATATCATCAACTGATAAATCCAAATAGGTGTTTTGGATGAGAACCGATTTACGTTGTCTATGCATATCTCCTGAAATTCAATAATCGCTCTATCACCTGTAAAACACCACACTCCGAAGCTTAGTAAGATTCAAATCATGAACTCAAGCCAATTGAATAATAAACCCCAGTGAAAGAATACTTATTTACCCCAGTAATAATATTGAATAATAAACCCCAGTAATAATATTGAATAATATTTTTTTTTTTTAAATATTTAATGCATTTATTTATTCAACATATCACAATGCCACAATACCTATATATGCCAATTTACCTATATATTATCAGAATGCTTCAACCCGTGTATCGGCTACTAACTACACTACTGTATAGTATCACATCGGCTATCACTCCAGTATCCACATTCACTACAACTCGACGCTTCGGCCGGACATCACTAGGTTACAAACAAACAATAATAAACGAAAAAACGCAAATGTTGGCACCATAAATCGGGCCATACATCGGGAATGGTTTGACCTACGGGCGTGGGGAAGGGCTCATTCGATTCCTAATGGTATGTTCTTCAAATAGGAAAATATTTAGGCCGATTCGACTAGTTTTGAGGTTTTCAGGGATTTTACAAAACTTTTACAGCCCTTAAAGGGCACTTTAAATTGAGTGAGGGAGCTGGCTCAAGAGTTGGGGCGTCGTCGGACCAAGATGGATTTTTCCTGAAAATTTCAGATTTTTTGCTCAAGCCGTTTCGGAGATATCGTGCGTACAGCGGACGGACGGAAAAGTGTTTATGCAGATTCGGATTCTACACCCTTTGAAACGTAAACTATGAAATTTTCAGGGGGGGTTAGAATTTTTTTTTCCAGAGCGATTACAATGGTTCATTATTGAATAATAAACCAAAAGTTTTGTCAACGAAACGAAGTCGTAACCAATGGTTCTCCGGGATGTAAGGAGGGGGAAATTGGCAGCGTGGGATGTGGTCTAGAGTCAAATAAATTCACAGCTTTCCAAAAACTGGTGAACAATTTTTGTGCGATGAAAAATGGGGAAAATAAATTTCCTTAGCAACGATCGGTTGTAAGTGAAAATCATTATAAAAATACGCGCTACTTTTGTCTCACTTTTTCCTGTCGCTTTTCGGCGGGGGGTCCCTTCGCAAAAACCTTTTCAAGGTTAAAAAAAAAAAGAAGACAGCTCGGGCAATGGACAATGTGAATGAGGAGTCGTTAGAAACAGGCTTCTTTAGGTAGATGTTTTTCGTTAGTGCCCCAGAAAGTTTTAGTAAGAAAACTAGAAAGGAAAGTGTTTGTATCACCTCAAATTCAAGTTCAGTTAGTTAGAAAAAATTAATTAAAGTGAAATTAATTTTTTTTTTTTTTTTTTTTTTTATTTATAAGGTTATTTTAATTTATAAATGTGGTATAAATGTTTATTGTATGTATGTGGTACTTGATATACTATTTTGTGACTAATTATCATTGCGTATAGACGCTTTTCGTGTTTATACATGGGGCGTTGCACGAATAAATTAAACTAGTACATGAGATTACGTTGTTCATTATACGATTTCCTTACGGTACGAACCCGGTCCAGTAACGCATTAAGGTCGTACTTGGATTCATTGTTGTTTCTACACGTTTTCCCCTTGCAAGGCCCACCTAGACCATTCGAATTATTGTAGGCTAAACCGTTTTCCAGAAATCGGCATTTTTATTATACGTACAATTTCATGACGGTAACTGGTGTACAGAAAAAGAACTCCATCTTATCGTAGTATAACATATAATATAGTTATCCAGGAAAGTAAATGAACCGTTGAAGATTTCTATTTTCGCCTGTTGAATCGAGACGGGTCTGGACAGACCAATTTAACCAAATATTGAGTCTACGGTAATGTAGTGGTAAGTACCCCGCCTGTCACGCGGGAGATCGGTGTTCAATTCCATGCAGGTGAGGATGACTTTTTACCGAAACTCAGGAAATCTCCTTTGGGAGCTATGGATATTCAGGCTCTCTGAGCTGCCACGTACACTTTACTCTTCTGAACGAGAAATTAATATTCACATACATCAATTTTTCCTCCTACTAACCTGAATATCACTCCAGTGAAAAGAGGATCATCCTAGGCGGATATAAAACTTTTAATTTCAATTTTATGAAATTCAACGTATTGATACATCGGTAGTTTTGAATATGGCCTAGCTTCATTTTTATGACAGAGCCTACGACACACCACACAGAAGGTGTAATCCCTAACCTGAAATAAGGGAAAGCAAACACTTTAACCCTTAAAGATTTCTATTGTAATTTCTGTTGAATCGAGGTGGGATCTGATCAGTTCAATTTACCATTTATTGTATCCTCGGTAATGTAGTGGTAAGTACCCCGCCTGTCACGCGGGAGATCGATGTTCAATTCCCCGCCGGGGAGAATAACTTTTTCCCTCAAGAAATATCACTAAACAAGGAATTCTCCTCATACATGAGCAACCCCGAACACTTCAATCCACACGTCTTTTATTTTATATCCATCAATGTTAAGGTAATGCAAACTTCTCCTCATTACTCATCTTCCACGAAAATTCATTTTAACATCTTTTTTTTTTTGTTGTTTCAGGTGAAAAAAAAATATATTTGAAGAAACGAGTACCTACGTCGACTCACGTTTGTTATGCCTCTGTGTGAACGCGGCCTTCGTCATCAGTGAATCATCAACGTTAGTTACGAGCCATACTTTTACACTTACAAGTTCAGGAAAATATGTAGAACTTAATTACATATCAAAGTTTGGGTCAGAGTGGGAACATGAATGGCAATTAGATCAACAATTGCAATCAGAATTACATCCCGCTACAATGCTAAATTCAGCTATTTACAGCCCTTTCGTTTAAAATTAAGTGCGTTTTTTCACCTGAATTGTGAATGGAACCGCAAAGTTGATGCTACTGCTTACACACCATTTGAAACTATAAAATTGTTCCCGAATTTTAATTATTTATAATTCCTATTATTCATACCGTTTGAACTTTTGTTGTTTTTATCCCTGGGGTTCCTCGGTAGCTGTTTTAAACGTACCCCACGTTTTTTGGCCTGCAACCTAGAATTTCTCCAAGATATCGATTCAGAATCACAAAGTGGACCATTACATTTTAAAGATAATGAAATTTGCATGTTTTCCCAAAATTTGAAAGCTTTCAGCACCTTTTCTGAAAATGGAGTTAAATTTCAAGTATTTTCAGAAACCTGACTTTTTAAAAAATATGTTGAATTTCTCAACTTCTGCAATTAGGGTCCTTAGGAGTCTTCGGTTATAAAAATGTATGCAGCGTGTAGAAAATTTAACGCACAATTCAAAAAAATCGTCAAAAGTTGAAAAAAAGTTTTGAAGTCAACAAAATGTGGGTTTTTATGGTACAAAACTTTTTTTTTTTTTTTAATTTTGGGATCGAGATGAGATATAAAAGTGCGGTTGCCGTCATTTTGCTCTAATTTTACACACAAATAAATATGCACATCAAGTGTGGGACCCCGTGTGCAGTCAGACTATCATAAATTATAAGGATTTTGCTATACAGAGTTGACTCCATTTTCAATCGCATTTTTACAGAATAAATGACTGATTCTGTATCAATTTGCTGCGATAAGTATTATCAGGCTAACGAGTCGACAATTGTGTGACTCCAGCGCGTTAGTAAGGGCTTATGGACTAAAAGCTTACCTAGTACTCGGATACGTTTGGAAGTCCATGATTTGTTACCTGTAAAGAGAAAAAATCAATGATTACCAGAATTGTAATGATAATTGTCCAGAAGTTATGCAGATGATGTATATTACGTTCAAATTCGTAGTATCGTAGGAAACATGGAACCAACGAGTACCATTTTTGTGTATTTCTCTGGAAGAGGGTTTTTATGCAACCACTACTAGTGTGATGGGTGTTTGGAGTTATTCAGTCCAAGTACAGAATGGCAGGAAAGGGGTATGTTGATTCTAATGGAACCTGATGGTGGAAGGGGAAGAGGATGTGTTCGGAATAGTAGTAGCGGAATATGCATGGACTGAGAGAATAAGTCACTGATATTCAGAGATGAGCAAGCAATTTCGAAATAGGACAATGTATCTTTTGTTGAAGATTAGGGTCTTCACACTTCTACCTCTATGCAGATAGTTGCTGGACTGCAGGATCTCCACCACAGAGATTTCAAGAGCTTGCTAGGGATTTCCAAATGACCAATATAAGTTCTATCACAAAGCTTCATTGTTGGTGTGATCAGTAACGTGGAGATTACCTAGTTGGAGGAAGTATACAACGATTGCGTGTTGAGAGTTCCTTTAGTGCCAGGGATTCGGTGCTGTCGGGTTTGGAGGGTTTTCCTTGTTTGAGGTTGATTTCGAGGTGCTGAGAATCACCTTTATTTTCATCGTGGTCGTAATGATGATACATTTAGGTTGTTAAGGCTGGTATATGATAGTTGGTCTTGAAAGGTAGGGATAATTAATGCATTACGCGCCCAATATTTAAATCAGGAATATACTCTATGTAAAAGTGAATCATTCCACTTTTATTAAGTGTCCGTTAATCATTCCAGTTGTCAGTTAATAATATGACCAATTCGTTCCAGATGTTTTCATTTTTGTTATTCGTTTCATTCATTCGCCGTTGAGACTTCATTCATTCCCCAAGACAACGACTTAAAACCGATTTCCTTTTCGAGGTAAATTTTCTATTATTTTCAATCTTATGAAACAAACTTGTTATTTGGATTGGGTTTATAAACTAATGAATAAATGTTCTTTTCAAGGAGAAAACACGGTTTGTCGTCAATCAAGTCATTATATCTATAACCAAATTCCTGGGGAAAAAGGAATTAGTTCGTTAAACCGTATGGGTAATTCGTTATTTATTTTCTTCGGTAAATCAAGGTTATTAACCCAAAACTCGCTAAATCAGGGTCAATCTGTACCAAAAAAAAATTTTAAGAATCAAAAATATTCATTTTTTACATCTAAATTCAAATTCAAAGAAAATTTACGCCCAATACATGTGCACCTGTATTGGCAGGAAAAAAAGTTACAAACTTACTGAGAGGATTTTTTTTTTTTTTTTTGGAAATGAGAAACTTTTAGGTTTTTATTGTACTCAGTATGAACAACGATTTAAAAATTGTTTTTGGCTGCAAGGTAAAATAGTTAGTAAACAGATTTGATAAATTTCGGATACCAACTGTAAATGAGCAAACCCTGTATTTAGCAAAACGGGACAGAAGCGGTCAACTACTTGGTACGTGCCTTGTTGTTGAACGAAGCTCGAGAAGCAAGAGCGAAATTACACAAATAGACCGAGTATTGTAAATAACTCATCACTGTTGACACAATCCGAGGGCAGAGCGGGGAGTCAGACTGCCTCCGCAACTTCCAACGCTTCCATCGGCCAACACGAGTGGTGGCATCGAATTACACGAGTTGAAATACTGCACCTCGTAAACAGTCCCACAGTAATTATGCTCCGATAAGCGGCGTGAGTCATGTTCCAATACTCGTCTAGAACGGCAACAGTACAGTTGTTGGTTAACGTACGTTTTGCACTACTGTCCGAGCCCGAACACCATTTATGTGGATCCTATAGAGTAGAATGAGATTGAGGATTTCAAAAATTTAAGTAAGCGCAAACATCAGACAACTAATTTTTAACTAATTTACAATAACAATTTTCTCTTTTTAATATTAGATAACCCCAACACAAGAGACATGTTTTATGGGAACATTTGTCACTATGGGCTATTGCAATGGTTTCAAAAGTTTGTAAAAGACTGCAAATTATTTTAGAAAGATTTATTATTCCTGTATTGAACTGCCCTTCAATGCAGATCACTATGATTATATGGTTGCATTCTATATCATGTAAGAAGCTCAATATGAAGATTATTCTTACTTTAACACCATTTTATATTGCAGTAGTAATAGTAAGTTGGTAATACTGGTCTAGTATCTGTTTAGTTCAGCTGCAGAACTTGATTGTATGCTGGACAATACACAAGAAGCTATATTTCAAAGATCAGCACAGCAGGTCCATCAGGAAAGAAGTTGGTCACAGGGGTCCGGTAACTGCTTAGTGTTAGTACAACTTGCAAGTGTACGTTAGAAAACACAGAAGAACCTCTATTTCAACATCAGCACCGGAGGTCCATTAGGAAAGAGGTTGAATACAGTGATCCCCTAACTTACTACTGCTCCTCCACAACTTGTTATTGTGTGCTACACAACACAAAAGAAGCTCTAATTCTAAGATCAGCAAAGATTATGAAAGAAGTTGGTTACAGCTGGAATATTTATCTAAAGTTGATTGAATCGGAAGATCCTAGCCACGTTAAGACTTGGCTGTGGCATGAGGTCCAAGCGCGATGGTAGAAAAACGCAAATACTTTGATTTTGTATTTGTATTTTAATGGCTCTTTTTTTGCATCTGAAGCTAATTAAATTTTTTCCTTGATGATGTGTAACTTTCCCTTTCCATCATATATCTATATGTTTCCTTTTCTTTTCTTCTTCTGTTGTATCACTTGTCATTTCTTTCATGTATGAAGCTGTTTTTTCTTCCATTTTGTTTGTGCAAACCAATTTTGTTTCTAGTAGGTTTGTTTCATTTCAAGTTTCTAATTTGATTCTAAAAATTGTGCTAATTTTAGGCAAAGTCTTCAGACTGTCTGATGACTAGATTATTAGATGTTGTTTAAGTTCATTGACTAAAGTATGGTTTATTTGACCAATGAAGGCATGTTTTCATTCATTCACTCAAGTCGGTCGCAGAATTGCTAAGTGCTCATCCACAACTTGTTATTGCGTGCTAGATAACACAAAGGAGCTCTATTTAAAAAATCAGCACACCAGGTTCATTAAGAAAGTAGTTGGCCACAGGATTCTGGCAACTGCTTAATGCAAGTCCAAAACATGTAATTGTATGTCAGAAAAGACATAGGACCTCTGTTTTCAAATAACTAGCACCGGAATGAGGTTGCCTACAGCGGTCCCTTAACTTGTTACTGCTCCTCCAGAACTTATAAGTAGGTAACATAAAAGAGCTCCATTTCAAATATCAACATCGAATTTTAATTAAGTAAGAAAACTTTCCGAACAACTCCCATTTCATGACTTTCTTTGTGAATTAAGCGAATGCGAGGATGAAGCTGAAGATTCTCCCCAGTCATTTCCGTTGCTCAAAATTCAATTAGCAAATGGTCTAATCAAGTATCATTTTCTCGTGGAACACATTTTTATTTACTCCGCATCTTAATATACAATTTCCCCCCGCCATAGGAACCCGCCATGAAATATAAGATCTTTAAAATTTATAAACATGCACTTATTATATTCCACATCCACTTGGGCGAGGTTTTTATTTTTTTCGTTTTCTAAATTAAACAATTCGGCAACATTCAAGTGTGTTCGTAAGAAATTTATGATAGAAGGATTTTACGTTTGCGCATGAACGACGAGGAGTATTGAATTTTGAGCAATGACACTCGTGGAGCACCATCTACATCCAAACCCGTAAATCCCCTGAAAATGTCAGCAAAATAGAAATTGAGTTAGTTAAAAGGAAATTGAAACAAACCCTTGCAAACTGCGGTTTAATTTACATCGAATTTCTTTGTTAAAAAATTGAATTTATACAAATTTTTCTGATCAATATGAAATGGACTCATTTAATTAATGAACACTCCAGTGATACCTCCTTAGATCAGTTATTGTTTTATTTGTTAGAAGCTTAGCAACGCATTGAACTTATTTCTAAACTTTCCGCTAAATACAGAATCTGATGTTTTTTTGAGATCGAAAAAACGACCAGTCATTTTTTCAATCTTATTCTTTCAATATTTCTTTATTTAGTTATTTTTTGCTGTATATCAATTGCATAATAAACGCAGGAAGGTATTTTACTTTTGGCTATCGATTTACTTTCCGCAGGTGTTTCAGAATACGCAGTTACATCGTAGTTGCGTTCAACATCTGTGGTAGAAAGTTGATCTGTGTGGAAGGGTTGTCTAAAGCGGAAATAGTAAACTATGCAACAATTTGCATCGTTTTTTTTTTGCGGGTTTTGAAGTTGGTTGAGTGACGAATCAACTAATCGCGTTATTTTGTTTCTTTTAGATCGTAAAAAAACGGAGAACGCCGTTCGTTTCCAGCTTTTTTTTCACCATCCCGTTCGTTTGAAACCAATGCACTTTATTGGATCAACAGTTTCTCCGTTTGGTTCCTGAAAGCTCTGGTAATTGGTCAATTTGTTCTCTCTTCTTTAGCGTCATTTTTATTCTTGAACGTTGACAGAGGAAAACTTCGACTCTTTGAATCGCAAGGGGTCAGAAAAATTGAATCCATCGATCCTTGAAAAAACTTCGAACGTTCGAATGCGGAGTTCAGTATGGGTAGGTTTTGAACGATGATTAACAGTAATCGCTCACAATCGGACAACGATGAAGAATGTATAGGATCTAAAAAACCCAGGAATATGTATGTTGTTAAATTGGTAAAATTAACTCCTCTCTATTTCGCTTCTTTCCAACATGATCAATTCAGTTTAAATATTCATAATCAAATTCATTGTAGAGACCCAATGATAATCCACCTCCAGGAAACGACGCTGATCGTGATAATTTAGTCACATTTAGAGTTTTTTAAAGGAAAGAGCAAGTTTTACATGTCTACGATCACAGTAAAAATGTCAGAAAAACTGATACTCCAACACACTATAAATAACTGTGTCACTTCGTACTGAATCAACAAATTTTGTGGCATTGCACTAGTATATTTCAATGCTCATGCAACGGAATGGAGTATGTAAGAAATGACTCATTATTTTAGTAATAAATTTAATTAACCATACAAATAAATTTCTACAAGATGCCTTCTGACGATGTAAAGTGAAGCATTGAAAGGAACACGAGTATAAAACTCAGAATTATAAGAAAAAATAATAAACCAAAACCACTAGGTATTCAACATTTTGGCAAGCTCCTTACTGCGCTCTGAATTCGACCAAAATCAATAATGAGCGAGCATAAAATAGTCAGCCGCATAGAAACCGCAAAACGAACACTAGTTAATAGGCTCCCATTATCGAACTATTTGTCCACAACAAGGAATGTTGCAACTGACCTAGAGTGAGAACAAGTAAACAATCACTGTGGAACGGGAGTCGAGATTTTTAAAAAATAACTTGAGTTCGGCTTCATCATGGGGCCATGTCATGCAGGTTACCCGGTGTTGGACATAAACTAGGAGCAAGAGGATATCCACGACGGTTTATTGAGAAGAGAATGATTCATCATTCATTAGAATCATTCTCAAGTGAATTATCAAGAATTGAGTTCTTCTGGTGACAACATTCGTCTTTGGTATCCAAAAACTGAATGGATTACTCATGATTACTCTTTGATTAGAGGTATGAGCGTTTCAGATCGGCTAGTGCATTTCTTGTGGACGCGAGCACACTTGGGAGTCAGAGGTAATGAGATAGCCGATTCTTTATCGAACGAAGCTAGACGAAGTGGTACCGCCTTAGACATTAGACTTCCATACAAAGACATTTATAGGCAGGCACTTTACAGTCTTAAAATCAAAATGGCAATCACGATACAGCAGCGCGGTAACGGGTGAACGATATAGGATTGAAAATCCATATGTCTGCGTAAGACCATGGTTTGGTCAGTTTGCGCTCGACAGAAAATCTATTCGGATCATCGCACGTTTACGCGCCAATCATAGTTTGTGTGAGGCATATTTGCATCGAATAGGAGTAAGGAACAACGCCGAATGCAGCAATTGCCAGGATGGCATAGAAGAAACCCTCCAACACATCCTCATGGAATGCCAGAAGTATGTGATACCACGAAGCAAGATGTTGGAGAAGGCTACGATCACCCTGGGAGGCCCAGTCCACTACTACCAAATAATTTTCTCAAAGTCGTTCCGGGTTTATAAAGCAATTTGTTCATACTTGAGTGAGATTGACGTTAAGATTTAATTTCCAAATTATTTAGGTACTTTTTATTAGTATTTTTTTCAGATTCATTACATTTGTATTCATATATTACTACCTATACATTTTGAAGATTTATTTATTTTTATAATTTTACAAAAGCAATTGTAATACTTATTTAAATGTATGCAAATAAAAATACCATCATGGCTATGGCTACCGGCTAATGCCAAGTGAGGGAAAAAAGATACTCATTGACCTTCAGCAAATCTCAAATGCGTTGACATAAGATGTATTCAAGGAAGTACCACGAGTGACCGATAGTGAAAAAATTCGGGTGGCATTGTATCGCATCGGCGTCATTCTCTACAATTTCACCTCAGCAAAACCGGGCCCTACATTCGTGGCAACGTTCAAGATGCAAGCTGGGCGAAATTCCCTTGGATGACCTAAATTGAACCTCCCCAAATACTACTCATCCCTACAAATGCGATGCTGATTCATACATGTATCTGCATACACCAATTGATTTGTGAAAAGTGAAAATTTATGAAAAGTCAGAAGATCGATGTTGGAAAAGCCGCACAGCTCCCTGATGAATAATCATAGACCATCAATAAATCAATCGCGACCAGGCCCAGTAAAGCTCTACAAATTATCACACGGACCCTCAGCAGCCTTAAATGGAAGTTTTGGCGTTAAAGTTTTAAAAAACACCCCACAAACCATCGGCTTTTAGTACTGGAATCAAATCCCCCCCTCCCCGAACTCAAGATCAATGATTGAGTTACTCCATCATGGTGACAATTATCGTGACAATTATTTATTCTATTTTGCCATAATTTTTTGTGCAGCCGGAGTTGATTTTTTGTTTTATTACTCAACACAGGTTTTGGTTGATTATAGTTAGGTATATTCAATAATAAGGCTTTGTACTCGTATAGCAAACATTTTCTACAATCCCCTCCCTCTCAAATTCTGCCATTTTACGTTCCAAGGTATGTAGATTCCAAAACTGCAACGTCCGTCCGTCGTATGGTCTGCAAAAGACATCGGAAATTAACGCAGAAAATCCGTTCTTCCGAACATGGACTTCAAATCAGCGTCCAGTTCAAACCTCACACAAATAGATGCTGAGACCCGAAAACTTTTCAAAAACATCCGTTTTTAGTAACAGATAAGTGGGGTGTCGTAACGTAGTCATTCGATCGAAACACGTTTCAGATTTGATGAAATTCACCCATACCAAATAATTCGAATTTCTGAACCTAAAATTGACCCCGCGAACCTCACAAAGGCAAAAGCCATCATGCTGGAATTTCCAACGTTTTAATTTCATCGTTGTCTGTATGAATTGAACGTTGACAATGTTATTTAGTCAATTTTGAGAATTTGTTATGCACTTTGTGTGATGGCAAATTAAAAGTATCTATCTTCAAGGTACCAAACAAAGTTTGAATATTTAAAAAAGAATTTATAATTATACTCGACATAATGTCTTGGAACCAATTTTTAAATCTTTGTTCATTAATATGTGGCACTGTTGAGAAATTTAAAAACGCCATTCCCACCACCGTTGCCAACATTTCGTTCACCCTCTCATTCTGTCCATTCACCGCAGTTCGAACTTGTGATAACACGAATTATTTAATGATTCATAAAGAATAGCGAATACTTTGAAGGAGTCTGCTCCGCGTAAAGCCTATTACAAGTAGAACGACTTGACGAAGAATTTCCCTGAGAACGAGGAAAGTTTGAGATAGGAACAAAAAAAACCGTAAACCCGCCTCCGAGTTTTAGGCCTGACGACGGGAAAAACTCTTAAGCCCTTGACAAAGACTTATGGAGTTAATTAGCGACGGTCGGTAACCAGAGTGTTTCAGTTAATTTCGAGAAAGATGATGACAGAAGGAAGAGCCGGCGGCATAATGAGGTTGGATGGGATAAACGTACGGAGATCAACCCACGTTGATATCTTTGGTAAATTATTTAGTTGGATAAATTATGAATTATATTCACGCGGTGGAGTGTTATGCCGAAGAGAAGAGAAACACTTCGGTTTAACAAAACCAAGAAACTCGGTGAAAACGAAATATTAATTAGCTGCCTAATATGTTTGATCTCAATTAAATTTCATCCCTTCTAAATCGAGCAAAAGGGATTCTCAAATAAAAATAATGAACCGAGTAATTTCGCTGAGGAAACCCCGCTTAACTTTCTAATGAAGGCCGGCTTTGGATTCTACTTCCCCTACTTAATTTGATTGGCAGTGCTTGAAAATATTAGTTTCATTAATGCATTATTGAAGATGAGAATTCTTAATACGAGTTTCTTAAGTGTCGGAAAAATGAACACTGTAAAACGGATATTATGTCATTATCAAATGAATTTAATACATCAATTAAAACACCTTCATTCGTAGAGAGAAAAAATGTACACTTGTACACATCACCATGCCAAAACATGTGCTAATTATGAAAGTATGCATGTATAACAAACAAGAGCATTTGAAAAATACATGACAAATTCAAATTTGCCTATATGGTAGTTAGTTATAGTGGTTAGTTATGGTAGTCCTGTAAATTTACAAGTAAAAGAGAGAGAAAAATATTAAATGATAAGAACACGATAAGCCTCGCGAACTAATTATAATAGATAGTTTCTTAGTCAACCTTCATACTGCATAAGGTTTTTTCCATCAATTGAAACCTATTGAATAGCTATCAGACTGCATTTAACTGTAAGCCTTCGACTAATAACATACTGGCTCTTATCACTTTGCAATCCGTTTCTTACTGAGAAAGCATCTGTTTGCACTGCCTTCAGGTACATATTAATCATATCTTCCGTAAGTATTATACTGGGTTGCAGAACCAGACTCATTCTCATGCTCATTCTTCTCGCCTAGGAGGAAGGTTCCTTCATACATCGAAGGAGACTGTGAGGTGATGGAAAGGTATAGTTGCCCCTTCCGAGCAGGTGGATACATTATTAATGCTCCGCCACGCTCAGAATATGAATCAGACGCTTGCAGACGTCCGATTCATCTCCGAAGGCGACAGATTCTAAAATCGGGAAGGGGCCAAGTAGCCATATCCATCACAAGACAAATACTTGTCAAATACCGAACACTTTCCCAGGCCACACATGTTGGGCGAGTATTCGTCCAATCTGAGAAGCATTGCGGATTTGTATGCACGGGTATTTTTCTTCAAGATTTTCGATCAGACGTTCACTTGTCCCCAGCAAGAGACTGAAATCTTCCTCGGACTTTCTGCAGAAGTTGTTGAACTTCCCAGAACTTTATCCGTAGCAAAATCAGCCACCGTAGCTGCTGGATAATCAGGGTAAGTTTTCAAGACAAATAAAGAATCATGAAAATCAATTAAGAATGGCAGGCTGAGCAACGTCGACAAAATTGGTCATACACATACATACGACACCCCCAACACTTTTATTCACGGATTCAGTCATAGAATAATCTGAAACAGTATTCAGTTATTTTTTCTCATAACCCCCCCTGAATCAATGCTAATAGGTCCTCTACTGACGAAGGCTTGCTTCAGTGGGGCGTCCCAAAAAGTGGCATAATATAAGCTACTATTAACTGAAAACGGCACCCCCCTTGTCTAACTCAGCAAAAAAAAAGCGAAAAACCACGAGTTTGACCAGCTAAGCCTAACCAGACTCCAAGTGGAGTCCATGTCTCGAAGAACGGATTTTTCAAATCAATTCGAATGCCATCACGGCAGACGGACATAACAGATTCTGAATTTGCGAACATTGACACGTAAAGCGAAAAAGTTTGAAGGAAAGGTAGACTTTTCTTGCCTATGAAAACAAAGGCTTACTATTGTAAAAACAATAAAAATCACAAAAATTTGTTTATATTATTATTTAGAAAAAGTGCCATAAATACGATAATTAACCTTTTTTTTATCATAAACAGCTCAAATTGCAGAAAAATGTTGACGAGGGTTACTCAATTTCATTTATGAGGGCATACTGTTTTTGGAAACACATATGAAGCATACATATGAACACGCTTACCTAATTATCTGGCCAAAAAATGTATTGAATTATGTGTATGTTGGGCCAAAGAATGGGACAACTTAAGAGTAAAGTATTCAGTCACTTTAGGAAAGAACGAGGATTTAAAAGAGTGGAAGCGGTTAATTGATGCTAGTGTTGAAAATATTTCTGCAGCTATGTATGACGAGTTCTAACAAAAAGCCCTTGGTTCCCGGAACCACCATCAATATGCGGCCCTGAGATCGGAATGATATCCTAGGATCAATTTGATAATTCCCGATCTCGTAGATGGTTGTTTAAGGTGCAATGCGACCTTTTGGCATTAAAATTTCGACCTTACGACGCTGAAAAACCAGAAGATTTAAGAAGTAAAACCATTATTGAATACGGTTTCAACGATTAGATTATAAAGTTTGGTATACCTATGTATTAAATCTGTTGTAAATATGTAGAGTGATTTACCATTGTTATCGTTACATAATATATATTACATCTAGATTTATAAATAGTTTCTTCTCTTGTTTGCGATTGTTATATTTTATATCACGTTTACCACTCATTTGTTTTGTTTATGATGTGTTTTTTCCCCTTTTTTTCGAAAAGTAACGGATATGAACTCATCAGACGGTCTTTGCGACCTACTGTCATGATTACAAATAAAGCATATTTTCATTGATTCTTTCATTCATGCTGCTCGGGTATGATTTTTGTCTGATGCAACAAACGACTTGCGCAGACCTTCGTTGTTCCGTTGCATTTGTGTAGCATAACAAAGTTGAACGCCAATTCATCTGTCTTCGTTTCAGTCCAGACAAAAAGTGAAACCGACATCATAATGCGGTTTATCTCTCATCTCCACCCCTGCCAGGCCCAGCGGGGCCCTGCATCCCGTTCCTTCGCTCGAAGGGGGGTAAGCACGTACGTGACTTCAGACAAAAAAAGCCAAAAACGCCCTCCATTCTCTCTGGAAGCAAATGATTTTTCGCCATTGCGGGTGTGCTTTCCACTTGATTGTGGCACGAGGCATTTAGCCGTAAAATACTCTCGCCAAATAGGTTAGCGAAAAGAATGTTCCCGCTGTCTGGGCGACTGCTCGTAGAAAATACCCGCATTGAATCGTTGAAGGAACCTTTATTGTTTTACTTTATTTGTCTTCTTGCCTTGGCTTTGTTGTTAGCTTAGCGGTAGCGTCTGAACTCAATTTTCTTCAACACTTTCCAATGTCTCTGCGTCGCCTCTGCGATCGGTTGAACGTTTTCCATGAATGCTGGTAGCTCTCTCTCATTTTATTAGGTAAAAACAGTGGCTCCTGAATGCTTAAATGCTGGAAAACACTCGTTTTTACATTCTCAACATTCCGAAGGGGGGTTTGAGCACATTTCTTTGGAACTATTCAAATGAAGAGAATGGACTCGAATTCGTGCGTATCTTTTCTATCTGTCCCTCATGGTTGGGCTAACTGTTGGTGGTAGCTGAAGAGGATACCGACCTCCTGGGGTGCATAGCTTCGCCATATCCTAGAAAGGGTTGTTTTGAAGAAATGGCTTTTCCACCCTTCAAAAATTGGAAGTCTCGTAAGCACATTTCTTCGGAGTTCTTTCTTTATCCTAATGCAAAGTACAATCGAGCAGAATGTTGAAGGTAATTCTCACTCAGAGGGGAACGGAATTTCAGTAGACGAGTGAATTCTCAGATGTTTTGTTCAGCAAAATAACTTTTCATAAGTTCCTACCTCAGAACGGAAGAGTAGCGGTGAACGAAAACTACAGAATTTATCGATCGCAGGTGGGACAGTAACTGTAGGTTAATTTTTACTGACGGGTCGAAATCTGGTGGACTGGTTGGTGCGGCGCTCATTGATGTACAAACTGGTGAGGTAGTGAAGTTTAAACTTTGGGAATACACCAGCAGTTACTCAGCCGAGCTTATAAGTATAATTCAAGCCCTGAAGCGTACCATTTCATCTCCCTACCAACCGAATCAAAATATCATTGTATGCAAAGATTCACTTAGATTGTCACAAGCTATCTCCTCGCCATACCTAACCAAATTCAAAAACCATTTAGTGGCGAAGGTGGTTAACTTCATCTATTGTTTCAAGGTAATTGTTAAAAAAGTGCATTTCGTTTGGGTCAGATCACACGTGGGATTGTTATATAACGAACGGGTGGATAATATCCACTGGATATGGCGACGAAACAAGCGGCCCTAATGGGAGACATGGTTGGTCATTAATTACCGAAGGAGGAGTTTTATGCAGTTTCAAAGACGGATAAAATAAAAGAATGGCAGTTGTCATTTGATAAAAGCTCCAAGGGTCAATTTTTAAAAAACATAAACCCAATTATTAAATCCAAGCCCTGGTATACTACCATTAATGAAGGAGAAAAAAATGCATTGGAATTTTCTGGAGACTCAGAGCAAACCATTCAATCTGTCCAGCCTATCTATTCAAGATCAATAAGAGAGAGAGCCCTATCTGTGATTGTGGAGATCCTGGAGACATGGAACATGTGCTACGTAGAATCCAAAATCGCACCACTAATACACTTAGTTACCCTACGCTATTAAAATATGAAAAAATTGAAATACGAGAAGAAATATATTAATTTTTGATCACAAACAACATAACTGTATAGGTAGAGAATATGTTTATTTTAAAATATCCTTACTGTTAGCGCCAAAGTAGGTAGTAGATAAGTTTAGATAGGTAGCTATGTTTATTTCCTATCAGCCGCTGTTGATTTCCGCGATTCGCATCATGAATGTGCCTGACACCGGAATCATCACCTGATATCATCACTCCGATCCGTCTCGACGCCATATTTTAGTACTGCTCTCTCGTCCTCCCGATTCGCTCTTCAAAATCGTCACTTTTACTGATTTGGATCAGCAGCATCCCAACAATTAAATCAACATCACTTGTTCCGAGGGTCGTCAGCATCCCGAAGAACTCATCTAGTCTGGATTCCTGTGTACCACAGATCTCCATTTCGACTAAGTACTTCGAAACCACCAACATCACATGGTCAAGCTTAATGCCCTAACTCATGGAACCCATTCGTTCCGTTTATTACAGGTTCCGGGTGATTAAGCAACACCGCAATCTAAAGAACGCAATCTACGGAAGCTGTTACTCTACGAAAATCCCATCGCAATCTACCCAAAATTCATCGAGCTAGGACGCAAGTAGATCAACAGCGGACTGGCGCGTGAGGCTTACACTCCGTCGAAACGGTCAGGCTATTGTTTTACTCTAAATTACGAACAATTTAATCATCCAGTGATAAGAGTATTATTTTAAACACCTAGAACTTCTCCCCAAATTTGTGGAAGTAAAGCTCCTTTTTTTTCTTTTGAACTGTTAATTTTATTCAAATAATAAAGTCTTGTAGCCCTAGGTATTTGGAATTTCAATTAAGAACTCCCCACCTCCGTGCTATTCAAAACACTTACTAGTGTATAAATATGATATATTTTGTAGTATTGTAAAATGAGAATATTGTGAATTTATCCATTTAATTTTTGAATTAAGAAGTGTTGAATTTTATTATGAAATGTATGGCTTTATGTTAATAAAACAATGCAAAAAAAAAAAAAAAATCTCAGATGAACATAGGTATTGGATTTGAGTAAAAAGATATGAATTTTTTTTAATTATCATTATTAAAGTGATATTATCTTTACCTCCTCAAACTCCATCTACCAATGAGTTTAATATTGCTAAGCTGCAATCAATATTTATTGACTGAATAAATTATCTATCTATCTAATTAAGTGAAAGTTAATGTAGTGAGAGTAAATGTGGAAGTAATGAAGGAAGGAAAAGAAGCAAGAATTTCAACAAGTTTAGGCCAAGTTTACGACACAGTCCACATACAATCACCTGATAGCCACGGTTTTACCCACTTCTTCATATAACAGCCGGATTTTTAAGGGTAAACACCCACTTTTTTAACGAAGAGATTACTTTGCTGTGTTTGCATACGAAGTCACGTATGTATACAAGAGTAGAAAGCACATATATTTTATACACAAAACATTGCATACATTTTATTTGGTGGACTTTTATTGGCTCCCAGTCGTGGAGGGACAAGCGCAAAGGTAGTGTTACATTAAAGGTGTGCTAGGCTTAGAGAATTATAGCGACTTACTTAAGTAAAAGGCTGGGTTGTACCGTTCAACGTGTGGGTGGTGACATAACCCCAATAGCCTTACCGATTTAACTTACCGTCACTCTTCAACTCCCCTTAACAGCTTCGTACAGTGCCATTACCTGAATACTTGATTCGATACTACAGTAGGATCGGGTGCTGCAGCGGGGATGAGTAATATTACTGGTACACATTTGTAAGTTTCAGAGTAAACGTCCTTTCATAGGTGATGGCCCGTTCCAGAAATACTTATTCAGGTTAATCATATACCCGTGTTGTATTGAGGAAAGCATAACTTAGTACTTCCAACGCTAGAACGAGGGAGAATAAAGTGAACTAAAGTAGAAAAACAGAGTTTCCACCTCAAGTTCGTTTTAATTCAAGTGTAGTGGCGGTATATCACGGGCTCCAGCACATATTCATACTCGACGATGTGGGAGGAAGTCAAGACCGTAACTCAAAAACAAATTGGTGGCGGCTGATGCGTTTTTAACGATCAAACTGAAATACGTTCCGGGATTCACGAAACGAGTACAGCGCTTGTTTATTTTATGATCAGCGTAAAATATTGGACATTACCGTAGCCGTAAAGTTCCATCCCCCTTACGAGGTGGAAAGTGTGTTGGTATGTGTAGGTGTTCGCTCGGTCGGCGGGTGTTTGTGTGGAAACGACCGAATTACGGAAAGTTTGAGGCGAGCGGTGGGCAACATCATTCGACCTCACGCCGGAAACTGCTTCCATACGAGGATCAGTTATGACCTCGACATGCGATAGAATCGGAGTTTTCGGATGCGAGTATTATAACTAGGAGGGGCAAATCTGAAGTGCGCTGGATTCAGTGGGCTATCCTTCGGTCATGCAAGGCACCCAACCCATTCACGGTCTCCAGTGTTCGTCAGTCGGGGAAAGCAGCGAATACTGATTCCTGCACTCTATCATAAATACTGACTGCTACAACTCCACTTTGGAAAAAAACATTGTCATTATGTTCTCATCCAAGTAGCTCTTTTCAACATTCTTAGTTTTATCTAACAGGTAAAAAATTTAACTTCCTCTTACGTCCTCGAATCCTCTAAGCCTAACTGGAAGGTACATCGATATCCATGTTCTAGAACGCCATCGAAATATAGGCTTTTACGAAAACTGAATTTAATCATTACAAATTCAAGGAATTTATGCACATGAATCAGCCCATGAATCTTTCGAGTATGTCTATATTGGTTAATAGCTCCCAGTTTTTTGTAATGCCTTTTTATTGGCAATAAAAATAAGTAAGAAGAAAAAACTAGTTTGAGCAAAGGAATCTACTTTTTTTAAATAATAAAAAACCTTTCATTGAATTCGTTTTTTCTTGTGGAATGCTGGACTATGAGGCGTAAGAATGGACGCTTTTTATCCCAATCCTGGAATGATATATTAGGATGTACCTGCAACTAGTTCTTCGGATTTCAAAGTTCGCTTCCAGAGGTCATTTCCAACAACAATTCCCTCCTAGAATGTTTTTCTAACAGGCTGTTTCAAGTTATTTCAATTCCAAGATTCGCTTTCATGTTCCCTAGCAAATGCTATCAAAAGGTTCAACTTAAACTTCATTAAAATTAGTTAAAAATATTTATCTAACTCTGAAACAACTTGTAAAAATCCACAAATTTATTTTTTCAACGTAATATTAATCAGGAAAAGTTTGTTTCCGAAAAGTTCATTGGAAATAAACTTTTCCTGATTAATATTACGGTGAAAAAATAAATTTGTGGATTTTTACAAGTTGTTTCGTAGTTAGATAAATATTTTTATGATATTTATGTCTACATAAATTAAGTTTGCTTAATTTACATAAACATAAATATCATAAATTGAACTTAAACATTTATGATTAACTACATTTTTCACACAAAGAGCTCAAATGTCGACAAAATTTAACAGAATTCAAGAAAATTATTCATACCATCTTGCTGTATGATCGGAACTTTTTAGATGTAGGTAATGGGCACAAATTTTGTTGATTGAATGAACGTTTAGGATGTTTGATATCTTTCCATCACTTCTTAGAATTTGATCAAGTACGTTTTTGCATTTCATGGCCTGATTGGACTGCTTATTTTGCTTTTTTTTTCAATGTTTATGTTTAAAATTATAAATATTAGGGTGCACTGGCTTACTGAGGTTATCAAGGACCGTATTTGGAAGACAGTGGAAAAACTTGAAAACTAGGCAGATGAAAATGGTGAAAAATGAGCCTATAATGGTAAAATTTCCGAAGAATGATTAATGGTGCCAAAGCTTCTCACGCGCGCGGATAGCGATGTCAACCAACATCAAATGGCAACTTTATTCGAACTGCAGGAGCCTAAATTCCCGCCTAACTATTTAATTTGTGTAAGCTTAAAACTATTTTTGTGCAGGAAGCTTTTTTTCTCCAGGTTTAACGCAAAATTACCGATATTGTAGAGGAATAGTTCCCTAATGAAGACATTGAAGTTCATCTTACCTCCAGACAGTTGTTCATAGGGAGGTACCGGTTCGTGATTTAACCGACTCCATCAACTTCCAAATCCCGCTCCGCTCAATACTTCGCTTTCATGAAGTTCCGATATTGACCCAATCGGAGAGACTTCTTCTTGAGAACACATTTATTCCTATAACCCCTCCGAGATCACGTACGTTGAGCGTAAACAGCACTAGTATTGGTTTTCTGGAGCAAGTTCAGCAATCTCAAGATGAACCTCCGCAATCAATAACAGTCGATGTCGGGGGGAAAAAACTACGAGCATTTATGGACCTCTTGATTCATGAACTATCCCTCCCCCTTAGAAGAACCGCAAAAACAATTTCTCTCACAAAATTGTACACCTTACGGACAAAGCGTATTCGAGTTTTATATGAAATGGCGAGGGACGAAGAATCTGTACTCCCTACAGATAGGAACTACGTGGAATTCATTATTTTTCAATTTCTTGGATTTTCCTGTGAAAGACTATGAAAAGTAGGTGCTGTAATAAAAAGGCTTAGATCGGAGGAAATCTTGAACCAAATGCGGTTTTACGAGAAATATCACTTGAAAATAGTTTTAGCACCAGGTATTGGACTATAACACTAATCCACATGATTTTTGAAGTTTGAAAACTAATGGGCGATTTTTCAAGGATTTTTCTTGATGAGATTGAATCTCACGGCATTTGTCTATCACGTCTAGTTTTCCTTCAAGTTTGCAAACACTTTTGGGTAAGTATGTCCGTACCGGACTATGTGATTTTAACACCCGAAATCTAACGAAATTTCTCTGTGAACCACACGTTTGAGGATATAAATCACTCATATGAATTCTGTAAATGACTATCATCGCAGGTATTATGGGTTCCAGAGGCCTCTTTACATGGAGTTACATGTACGTCGCAACAAGAACTATTCGCCGGAACTGCTCAAACAGCCTTGATTGTTGTTGAAAGTTTTGAGGCGTCAAAACCCGCGCAAGACGTAACAGCATTTGTAGGAAATCCGTAATTGCCACACGTTGCCGTGAGACTCGGAGAAGAAGATAAAACCTGGGCAACTCACAAACCGTGGCGTATCTGTGTTGAAAACCTCCGTTGGTGGGCTACTGGTAAGAGAGAGTCAATGCCTTTTGGGGGTACCAACCCTATAATGATCATTACTTTTGCACAACAGGTGTAAACGGCTTTTATGCTGAGAATAAAAGAACCATCTTTTATCCAGCAGTGGGGGCAGTTACTTATGGAGATGACCTCATAGTTCCCATTCCAACAGTCTGGTTGATTGACGTAGCATCTGAGGACATTGATGATCGTGATATGTATACTGCCTACGATCCTGAAGTCGAATCCTAACGAAAACATTCATTCATGCCAGGAGAACTTAATAACTAGGTGAGAGATTGCAAGATAGCCTGCAACATTCCAAGTTTGACAGGGTTCTTTGGGGTTGAGCACAAAACATTAGGAAGGTGGCTTCTTAGAATCATCCAAGCATACAATTTTGTGTAAATAAGAATGGAATGAATGAAAAACATCAGTAACTGTTTTATTTTTGCAAAATAAAATTGGTGGCCCCTTGTAATATTCTGTACAATCAAGGTCACTTTAAATCTGTGATTTTCCGAAAAACTAGACGTGTTAGGAAAACTATGCAAACAGATTCGTACTCAGCAAGGAATCAAATATTTCTTATCATTCATTTGTTTCGCAGAATTGTGTAAGTGATATCTTAGTTTTGAATGAATGTACAAAGCAAAACAAATAAAAGCACTGGAAGGAGGGGGGGTCACTACGTTACGGAGAATGGTATGAGAAAATCGAAAAGTATGGTAACTTGGTTTTCCCTTTTTAAATTTTGTTTCAAGTAGGTTACACTTGGTTTCATGTATCTAGAATATGCCAATACTGGCACTTGAATAGTCAGTATTGAAGACGAGATAATTATATGAATAAACATGGTTGTTTTGTATTCTAATGTTTTGGACTTGAGGAAAATCTTGAAACTGCTTCTCTCAATATCATATGTTTCATGAAAAATAAAAAATTACCATTGGATGATGAAAACAAAATTGTGATATATTACAAATCGCGAGCTTCATCATTCAACAATAAGTTATAACTCATAAGATTAGGCGTCCAAGCGTCGAGTGTCTCTTGGCAGAGAGCTGAGAGGAGCTTCTGCCGATGAAGAGAGCGTGTTCAAAAGACAGTCCAAATAAAGAGAAATGCGCGCATCAACAACCTCGCTTCGTGGTTGTTCCGTGAAGAGACGAATGGAGGCAAAGGAAAAAAGTCAAGAAAGGAGAAGAAAAGGGAAGGGAGAAAATACTGCAAAAAGTAAACGATATAGTGTACGCTCGGACGTGGGTGGAAAAAATTGTTGTGGGGAGAGACCGAGCGAGCTTAATCTTTGGGAAGAGAATGGGAGGGTGGTCTGGCTTGACAAATACCGACGACAAGATGGACTCAGAAGGAGAAATATCGCACATAAAATTCCTCGGGTGCCTCAAGAACTGAACGTCTAACGTAGTAGATTGTGCCAACTTTCGCTTAGAGGGACAGCACGAATACCAAACCATACTGAACTAGACTCCGTCCGGCAAAATGTCGCTTGACAAAAATGTAGAGGAGTTTTCTTGCCAAACAGTGACTCCAGAAAAAAATGTGTCCTCTTTCGAACAAGCACCGTTAAAAAAGAAGTCAGCCAAGTTGGGTGAGGCACATAGCTCCCTCGTACAAGTGTCATAAATGTGGAGATCATCCTAATGTTTTAAATAATCTCAAAAAATGTAAAATGAAAAGACAGAACAAGGGCGAGACACGTTCTAGTAGACATCAACGGCTTCAAACGGTCTTTTGCCATAATTCTACCAAGGAAGTGACAATCTTAATTTTCAAAAATCCAGGGATCGATTTTAGGGGTTATTCCCAAAATTAACTCTTAGACCTTCATTTTTTGGAGGCTTCTTTTACGAATGATTTCACATTTTAGATCAGTTTTGCGTTTCTGAACTCACGTCACTGAAATTACTATGACTTCCTTAAACGTGATGAAATGTGACTACGGGAATGCTTAAAGTAGCTCCGAACCAACCTTTATTCACTTTATTCTTCACTTCCTTATTTGAGCTGTTCAAACCAGGGCTTTAACACGTTCAGTGCGGCGTCATGCAGGTCTTTCTCACCAGGCGGATGACACAACGTGTGCGTCATGGGTAAGGTGACCATATTTGTTAATGACCTCAAAGCGGGACACACATTTTGGTGGTCAACCCCCCCTCGATAACGTATGAAAGATATTTTCTATATTGACACAACTAAAAGTCATTATATTATCTATTTGGGCACCTAAATTTACAGAAATAAGAATATGAAAAACTTTACTGTTTAGGTAGTAATAGTACCACAATTACACTAATTGGACCATCAGGTAAATTAATATATAAATAATGAAACAAACAAAAAACACATTCAACAATTGAAAATATTGTGGGTTACACAGTAAAATCAACTGAATGAAGTGTACTGTCCGACCGGGAGGAGAAAATAATTGGAAAACTATGTGGACAAGTTTGTGAACCATCTCATTTTCCAGACTTGTAAAAAGGTTAATTGGCAAATTCGTTAAGTTGTTTACTTATTTCCGATAATGACTCCAACAGCCAACTATACAAACAAACAAAGCCGTGGTGCCGAGGTGTCCCTCTCCCTCACTCTCTCTGGTCCCTAGGTCAGAATTGCCAATCCAAAACTACAAAATTCCCCAATGCAGGTATAATTTACAAGGAACCAAATAAAAAATACGTTCAAGTCTTAAGTGTATGCAATTTCCTTGTTGCTTTTATATGTACATTGTAGTCAGTCAAGAACATTTTATTTTATCATAAAATATTAAATAATATTTAAAGCGTCACGTTTATATGTTTATCCTGCCAAAGCGGGACATAATAGCGTCCCCCGAAATCTGGGGACAGTGGGACACTAACTTAAAAAACGGGACTTTCCCGCCGAAAGCGGACTGATGGTCACCTAAGTCATGGAGGTCTTGTTCAACAAGTTCCTCTGATTTTGTCACGCTTAAGAGAAAAAAACTCTTTTCCACTCGGAGTCGTTGTTAGTTCATTCGGAAGCCCAGAGATCGCGTGGGAAGCGTTTTTGCCGAATAATTATTTGTGATATATTATCAGTGAACCAAACTTTGACACCCCGAATCTCACTTCCCTTCATGTGCTCTTTACTCTTTTGTTGTTATTATCCCAGTGCCAGCATCGACTTCGACGAGTTTGTAAGGTTAGCAGATCATGAGGAAAAGGTGCAAGGTTTGTGATGGTAAGAAAATCAGAAAAGGTGAATTTGGGTCCCCTTCTTGTGAGGGTTTCCCTGGACTCTGCTTGAAGCCTTGTTTCAGAATCCACCATAATTATGTATTTTTTATAAATTTGAATTTTCGGCATTATTTCCACTTTTGTTTTATCAATTTCTTGAATTTCCATTTAGGTATTTATAGGTTATCTGGGTTTGTTGATACTTAGGTATACCAATGTGCTCCTTGATGATGTGAATTTGCTGTTACTTACCCTTCGTGTTCAAATTAATTTTTCAATGAAGTATATGAAAGTTTTTAGAGCAGTTTATAGTGTTTTCAATAAATTCCTCAACCGGTCATTGTCCTCAAGTGGTGGGAGAAAAGTAATAAAATATTGTACTATTGTACAATAAGAAAAACGAGGTCTGGATAGCTTCTTTTGGCTTTTACAACCAACTGATTTAGCTGAGAAGTGTGTTCCCCGATCCAGATACCTAAAACGATCGATTGGATAGATTCATTGTTGACAATTATTGTAAAGCGAAAACAATAGCTTTCAAACAAAGAAAACATAAACAATAGAATTTGCGACCAACGTTCCTACCTACCCATAAAAAATTATCATTATCATGGGATCCTATTCATTTGTGAAGGACTACCAAAGTACATTTAAAGAAAAAGCAACCAAATTATAAAGTAGAGCGGCTTAGGATTAAAGGCCGCAGCACGTTAGGGGGAATAGGATCCAGAAAGGGGCAATTATTTATGCCAGTTAGCGAGAAAGATATACCAGAAAAGAGGTACATTATATTATTCCTTATTATTATGGGATTGATTAGGAAATATTATTACCTGGGGTAAATGATTCTTCAACTCAATTGGCTTGATCATGATTTGAATCTTGACTAAGGAGTAAGATTATTGAATTTCAAAGATGTTTATGCATACCACGTAAATTGGTTCTCATCCAAAACACCTATTTGGATTGATATAATTTGGTGCCTCCTCTAATCTGTCTACCTCCGTTTAAATAACCGGATTTGGGGAGTTTGTGAACGCTCCATGGTAATTCGAGTGACTTGACAAAGGACTTGATAAAATCGATGTTTTTATTGATTTGTCAATAAAAAAACTTCAAAAAACAAAAGGGTTATTCTATTATTCAATTTGTCATTGGATTTGAAACTTCTACTAAGTAAACCGAGTTGCGTGTTTCACAGATAAAGGCGATTAAATTTGAACACAAAATGTCAAATCAATCAAATGTATTTTGGCGAAAACAATTTACGTGCTCCATAATATTCCTTTTATTCAATAATCGCGCGAAGTTTCTGATTTGGTAACATTTTTTTTTTTTTTTCCGAATAAGTAAGTGTCAAATTGTTGACCAAACAAATTGCGTGGCTTAGTCATTGAAGTTTTCAGACTGAATTTTGCTCGTTTTACTCAACCCACAAATTTGATTCTTTCATTTGACCCATTTTCCTTATAAATGGGAAGAAATTTGTCTTGCCTCCTTTTTCTTTGACCCATTTGATCAATTTTATGAGAAAAAATATAAATCAAAAACCAAAATGATTGCATTGACTTCCATTCTGTGTTAATGCGCCGTCTGATTCGAAATTCAAGAGCCAATGACAGAGAGAAATCCCCAAAGAAAGTCCCCATTGTCATGTATTGATTAAAAAACATCTTACCCATTAATAAATAATTTTCGATAATGACCAATCAAACTAGGTACCTAACAAATCGATACGGTGTTGACAAAGGAGAGCGTTCCTTCCAACGAACACGGAAGATGTAAAAGATCGTCTTCCGACAGATGCTATTTGGAAAAATGTATTTCACATTAATACAGTAGTACAAATAACTTTCCAATAGGAGGATGCAATCCACAAAGTGCGCTCATTACGCGGGTCTATTTGGCTGATTAAGTTACAGGAGGAATAATAAATGTCAAAAATTTCGTATTCGGACTAATTTGTCACCTACTAAGTCATGTTGAAATTTTCTAATTTTGCCCGAAGGAGACACGTAATTCAACGTTCTTCCCAACGGTGTCCTCAAAATTGATTTCAGAGAGTAGTTTTGAGGGAGTTATGGTCATTTTAGTGATAAGGTCGGGAACAAGAAAAAAAAATTAAAAGTGAAAGAATTCAAAAAGGAAGCCACTAAAAAAGGAAGTTTAGGAGCCACTGGTGGTTAAAAATACCTTTAAAATCCCTGGATCTTCGACTATTAAGTTTGATAAGCCCTGTACAGGCGATAGAATAATTACAATATCGCGTTAAAGTTGATATGAGGTCTTACGAATGTTTCCCCCAACTACCATCCTCATTTGAGCGAGATCGGATCATTACAGCTGACAAAGTAATAACTGTATTTCACGTTAGGGCATTTTTGAGAACGCTCCTCACACATAGTATTATTCACATACAATTTTTTGAAGTCCAAGTCAGGAGAGCATTCATTCCACGTATATTTAGCTGGATTGGGGGTTTCATTAATAAGCAATTAGGTATATAAAATGTTGTAAAACCACTCATTTTCGGCCATAACGTGAGAGAACCAGCGAATCTACCGGATATGCCAGAAATCGTGATTTTATTATATGCACCCAGGAAACGATCGAAACTAAAAACTACCTTTTCCTCTCGACGAAAAGATCAAAAACGAATGACGAAGACGTGAAGATTAAGTTTGCGTTTCCCGACTTTTCTTCCGCGTCTACACGCGATTCGCCAGTTCTCATTGAAAAACTTTGGAAATACAGAATCTTCAGCTCATCCTGCCAAAAAGCTTTGGGAATCTCAGAGTTCACGGCCAGAAACCCGGGACAATGATCGGCCCCAGAAGAACTGCAATGAAGGCACCAGGGAGTGGGCAAAGTGTCAAAGCCAAGGATCTCCAAGCATTCGCTCCTCTTTTTCAGACGGAATTCTCGTCGCTTCTCGCCCCTTTTCAATTCCTTTCTGTTCCTCTCTTTGCCCGGAGTTTGAGAATTAAACTCTTTGTCGGAGCGAGAATAACTTGAACGGTCCATTGAAAATGTGGGCCAAGTGACTTTTTCGTTTGAAAAGACGGGGTGTCAAGAGGTTGGGCGTATCGGGCGTTCCTTTTCGGACCCCTCCGAGTGATGAAAACTCTTCGAAGTTGTTTGCAAGCAATTTTCTCCTCATTTAGGGAGTTTTAATGGATATAGTCAAATTGGACAGGGGATTGGGGTTGTCAATAAATTGATAGGGATTGGATGTGATAAAACACATTTCTATACCGAAATCCGAACGTTTTTCCTTCAAGATGGGTAGTAGATATATTATAATCGTACTTCAACAGGGTCAAGGACAAAGTCATGCACGAGCATGGTATAATCTAGGTCACCTATTAACGATAATGTTCTCCTAGTTAAATAGACTGTAACCTCCGACACTCATACAAATTTACCTCCACCAGCCACCCCTACCAACATTCCCACCCTCCTCCACTCGCTAATTAACGTTAATAACCGGTATTGTTCTAACGATTACGTAATCACTGATATGACTTATTCAAATTTTAACGAAATGCGTAAAGATGCTAGGAAGGAAAACAAAAGTTACAGCCATGCAGGATGGCCGTGTGAGCGAATTTTTCAAAATTCTCGTGCTACGTTTACCCACGTTCAATTGCGTTGAAATTAACGTATGAGACTAAAAAATGTCTAACCATCAATGTTATTGCGAAAAAACTTGTCCTAAATAATATTCTTCTATCCAATCACAAAGTTATGATTTCTTGATTTGTTAACATTTTGCAGTTTTCATCTTAATCCTATCAAGAGTTATCGCCGAATGACACAAAAATACAGTTAGTATCGATTGAGCATGATTGCGCAACTGCGCAATGGGCAACACGACATATTTGAGGTCGTTTCATTTTTTTTAATGAAAATTCGCTAAGGAGAATTTTTAACAATAGATTCAAAACAACCATCAAAAACGTTAGAGCAACATGTTTCACTGGTTCAAGTGGTATGATATCTCGTGAAAACCTAATTTGTTTCCTCCCAAGTACGTTTACACATTTCTTTAAAATTTGAATAAGTCATATCAGTGTTAACATAATTGTTGAAACACAACCGGTAATTAGGGTTAATTGCGTCGCTTGGCGGAGGCTGGGAATGTTGAGCGAGGGAGGTAAATCTCTATTGAGTAGAGGCAGTTACTACCTATTCAGTTAGGTGAACATTAACGGTTATTATTGTTAATTGGTGACCTGGATAATATCAGGCTGGCACCGCCTCAAGGACATGACGTTGACCTTGTATGAGTACGATTATTTTATATCTACTGCGGGTAGCGAAGCGATGGCCCAAATGGAAAACTTCCACTAAAGAGGATTTACGGGTGTTATTCTGCATCATTAACCAAAACACTTTGAGTTCCTTCAAAACATGCTTTTTATAGATTACAGAAAAAATAACGGTATAAAAATGCGAAAGGAGTCAATCAAAGGAGAAGAATTAGTTTCCAGAATCAACGTCAAGGATTACCAGTCAAAAATCAATCAAACCATATGATAAAGTATGTGAGCGTGCGCACAGGTAAATTTTCTGAATTTTTTTCTGAAATCTATCGGTCCGTTATTAGTCAAATTTCAAGTGTCGTTGGTAAAGATCTCTTGATACGGTAAAAGCTTACAGTAACAGCCATAAAATGATTTACGATCATTGTTACCATAAACAACTGTTTGAACTGTCAACTGAGTGATTATTACAGAGAAATGAATGTTTCCTCCACGGAAGATGGAATAACTAAAATGATTTTTTCGCCCTTGACATTTCTATATACGCCCGAACTGATCATGTGTTTAACCTACGGTTCATTCAACACACGAGAGAACCCACTCAGCCCCGCGTTTCTCTTGAAATCCCCAGTCAGCAACCAATTTCTCCTTGATTTATCGTCCTCGTCTTTCCGTAACAACAAAAGTGGTGTACTCGCCGAGATTGAAACGAAAATCCGAAGAAAACTTGAGAGGGAGGGTTTTTTACGACACACTCCGCCATTCCAGAAGTTATCATTAATCAAGATTCGCGTGCACGAATATTCCGCTATCTGAGCCGAGGGGCATTGCTCCATCACGGGGATTTATGACCCAGCTGAAGAGTTCAAATCGATTTTTCATCCGTTGCACTCACGATCGCAATGAAATTTTATTTCCTTTGGAGGTGAATTTGAATTAACGAGACGAAAATTTTCATTGATAAACAGAAAAGTAACGCAAGCTGAGTCCTTCGTTCAAAGGGTAAAACATGTGGAGTTTCTTTAATGGGTGTGTACTTTTAATTGTGGAGTTAATCACGTACTCCACATACGTACTTACGGAACGGTTCGTACGAGATGGTAATAACGTAACCAAAGTTAAAATAACTAGTTATTACATTTTCGAAGTTATCGCGATGACCAGTTAAGGAGTTTGCTTTCAAACGGGCTTATATCCATTTTTCAGAAAAAAATGTTTTTTTGTGATTTTAGAATCTTTGATACAAACTCCATCGACCTACAAACTACTTATCTTTCGAATCGGCTTGCATCCAGTCTTAGAAAATAGCGAAACATTGACGTTGCAACCAAAGCGGCACATATCCGTCCCCTTATTTTAGACCAGGTTTTTCCAGCAAAGTGGAACTTATCCCTTCAAAGTAGGGCCGGGAGTAGATAGTGTGAAACCGAACGGGCGCATATCCAAAATGAAATTTACCACCGCTAATTCAAATATAGTTCACAACCGGACTGCTAGAGTGAACCACAGACTGAGCATCTATAACCATTCCTGGTACCCTTTCCTCTCACGGAAGGGCAGCACTTAAGCCCTTGGGTAACCGTGTTGTCATCTCGGCGAGTGTGAATCTCACATGTTTGGTTGCCTTATATTTTGTACTCAGGCGAAAGTGGAGTAGTAGTCGTAGTCGTTGTTGTCGTTGTTTGTTTCCGTTCGTCAGTTTATCGCAATAATTGTTACTGTACTCGATTTCTAAAGATTTTTGGCGAAGTTCAAGTGAAGTAAAATGGTTGGGGGCTTCGTGGGGGAGTTAAATGTGGGGACGAGGAAAAGGCGGTCGATCCATGAAGACAGCAGCAAAGCTCCAACAGACTCAAAGTTTGCCGAGATTTTGAAAAACATACCAATTGTGAAGACAAGCGAGGAATACGAAACTGCGTACTCAGAAGTCGGGAGAGTGAAAAAATTCGGGATCGATTGGGAAGTGCTGAACATAAAAGATCTGGAAGGAACATACAGTAAAATCAAAGGAATAAACCAGGAGAAACGGATTCTTATTAAGAAATTCAAAAAGCGAGATGGTGGAGGGGTCACTACCAAAGTGCAATGCAAAGCGCACTATAGATATGAAAATGATCCTGAACAATTCATATCAATTGTTGAAAAGAACGAAACAGAAGCAAGTATGCAAGCAACTCTACCTGTCCTTTCTTAGCAACGTTCTTTGACCTCGGGAAAAAATAAGGACGTTAATCACCATCTTTTGTCACATTTTGGCAAAAACTGGGAAAACTCCCTGACCTCCAGTGGTATCGAACCATATTAAAAGACGACCCAACACAGACTGACGATGATGGACAACAAGAAAACGTCATTGGTCGTGGCTGTTTAGACCCAGAAGAACATGAACTCCATATTTTAAAAGCTTTTTACTCATTCACTATTTTGTCAGTTTTTCTTTGTGCTTCACCTTTTCCACCAAAGGGGAGCATATCCAGTGTTTTCCACCAAAAGGGAACATATCCAAAATAAAAATGGTGATTTCTCCATGGAGAACTGATTTTTTTTCTTCAAATTTCGCGTAATTCTTACATGGTCTTCATCCAAAATATTGTGAGGTTTTGAAGTTTCCATGATTTATTTTTCGTGCAGCAAACGTTTTTTTAATTACCCCAAAAAAATTAAAACTGGATATAGGCCTGTTTGATAGCAAACTCGAACAACTGTTATTCGAAAGAGACTGTATTCAGAATAACGTCTTAATCCCCTACCCTAGCTAGGAACTTGGAATAAAGGGAAAGTTTTCTTTGACCCCCTATATTCTTCTCTACCTGGCTCAAGTTTCAGAGCTAATTGTTGAGTGCATGCGGTATACCACCACTGCAATTGCCCTCCAACCCTGCATTCTGGCGGAAAAGATGGAAATTCCCCGTCTTCCTTCTTCCTCGTCAATTACCTGAACACATTGTACACGATTTCTCTCGCCTTACTTCTTACAGCCTTTTTTCTGTCGAAAGCAAATTACTGGCTGCTTGCCGAAGACGGAGGTTGCTCATGCATCGATTTTGATGTGATTTCCGATCGGCGGGGGAAGGGGGGATTGTGATGATACTAACAGTTGAAAATGCGAGTTGATAAGAGAAAACAGACTGTCAAAAGGAACAATACAAAGAAAACGCAGCAAACACTGTTCAAATACAAGGTAACTCAATATACCAAGAACATAATAACTGGGGACAGTCGCATCAAAATGGAACGGGATTTTGTCATGGCTGCCAACTTAATAGAGTAGAATTTCCTACATCGCCTTCTAGTTCAGGCTGCCAGGCCCTCATCTTCTTCCGCTCACTCACTACAGAGAGCAGGGTCGGAGGGTAACATTGGCAGCCTGAGTATAACCTGTGTTGTGGAGGTACGAGTACGAGTTCTCTGACTACTGCATTACTGATATTGAAATGTCAACTAGTCCCCACTTGGGCAAACTCAAATATAGCTCATAGTCACTCCTGTAAAATATTCAGATCAATTGAAACACTTATCCAATTCATCGAGGATTTGTGGGTTTAGGGCAAAGCTCTCTTACAGAACTAAGTCGATGTGGAAGAACTCAAGTTTCGCCAACATCATGGGCCTTCAAAAACTGAAGAGGCTCTTACCCAGCCTCCACTAGTGTCTAGTGTGCCTCCAGTTTAAGATTTGAAGAGTCATATAACAACAATTTGACTTACATAAATGTTCAATGAACGTACACATCCATTATCCAGTCTGTTGGTAACGACGAAATTCCTTCGACGAATCGACGCTACTCCGCGGCGGGTTGCACATGTCGTTTGGGTTCGGATTAATCAACTGCAATTCCGGAGGTAGTCATGGGACAAGACGTATCCTTTGCTGTCAAGGTACATTGAGAACCTATTTCTTGAGGTGCAGCACGGTGGCCGCATTCTACGTCAAGATGGGGTTGCCAAGTGGATTGCTTTGTCATCCGTGACAGAACCATATGCTGAACAACCGGAGCAAGAAGACAGATGACGTTGCCCAAGCCCAATGGGTCTGCCATAAAACTGGAGGTCCAAGTTTTCTGTGGTAGGGTGGACATGGAGCAGACCTGGAGGGTTAATATAGGTAAATATGACAGGCATGACCCGCGGTTAGTTACACCTGAACTAAAGGGTCATGGCGGCGAACGTGTCATGGTACTGGAAAGCTGCTTCTACAGTAGGGCATCTCGGCTGGAGTGCTTCGTGGTATCTTCAGGGCTCTCACCTCACCACAAATGCTAGTCATTCTATAGGAGGAATTCCTTTCATATCTCCTTCATCTTTATAAATACCCAGCGTCGGGTGAACCTGCACTTCTCTTCTTTTCGGTATCATGTAATAATGTGCCCTCTCCACCTTTGAGGGAGTTTATAAAAAGAAAAATTCATTGTTAAATGTACAACGCTTGATCATCTCCCAGAAACCAAAATGAGATAACCGCAGAATTCTGCTTTCATTCTATGTCGGATTTACGCTTAGTCTATTGCCCATGATTCAGACCAAACCTTTCATTAGATTGATTCGTTTCATCAAACCTAATAATGATTTGCAGCAAACGCTCAGCTTCGGCTGGATCCTTGATAAAGAACGGAGAAAAAAAATCGCTGAATTCATCTCATTATTCCGTTTTGGGACTAGCTTCCCTTATCGAGGGAGAGCGAACGAGATTTGAAATGTCTCATTTGCATGGAAATTCTTCCTTTTTTTATTTCTTCGCTTCAATAACCATTCAGCCCTCGGGGGCCCTCGCCCATTAAGCGTAACCCTCCCCACTCACCGTTAGTTTGGCGGGACAAACGGTGATTTTTTTCCGGATAACTGGTCAGAATAGAGCCTCTTCTCTCCTCCTCCTAACTATCCCCCGCTCCCGCCCGACCTATTTTCATTTCCTCTTCCACGCTACCTAAATTCTCAGCTCCGCCCACCCAGTTTTCAACGACCTTCCTCAACCTATTCATCCCCTCCCATCCCCTCGAACCAATTCCACTGAGGGGTTGGTTCCAGGATCTCCTATCTCGCTCTATAACTGGTTTGCTTTCCATTATGTCCTTTCGCCTCCTTGTTATAGGTTAATTGAAGCCCCGCTATCATTTGCGAGGAATAATTTTCGTTCCTTTGTCCGAGAAGGTTTTTCTGTCGAATAGCTCAACCCCCTCCCCTCTTCATCCAGTTTCTTTCATTTGCATTTTTCTTCGCTCTCTATTCATGTTTTCCTTTTAAAAACTCTACTTTTCAGTACACAATGGGCAGTTGAAGATCACTAGTGAAGGTTTTGAATGAAACTAGTTCAGCTATTTTTAAAACATCTACGTAAAATTTGTTCCGTTGTTCCATATAAAAGTAGGATATATAATAAGATTGGGTACAAAGAAGCATACGTAACTTTCGGCACCATACAACAACATCATATGAGCGACTTTTCTTATTATATTTCGTATTATATTGTTGTTTTGAAATGTGAAATGGAAAGAGTTTGTCATTTGTAAATGTACTAGCTCTCTCGAGTGATCCGACTTCCTCGTGATCACTCACCCACGGTTTGAAAAGATCGAGTCTCAAATCTCAGCGCTCTAAGATAGAAAGGACGGAAGTTAGCCCTACCACGTTCAAGACAAAAAAGGGTGCAAACGGACACAGAAGTGAATTATCCAAATCAAAACCGGTACAAAGATCATCATGTTCCAAATTTTGGGTGATCAGGAAAGAATTATTTAGCTTTCCGCTCACCCAACTTACCTGCCATCCTCCACAGGTCTCATATGAATGAGTAACAAATTTCAGTTCACAAAGATAACGATGGGAGAAGTTATCCGTGATGCACCAAAAGCTCATGAGCCATGACCAATCTCAAGAGACAATGTATCAAATAGTACGCAGGTGTGGTAAATTTAACACGGAAAACAGGATTTATACTTGTTTCTTGTTTTTTTTTTCTAATCAATTTTCAACATTTGTTGTTGATGATAAGGACTTGACTCTCAAACTCGACGGTGGGTACACACAATAATCGCAAGCGCGATAGCTCAATTTCCATTTTGCATTGGGTATTAAACGGAGGCTGGGTTAACATAGAGGCCACTAGTTTTTCACCGCGATAGTTTTATCACTGGTTTCTATCTATTTGTACAACTGATGTGTATGTTACTAAAACCATTCATTTACTATATTTGTTCCTCCTTATTTTTGAGATTTAAGAGTAGTATCAACTTGATACTACTCAACTTGATACTACGCTTAAATCTCAGCCAGTCAGTGTTTTGTTTAGGTTGGACGTCTTGATACTATCAACAAAACCCAAAACTAAACAAAACACTGACCTCCGTGTAACACCGGAATCGAGTGCCAATCCTCATTTGACAATTGTGTGTACCCACCGTCGAGTGACTCTCAACACCGGCAAACTAACTAGGGTTTGCCATGCGACTATTTGTCACGCTCTCAAACTGTTTGTAGGAATTTGAATGATTTTGAAGCCAAATGATTGTTTAAAACATTGAAAATAAAAATCTGGATAAAAACATAAAATAGCAGATTCGCCACACTCAAGAAAAAAAAAGAAAAGAAGAGAGAGAGAGAGAGAGATAGAGAGAGAGAGAGAGAGAGAGAGAGAGAGAGAGAGAGAGAGAGAGAGAGAGAGCTGAAATCGCACGGGGTTTAAGTTTCAATTCCATCTTCTCCCGTCCAGGCCGATTATTGGGCAAGGACTTTTGATTGAGCCCAGATGGGTGTCAACTTGTTTTCCTTAACATCCAAAACTTCTTTCTTCTGCCTCATCTCTTCTTCTGCAATAATCTGATCAACCGAAATTTCGATAATTTTTAATGTATCCGTTTCGTGATCTAAGTCAGTCAATTTCATGATTCAGTATTTCGTCGCTCGCTACCTTGCTGGTTACATCCGTTGATTCATCCTCTCATTTTCTATTCTCGGGCTCTAACGACTTCGTTTTGTTCAACTTCATTTCTATTTGGTGGTTCAATTTGCTTCTCGCAAAGCACATTACTTAATTAGTTGTGTTTTAGTCTGCTCTACTTCAATCGAAGTTCAGTTTCCTGGCTTCTCTTTTTTTCTGCATTTCCTAATTGCTTTAGCCAATTCTTCATTGTCTTTTCATTTTCGGTTGGTTTCAAGTCGGCTTTAACATCGGTCCTTCGCTGTCCCTAGGGTCCTGCTTTCATTTATCTACCTTCAGCTGTCCCTGCTTCTCCTCCTCATCCGTTTCTCTCACGAATTCGAGACGCTCAAAAGCTGCAGCTGACATTTTTCTGCCTAATTCTACTTCAGATCTTTTAGAAGCTGCACGGCCCCTCAGATTCTCAATTTTAGGTAGTCTCCCCTTGAAAACGGTTTGATGTGTGTGTGTGTTCCAGGATGTTACATCCTGTACCATCGCAAATGGGATTTTAAGGTGGAAAATTATAACTTCGGCCTCCCAGGGTCGTTTGTCAATTTCTTCTAAATCAGAGCACCTTTCGGAGTTCTTCTCCATCCACTGAATCATGGAAGGTAAGCGCCCGAGGTTTGTTGCACAACAAGACTAAAATTGGGATCTAAGAAAATAAGAATCACAAAAATCCGGTGTAGTCTAGCTTGATCCAGAGGGACTCCCTAAGAATATTTAAATGAAAGTTAAGCAGGTTTAATTCAAGAAAAAAAAAAAGTGTAAATCAATGTGAAAAAGGTAAGAGGGCCTTCTAAATAGGGTAAAATTAGCATTTTTTAGAGAACCTTTTTCTCGGCAATTTTATGATCTATGATCCTTTTTATTCGTTTTTTACATCTGGATCTGCCGTGTTTACTGAGTTTTTTCCCAATACATAACCAATGTACTGTTCATGTTCGTTACTGATGATGACCTAACCGTCGAAATCGATTTAACTGTGTTCTCATTATTTTCGTGGAAATATAAACGTTCTATCTTACTTCGTTTTTATTGTAATTGAATGTACGTTTGTTACGTCCATGTTTTCAATTGAAGTTATTACTTTCAGTCACAAAGCCAGTTTGTCTGTGAAGTTTTATAGTTATGTGACTCCGTTAATAAAATCCAAATGGAAGTCGGCTCTCTTAACCTTCAATCGATAACCAGGCCCATTAGATGCCGTCAAACAATAGCTCATAACGGCATTTACTATAAGTAAATACATCGGAACTCAATGACGGTTGAGGGAGTGTGTAAAGTCCCATAACAAAGAATTCAAATTAATTTTTTTCAGTTCGCAGAAGACTTGTGTGTCACGCGTAATTTACACGCTGTATCTTTTTTCAGGTTTCCGCTTCGTTGCGAGAAATGGAAACGCAGACCTCATTATCACCGGGAGGCGAAAAAAGCCCCTTCGCCCTAATTTCGAGCCGCGATGAGAATGAAGACGAAAATGCTCATTCCCCACTAATAAGAGCTCATGTCGGGAGCTGTCGTGAAAAGATCCGACCGCTTGAGGCGAAACGAGCGCTCAAGTGGCCGGTGAAAATAAATTCGTTTTTAGCGGAGAAGGCTGAAGGGGCGAAAAAGGTGCCCTGAACACGGCGGTTTTAGGTCTTTAGGCCGAAATTCCTTCACGTACTCGCACCTGTGTGTCTATGTCTACCAAAAATGAGACAAAAAGAAACTTTTCCTTTTATTATTATAATATTTCGTGCACAGAGGAACGCAGTACATTCTCCTTTTAAATTATTTGTACGTTTATTATGTTCGAGTGGGTGGAGTTAGTTTAGAAGAAAAGTTATTGTCCAAAGCCCACGCTCTTCTTGAAACTTGCTCAATGCTTTTCAACTTTACAATGGGATTCCATTTAGAGAACCTACAAAACCCGGCAGCTCGTAACTACTTCTCCGTTTCTTATCAGTTCGCTCTGAGCTGCTCCCTCCATGTAATACCCTGCCTGCTTTCTTAACAGTGACGATTACCTTCAGTAAAGCAAACAGCCCTTTAGGACGTTCACCATGTTATTAGGAATCGGCATAATTTCAAGGGATATACTACTAGATGAAGGAAGTTTCCATATCATACGAGGCTATCTGCATTGGGCCCTCAGTATTCAACTCTTCCAAAATCATGGATTAAGATAGTAAGACAGCGTTGGAGAACTGAAAAATCATAATGGCGAATATCTTCTAAAACAAATTCCTCATCTCTATGAGAAAATTTGATTTATGTTCATCTAACATAGAGGCATGGTCTCATATGAGTCCCATATTAATCCGCAAGTATCGACGGGTAAATGCAAATAAGCTTCTTCCAATAGTTTCCAAAAGCAAGCTATTCACTCCCCATTATGGCAGCTTCTATCAAGAGCACAGTACTTCAAACTGTTCAGGACGAGCCACACACACACACGGAAACTATTTTCATAACAGTTCAGAAGCGAGCACAAAGAATTATTTGGGTGTTCCTCCTCGAGTGAGAATCTCCTTGAAACCCTTGTCACCGTTCATTTATGAGGCCTTGAATTTGAAAGCCAAACGTTTTGATCTCTTGACTTAGTCCAAAGTTTTCACGTACCCACAATACGGGATGTGGTTGTATCCTGCTATGCGTCCCCTAAAATCATCTCGAATTCTTTTTCGTTCTTTCATGAAAGTGTTCCCTTGGGGTATTCAAGGATCCGAACCATTTGTTTCTGACAAGAAAACCGTCAGGTAACGTGCCGAATGAAATCTGCAAAGCACTGAACAAAGCTATTTGCTGGAATTTTTATTTTTGTGCACATTAGTAGCGTTATAATTCCAGAAAAAAGATATTGTATTTCCAACTGCGTCTGGGGCGTCCGATTGAAGTTGATTTAACATTCAAACGGAGTTCAGTTTCCGGTCAATCGGGTAGTTTTGATCTATTTCAGGGCGATTTCCGATCAAAACCGATCCGGGGGAGGTATCTCGCTTTATTCTGCCGCCTTGAACATCGCTGACCGCAATCAAATTCGCGCGGAGTGAACCTACTGCTAGCCGGCTGTTAATTCAGTGGGAAGTGGCCCATTTCCGCTCCACGAGGTCCACAAGGTGGAACATAGAGCTCTCCAACTATAATTCGATATTCAGATTTTCAGAGTATGTATCTATCTATTGGTGGCGGTTCTCCCTACAGAAAATGGTAGATCCTGATTCGGACAGCGTATTTCAGGGATTCCCCGAACTGAATTGTGCTATTCTCGTCCCCGCTAATAACGAGCAGGTCGCCAGACCGCACCTAAGTCCAGAAAGAAAGATTTTTGACGAATTTCTTTTTTTTTAAACAAATTCATTATCACCTTTCAGGACGACTCTCAGATGCAAGATATCGTTAACAGAGACGCCGATTATATTTGTTCCAGAGGTGTGAGAGACAACCCACGAGAAAAAAAACCCTGCTATTACTAACAATTGGGTTTATTATTTTCATATAGCCCTTTCGCGCAGATCCCTGAACTGCAGGTATTATCAAACGGAGTGTGTGGCCATTATGTGAACATGCTCCAACGAAGCAGGGAACGGGAACAAGTGTTGAATGTGCCAAAAAGTTAATTAAAAACAATGGTACATCACCCAAACTCACCCCTCACCTACTACAAATTTAGTCTTCTCCACTCTAATTTCATAAAAAGAGCCAAATATATATTTCAGCACGTCAGATCGATTAGGAGCGAAATTAGCAATAAGGGACTCAGCTGATCACTGATCTCTATACCTAGTAACTGACTTCTAGTTTTCCGAAGACAGTTACAAGTCCCCTTGTACGAAACACAAGCTATATCAAAAGTAATAGCGCAAGAGTCTCTAAAGGAGACTAGATATTCGGTGGCCTTCAACATCTTACTTTCGAGAGCCCTCGACTTACCCAAATCATCAAGCTTCCATTCAAATTTCTACGATGATTAGGATAGAAAATAGTCATTACAGGTTTTCGGGATGCACGAGCTCGTATTTACCAGTGGGGAAGGGGAATGGAACGTCAACACCTACTATGGTGCAACATTATGTATGTGAGCAGACGAAGAAGTTCAAGAGCAGAACAACTGAAATTTAGCGAGGTAAAATAAAACACCTACCTAAGCTTCAATGGCCCACAATTATTTACATACGACTTGAAAAACTCAATTTACATGAAACTCTTGAAAGAAATTACATAGCAATTATATCAGCTGGTGTTATCCTCACAATATACTTAAGCAATTTTTACTATGTCCAATGTCAATGTTCACATTCGCATTCGCGTTTCTGTTCCGCATTCTGACAAAGTTCTAGCCCTTAGGGAGAGCGATCGGATGAACTTATAGCGGCCCTAGTGGGCTCATTCGATTCTGTGAAGGCACCTCTATCAACAACGAACATGAAAGATTTTCGAAATATCAGCCCTTCGGTTCCACTCTTTAAGATTGACTGAGATCGATGAAAAGAATTCAGTCCCAACTAAACTGCGAATGTGAGTTTTGACTCAAGTTTCATTAACTTTGGTTCAGTAGTTTTGGAGAAAAGCTTTGGACGGCGTGCGGATGGCTTTTTATTCGATTTTCGGATTCTACTCATCTTGAAGCGTAAAGGGGGGAGGGGATAAGTTTTTGTTAAAATTTTAATCTTTCATTATTGAAATAATAAACCAAAAACCTGAATAGAAATCCATGTATCTGTGCGTGAGAGGAAGCTATTATTAATTAATTAAATTAGGTACATAGCCATCAATCAATTCTGTACCGATTTTCATGATTTTCTTTTGTTCGATCCTAATTTTACTTTAGTTGTACAATAAACTTTTGAAATTTAGAATTTCAAGACGGGAGGGAGGAATTGGCGGAGGGGGATGGGGAAATGTCTTGTTTTCTGCAGAAAATTTCGTCGAATCAACACAGGCTTATTTCTCGAACGATTTTCATGGCTCTTATTTTGTTCGATGCCAATTTCAGTCAACTTTTGCAACAAAACTCGGTGATTTCTGAAAGGACGAGGAATAGCCAACCATTTCTATCGTAACTCATGCGGGAATTCTCCAGCAATTCATGTCTATACTTTTTTTGTTCAATCGAGGTTATGGTTTAGTATTTAAACATTGTTCAGGAAGGTCAATTTCCATTAAGAAAGGGGGTGAGTGGAGGGGGTAATCGTAATATCTTAACTATTTTCATCTCAAGCCTAGCGAAATGATGGTCAGGCAGAAATAATTATGATTTAAAATCAACAGCATAAGAAATCAAAACTGTAGTAATGGTCCTTAATGTTGCAACAACCTTCATAATTAAAATTTAAATATTTCAATGGAAAACATACAGTCTGCGAAGGTTAAACTAAGAGTAATAACTAAGCAAAAGTTATGGGAAAATATGTTTACGAGGTAATTAGTAAGGCCAACAATTAAAACATATAATGGATGGTGGGCGTAAAAGAGAACATTCAAAAAGTAAAACTCATAAAACACGCTTGAACTAAACCACAAAATTTTCACACTATTACAATTGAGTTCATATTGTGATGTTGTTACTGGTCACATTTTTATTGTTATTTTGAAATAAATAGAAAGCTAGGCGATGAAGACTGCTACTACATTATTCTCCCATGACAATTGAGTCACCAACCAGGAAACACGTTCATGAAAGAAAGGAAAAGTAGAAACGGACAAACTTAATTTTACTGTAACATTTAGTTGAACGAATCCTGACATCCTTGAAAACTAGTTTTACTGAATGGCTTCTCCATCCACTGAAAAATCCGCTAATTGCAAGTCATAAACAGGAAATCCCAAGTTTTAAGACTTCAGACAAAGAAAACCTGAGTAAACAGAATCAGAGAGAATACGGTTTTATCGGGAAAGCCTTTTTTTATACGATTGTGTGTTACGATCCACCGGTACAACACAACAATAAAAAAAGGTCCTTTAATAATTGAAAAAAGTACCTTATTGGAAGACGATTGCCTCCTTTTGTCCGGACCACAAAGAAAGGTAACGTCATAAAAGGGATTTACGAGTTGCCAGAGTTTTACGAGCGGAGATTTCCTTTTTTTATGGGAGAAATCGAGCAAATGATGAGTAGAGAAAAAAAAATACAAAACAAGTTCTCCAAGATCGATAACAGGAATATAGTTATAAAAGAAATTCATTTTTCCATACTGAAAATGATCGAATCCGTTGAGTGCTCGGCATAGAGTTCCACATATGGAATCATTTATGTTATGGAGATGTTTTATATGAAACGGGCTAGTACAAGCGGGGAGGATCAACACAACTGCTGGAAACAAACAACATGCTTACCCCACTATATTAAAATACGCTTATCCATATGAATTTATGAATAATAAATTCCTGAATTAAAACTCAAGCAAATCTACTGCCAAGCGGTGTATCTTTCAGAATAAAACATAAGATTCCATAAGAACCATACCTGCCATACGAATAGAACTTAGTGCCTAATTGAAATTCCTAAATATACAACTACTTTAAAAGCATTCACAATACATCATCGTTTCTCTAGCACCTCCCGAACGCTCTACAGTTATTTTAGACATTTTCGAAATTTCTCCAAGGCCTTTTTCAAGTCTGAACCATTTGAAAGCTTATTACACAATCAGCGCATGCGAGAGAAACTCCACTGGTTGCGAGGTCTTCTAAAGTCAGAAATTTGATTAGAGAACGCACTTAGTTCACCGCGATGGGTTGACACTAGGGATGGCCATCGAAACATAAAATATCGATATATCAACAGAAGTTCAAATTTGATTTGAAAAGAAAAGTTGATTAATACTTATCAATAAATTAGAAATATACGCCTCTTCTGATTTAAGATAAAATATGTTTAAATTGAAAATATGTTCAGTTGTATTATTTTTTTCAACTATTATTTTTTTAATTTTGTTTTACCAATAGTTTTGTAACAAATTATATTGTTTGATAAGCTACCCAAGTTCTCTTAGAGGGGTTGTAGCATTTATATCCTTCCTAAAATGAATGTAAATACCTATGTTTCGAACCTTTGGTTCAAACAACTGAGAATAAACAAAAAAGGAGAAAAAAAGAATCAACCGTGAACAAGACACAATATCAAAAAGATCAACAAAACACTTGCTGAAAACCCTCAACAACATGTTGTTGTCAACAACAACAATCTTCTAATTTTCCTATGGAACCTCCAAACCACTGCTCTTCTTCTTCTATTTTTATCGTCTTGGGCCAAGACACTTGGCCGCAGCCCCACACACAAAAACCATGTTTCTTGAAGTCGCTGTTCCTTGGGGAACCGAAATAGGTGGAACCTGAATACTTCTTTTTTCCTTTAGTGGTTATTGCAACCAAAAATGGCCCAAATAACCATGATAGGAGGCGCCAGGAGACCGGCCATTGACAAAAAAGGGTTGGTAGGGAATTAAAAATCAAACAGCACTCACTTGTAAGAACACTGGTTAATACGAAACGCAATGAACATTTCTCCAAAACTGCAAGAAAAGGGGAGGGTATCACAAGGGTTCCGGATGACGTCCCCTTTTTCCCAACGCTTTTCGCGGAGCCTGCCTTCTACAGTCTACTACCATTGGGTTGACATGTCAACTGATCAGGTTAGTTACTAGTGTCACCCCAAGGACTGACCAACAATCCCTCCTCAGGGAGGCCCATCCCCAATTGCTTGCAATTGGAGGAGAACACAAAGCCTTCTTGCCTTCAGTTCTTCTAAATACGACTTCCATTCGAAAGGAGAGATTTGGATCTATGATCAGGTTACAAACAACTCAACGTAGTGACCCGACATTTTTAATGAGTTACCACTAGATCCAAACGGCAAGTTTGACACCTTCTGCAGCTTTCTAGCTCTAGTAGTTTTCGTACAAGAAAATTAGGAAACCTACTTTTGGAATCACCCTAGTCCAAGACCAATCGCTCGGCTCGTTCGACCGTTCTCTTGGTCACTCCAAGTAGCACATCAGAGCGCATGGTCCAAGTACCAGCAATTAGTCCGGTCGAGGGTGGACTCCATGATCACCTTATAGCGGGGAAGCCTGAGAAACAGCTACCACTCAAATCAAATCAAAATATTCTTTTATTTGTGCAAATTATTAATTTATTTGTTCTCTCCATCAAGCATTATGAAATGCTATAAGTTCGAAACCTACAGACCATCCAATTCAGACAGATATTGGTTTCGGGCAAGGCTTATCAACAGAAAATGACCCAGACTTCCCTGCTCCAGCCAATTACAGTAATAATTCTCGTATACTACAGAACATCCCGTCTCCCGTATATCTTGTGGGACTGCACAATTTAAAAAACTCATATTGTAGGTAGATTCAAATTTTAATCCTCTATGTGGAAGATAAAATCCAACAATCAACGTTATTGGGAAAACACCTCATTCTAAATAATGTTCTTCAATTTCAACAATGTTTTTGGACTTTTTCGAATTTGTAGTAATTTTCTCAATTTTATAGTCCATTTTATTAAAAGTTAAGTGCAATTTTAAGCATAAATTTCAGATTCTGTTTTTAAATTACTTAATGCATTGTTGATAAAATGTTTCAGACAATATTCTGCAAAAAAAATACAAATTCAATAATTTGTTTAGCCGTTTTTGTGATTTTTTGGAACAATTTTTGAAATTTGACCAATTTAATATGATCAGAGAATGTTGCCCAACGAACTCGTCCTTTTGGCGCAAGAACGAAGTTGTTGTCTTAATCCTATCGAGAGTTCTCGTCTGTAATGACACACATTATTTATAAAAGCGTAAAAATCCAAGAATTATTTCAGAATGCTTCAAAATGGATTTCAATAAAGAAATTATTCGAAGATTTTCAAAGCCATTCAATATCTTCATCTTCTACGACAATCCGCTAAAATGTACCCCTCTAACGAGCCTCAGAATGAACCATCATCAGTAACAGAGCAATAACTTTTTTACGGGACACTAATATAACTTATGAGAACATTTCCGATATTTTCCTGGAATAGATCTGCGAGGCAATCGTCTTACATATGCGTATGTAAGTGGCTGATTCTAACAGCTTGAAGGATGCGTAGTACAATAATTGTTGTTATTATTATTATTATTGCGTAGTAAATAATTACTATGGATCATGCAATAAGTCGTAAGTACTCACCTTTCAGATTATCGGAGAACGTGATGATCCACTTCGACCTTGAGACGATAGGTCTCTCCTGAAAAAGAATGGAGGAACGAATTAGGGATACTATTTAAATTGCAGAACAAAACTATGATAATATACAGTGGGAAAATGGCCTCTTTATAAAACAATGTTAAGTAATTGAAACTCTCGTATCAGAGCTACCGTTCTTGTTGGCATACTATCGTGTTTTGGAGGTTCTGATTTTGCCTATGTTGTGCGTCAGGACTCGCAGATAACCGTTCCCGTCAAAATCGTTTTCCCGTCTATTAAGAATCCATTCTTTTTCAATACCGCTCCTCTAAAGAGTAGGGGAACATCATTAAATATAAACGGAAAATACGCTGCCAAGGAGATGGCGCAGCAGCTTCCTCGTTACATCCTTTATCATTTGAGCTAAATTAAATCAAAATTGGTAAAGTTATACCTGTTTCAAGAATTTCACGTTAGCGCATGCGCAAAGCGTACCGTTGATTATCTAGAGATGCAATTTGTATGCGACTTCAAGAGGCCTTGAAGGTCCCTCAAAATAAGAGCTAAATTCATTCAAAATTGTGGAAGTTATGGCTGTAACAAGGAAATGCGGACAGACCGACAGACACGGAACCAAATTTGTTCAGTAGGCTATGAAACGTAAAATGCGAGTGGAAATTTTGAATTCGGACAACAAAAATTTTTTGGCTCCCGAAAGTGAACACAAGGCTTCTGCTGCTTCGCAGGCTCGGAAGCAAAAAATTAACTAAGTAATGGCAGTGAGGACACCCAAGTTCACCTGACGCCGGCTCTAGGGATTCGGGAAATAGAGAACGATGGAGGAAGGAGAGAGGTACGGAAGAAAGTTCCCTTACAGAATGACCACCAGTTCAAGTAAGAGTCTGGATGATACCACGAAGCACTCCCGACGAAATGCACAGCTCGATTAACTCCACGGCACTTTTCCCGCACCACACTCCGCGTTATGACACGGTTGCAAACCTTGATGTTATTAGGCGCCACCCCTTTTAGCTCAGACAGCTTGCCGGAGGTCGTTTCTCTGAAATTTACTTTTTACATACATATGTAGATATAAACAAAATTTGAGTTTCATATAAAGGATTTATTATGTAATAACTATTTAACATCTGAATGTAATCAAAACTCACACAATAACAGCACTAGCTAGCATTCCTCTCTTAGACCTCACCTCGTCATATGCATCATTTTGATTGAAAACACAATTACCCAACTCCCCATCGACTAGTTAATCAAATGCTGTTGGAATTATTTACGCCAATTATACAAGAATTGATCATATCGACACAGCGAGAGAACTGGGTGGTTACTAGAGAACCAACCAATTCGACCATCCTACTCCGTTAATTAAAATTCACCCACGTTGGTACTCAGTCACAATATTCACACCACTCCACCAGTATTCACGTATCTGATATAAATTTTACAATGCAATACATTAACTTTTAATTAATTAAAGCATTTAGGTAACCGACTTTCGTATTCATCGTTATTCGACGGTGGAAGATCGTTGGTGAACGACGATGGAATTCCTGATGTTGTTGAAATAACCAAAGAAGCAAAATATATCAAATAACTACTTAACAATTTATTTCCCTTCGCCCGGAGGCCCTTTTAAAATTTCCCTCAAACAATAAATCGGGCGACGGGAAAAACGTCGATAATTTTCCCGATTCCTCGTCGCAAATCGCGCTCGTTCTGACGATAATCATCGGCGCGAAATTTCCCCAAGTAAAAGCGGAAAACGCCTTCCCATAAATCATCCGCTGCCTCATGTAATCCCAATAAATATCATACGCTAATGGGCTTTCCCGGGAGAGCAAAGGTCATTTGTTAGTTCGATTAATTCGAAAAGAGCAAAAACCGGAGTTGGCTTTTATCTGCCGCGCCCGTAGCAGGAGCAATATTTTTCCACGGTGGGAAATCACCTTTGAATTTATAATGGGAGCGCGGTAGCATCGTAAAGTGATCGGTAGAAGTTCAATAACTGTTTTATTGAATGAGAGTGGGAAAACGTGGATAGAAATTATATAACGCTCGAGAGGATCTTGAAACATGAATACACACTTATGTACTGTTCGATAAACATATGGTCGTTCACACCATGAATTTTAACACGGATCTGAGAGACGGTTTAAACTCGGAACGCGACACTCATACAGCTTTATGGCACACGTTCCGATCATTGGGCAAATCAATGATGAGTTGATTCAGACGACTTTCACGAGTCGAGTGTACAGTTTTATATAGAAATTGCTGGGCTACTTCAGTTTAGTGTCCAATTAAAAATCATTACCTACAGTTGATGCATTCTTTTTTACATGCTTCCTACTGCACGGGTAATTTTCTGAAAGTTTGTGAAGAAATAGAGATAATAAGTCCACTGGCACCGATTTCGGCCGAAAACACATCGGCCGTGCACGGCCGAATAGGACCGAATGATCCCACAACAAGCGAACCAGTTGACGCGCGTCCACTGCATCAGAGCTATTCGGCCGTCATCGGCCGTGCACGGCCGATGGATTTCTAGATCCGAATAAATTGGGATTTTTCGGACGTATTCGGTTGAGCTAGCCCGATGTAGCAAATCGCGCGGTTCTCTCCGTCACTTCCAACAGCTCTTGGGCTTAGCTGGTCTTACACCAAGACCAATGATAATACATTATCCATCTATTGATCAATCACTGCGTGGGACTTCCTAAACATGCGGCACCTACCTAATCTCGGCCTATATGGTCTTTTATTAGAGATTTAGTAGGAAAATACTTGGTACTTACCTGTGTATTTGCATGTTCCGGCATTCCATTGTATCAATCCATGAAGATTCATGTTCCCAATAAATGGAAAATGAAGATAGAACGGTATTCGCGCGAACACGGAACGAAGTAGACTGCCGGAGACCGCCACGCCCGAACGACCGGAGAGAACTGACGAACAGGAAAGGATTGGTCGAGGCCGCCCCGCCCGAAGACGGACAGGAAAGGACTGGTCGAAGCCGGCCGCTCTCCGATACGAGCAGGCAGGCGGAGGGATAGGCGGTCGCCGCGGGGCCCGGAAAGTTCGTGTTTTCGAAGTTTTAGACGCTCGAAAACTTCGGGAACACGAACTTTTTGACGCAACTTCACAAAACACACTTTGAATTAATCTTGAAAACAGAGTACCATGTCCTACTCATGAAAAATATAGGCACTACTTTTGTTATAGGTAATAATTCCCTCGAAAAATAGATTGAAAATAACGGTTTTACTTAATGTGTTGGCCCCTATAACGGTCATATCTTCACGTCCTCAGGAATTTGATATCGGACTGATATCACAGCTAAAAAAAGGCTTAATTGGTTACCGATATTGCTTCTGCACAAAATAAGACATTGGTTTGATAGTTTTTACCATTTGGGTATACACAGTACCTTTTCTTTTTTATTTATTCGGATATCTTATTTCGTTTATTATTCAATAATGAACCTAAGTTAAAAATGGGTTGTGAAAGACTAATTAGTTTAGTAGAAGATAATGTGGCACTGTGGGATATACGGGACAAACGATATCATCGACGAGACATTCAAATGAAGTTGTGGACAAAGATCGCTTATTATTATTAATCCTAGTCGAGTCACCGTGTCGTTTATATTATTCAAAATTTAATATTTTTTATTCGGCTCATTTTAAATCAAGGCCAGTATTGAATTTTTAAAATTGTAAACACGCGGAGTAGACTTATCTTAATAGTTATACGCTAATAGGTAATAATAATTATTATAATTATAATTAGTATAATTATTATACTTTTGGTAGTTATGAAGGAGGTTTATTTTAAGCTCAAAACCAAAACTAAATACTTGTGTTATTGATGAAAAATGTCTTAAATTTTTCTCGTACGAAATAGGCTGCATTTACACATCTATTTTCACCAACGGTAGCAAAACGATCACATGTTTGTGTTGACGCAGGAACATCTGAGGGTAAAATCTGAGATCCTTCTTTATCAATAACAATGTTATGCAACAAACATATGCATTTAATGATTGTGTCAGCATCTTCTGGATTAACGTCTATAGCTTTGTGCTATTTTCAAACAATATAACATCATCAAAATCCATTATAATGTTGCTTACTTTGTCACGAGACACAAAAGCACATGTAACATTTCACTAGCAACTGACGAACTGGACTGACAAAAACCGGCTCCAGTGGACGCGCGTTTTCGGACGAAATTTCGTCCGGCGTGCCGGCCGGCGCGTCGGACGATCTGCCGGCTGTGCAGCCGGTTCCAGTGGACGACGGCCCTAAGTCGGCCAAGTGGGGTCGGGCACATAGCTTTCTAGTCTCGGGAACATGAACCCAAACATATTTTGAAATGTTTTGGATAATATCGAAATACGAAGAATAGCATTTGTTGACAACCATTCACGGAAAAAACGAGGCGGAATGAGTTCTTAAATACGTCGTAGCCTTCAAATAATACTTGATTTTGCTGTTTCTAACAAAAACAGTTGTTTCTATAATGTGAAGAGAGTAAGGTACACTTACTCTGTTCCTTCTACATTGCAGACTGAATCTGGTGATGCAAAAATTTATTCGATATGAGTAGTTTCTCTTCGTACTTGTTAGAAAATTAGGAAACTTTTAATGGGTGCTGACAACAAACTCTTCGGAGAACAATTTAGTTAAAGGCTGAACGACCCCCACCACAGTTAGCTGATGGCTCCTGGCATCTCCATCTGCTAAGGAGACAGGGGACCCACATGTGTTTTCATGTTCCTTTTTCTTAGTCCCCGCTCCACCGAATCTCGTAATTTGTTCGTTTTTGCAGGACATACTCGCATCTTCCGTAGCTCGGATCCTTTTCAGCCTTTCTTCCTTACCTCTTTTTTGGAGCTCCTATTTTACAAAACGGAATTTTTGCTCCCTTCCTCGTTCCCTTTAGAATTTAAATGTAAAGAATATAAAATTGGTAAAAGAATCGGATACACATCTTTTCACCAGGTGTCTTCTTTCGTTTAAGAAACGTCTGAAGGGATGCGATCAGTAGTTCCAGAAGAAAGGATTAATCGTGCGAAAGTGAACTTCTCAGATGAGCGACTTGAAATAGAGCGGAACGAAATGACACGTCGCGACGGTCCGTAATGCTGAACTATGTGATTCCCATTTGATCGATTTCCTCAATAACCAATGACAACTCAATATTTGCATTCCTATTTTCAGTATCAATCTAGAAGTGTAACAGGTATTTGCGCTTATTTAATAATAATAAGAAAAGAAAGTAAGAGAAAATCCCAAGTCGTTGCCTGTCAACAGCAAGTGACCGACAGAAATGGCAGATTTTGAAGTATCTTAGAACTGACCAAGGACATTTATATAGGGCAATATCGTGTGGCCACGATGAGGAACATACTGGTAAGTAATGCGAGCATTGCATGTACATCCCTATGTCTGGTTTTTATACGATTTCATTTATAAACCTAACTACGAACACTTATAAATATTTTTTTAAATTAGAACAAATTCTTAATCGAAGAAAAAAGAGCACTAACTTTGGTTAAGAGGTACGAGCACTGGAGAGGTTCCTTGGTCGGAAACTGGGAGCAGAAAAATAATACAATATGAGGATAGTGAAGATGTAACGACTTCCCCCCCTCCCCAACGTGATCAAATTTGAACGATCTGAAATATGTTTAAAAGCTAATTAATCCAACAAAAAAAGATACGATAAATTCGGCATTGTATGAACAGCGATTGAATGGTTTGTCTATTACCGCCTCAGATCCATCTCCCAACAGAAAATTCAAAATTTTCGAGGTTTGTTGTACAACTAGACTAGAATTAGAGTCGAACTGAAAAAAATTGTTATTTAATCAATAAAATCATATGTAAACAGTGAAGAAATGCGGATTTATCACTATTACCCCCTTCTATAATGAAAATTTTGTGTTCTGTTAACGTATCGAAAACAGAATGACATCAACCGGCCAAGAAGCTTTCGCTTGAGCAAAGATTGAAAGCAAACCGCAATACATACATACATATGACTTGAAAAACTCGATTTCAAAAGGGACACCTGAAACGAAATTCTACAGCAATCATATCAGCAGACACGATGTCCATGAATGTTCACTGTTGTTTAACTGTTCGTTTTTCTGTCAAAGCTAAGCCAGAGCGAACGGATGAACGTAAGGTGGTCTGGGTGGGCTCATTCGAAGCCACGTCTTTCAACAACGAACAAGAAAACAACAGTTTTATTTCGAAAGATTTTGATAATCCTCTCTTTTGAAATTGCATCCTTTTGGCTGCACCCTTAAGGATTGACTGAGATCATTGGAGAAAATTCAGTCCCCACTATACCCCAAATGCAGGGGTGCCCACCAGGGAGGGTTTGATGCAGACCGCGTCATCAAGCTTGGGCTTGGAGGGGTGGCGCCTATAGGAATTCCCCTGCATCCCACCCCCGCCCAAGCTTGATGATGTAATTATGACGTCATCTGCGTCAACCTCTCCCCCCCCCCCTGGTGGGCACCCCTGCCCAAATGTAATTTTTGAACAAAGTTCCATTAACTTTCGATAATCGGAGAAAAACTTTGGATTTTTTAAATTCGATTTTCAGGTCCTAAACATTTTGAATCGTAAAAGAAAAAAAAATGTGTATGGTGGGGTTGAAAATTAGTTTTCCTGATTAATAACAAAGGTTGATAATTGAAAATAATAAACCAAAAAGAGGAGCCGCCAAATGAAATTTGGATGAAGAAATTGACGATCCAGCATGTGAGCTTTAGGTGAGAAACAATTGTTTTTCTCGCTCATCGAGCAGGGGAATTATCCGATAATTCAAAGTTTGATTCTACTCAGGATGCTCAGGAGGTTCAGTGAAACCATTAAAACAAAGACGAATATTACACCCCCTCCAGGGAGCACACACATCTCAGGTCAAGGGTTCAACCCCACCTACTCAGAATGTGTGAAGCACAAAGCACTCCACTCTCATCCAATATGTACCAACTTCCAAAGTGCGAACCCAACAGTCTCCATCAACTAGTACTTTTTTCTCACTCCGCCAAATTCAGGCCCGGGCGTGGGATATTGGACGCCTATTTAGAACGCTAACACTCTAAAGCTATGGTCAATTTATGTTTTAAGTTGCCGGAAGAACGTTGTAGTCTCGACGGAACGAATGTTTGAACAAAGTGACATTGGTTAAAGTTAATCTTACAAAACACAAGCTCTAAAGCTAACAGAAGCCGCTGCACCCAGCCAAGCTCTGTAGTTTAGATTGTTCCAAACGACGCATGCGTGACTCCAGCTCGTTTGCTAAGCATTTTGGTGTTTACCTTGATGTAGTACTGGGGCTTGACTTCTCTGCTGTTACACCCCAAGGACACCTGATACACAAAGTTGGATAACTTTTTGACAATGGGAAAGGCCCTAAACGCATTTCATAAAACGGTTAAATCCATTTCCGTTCTCGACATATAAGTTGTGCCATATTTCGAGTAAAATGTTTATCCATTTGGAATCATTTCATGTTTTCTTTATGAGCTTTTACTGAAGTTCTGAAGGCCATATTTACGTAGTAATCAACATTATACAATAAAATTAGCTCAGAAAAAGGCCAGGCGACTTTCTAAGAACTATTTCCAGCTAACAAATTTACTCACTCTTTCATACGATTTCAAGGACCTCAACATTAAATCTTCCAGTCTCTTGCTGAAATCCAAGACTATGTTCAACACAAGCAACCAAATCATGAGTATCCCATATTTTGGATGCATAGTTGAGGACATTCACCAACTATGAGCGAAGAATAACCGTTTAGTGGATGAACACCATACATTACAAAACTCAGAATGAACTTTATTCACTGTTAACCTGGTAATATTATAAGGAATCAAGGCTGGAGTTATCTGTAGATACCTAGCATCAAATACTACAATGAGAATAACAGATTCTTGTTTGACATTAAACTGAATACAGCCGTTCGTAAACAATCAGACAAATGAAACTTCTTCCAGGGACTGTGGAGTACTAGATCATCAATAGAGATTCAGAATGGAGCTAGGATTCGCTTAATGTAATTCAGTCGTTCATTAAGAACTCGTAACGAGCTTCGTTCGGCTTCATGTACAGGAGATTTCCAAATCACGGAACATCTCTTCGCCGGGTGGTAATGTTTGAACCCTCTCTCGCAGATCCCGTTTTTGGTGGGGTCAAAGGCGAAAACTACTTCGATCATTTCACACCATATTCACGGTAAATTAGTTCCCTTTAGGGGGTTCTGAGGGGTAGGAGCCGCGGATGGTGATTCAGTTGAGAGGGTAGTCCGCGGAGGGGTAGAGGGGGTTGGTCTGATAAGAGGCAGCAATTATCGCGTTTCTACCCTGGAGAAGAAAAGCAAAGGGGCTACGGGGGGTCCCAAAGCATTATGAGGGCCTTTTGTGAAGTGGAAGTGGTCCATTACTTCGATAAGTTTGTCTATCCTTTTGTCTATTACAACTTCTAACAGCGTTTTAATTGCGAAGGGCGGGAACCGCCCTTGCATGATGAACTTCGCGATAGTTTATTCAATAACAAGAGGGGGGCTCGAGAAATGTATTTCAACGTTGAGGGTTGGAGCCATCCCCAGTGGTAGATTCGTCGCTGAGCTATGAAGTAGAATCCTTTGTAAACCCTTGAAACCATTTGCATTGTTATTCCGTCATTATTTGCAGCCGAGTGGTTTAATTAGCTCAGATGAAAGTGCTGAGCGATTCGGACTGTGAATAATGAACAATGCGAGAACGTGGTTGGACACCTGTGACTGACATTGGTGGAGTTTATATTTGAAAACTTCTGCCAAGTTAGGTGTGGGACGTCGCTTCCTCGTTTGAGTAACATGAATGTACAGACCGTTGAAATGTCTTAAAACAATCTCGAAAGATGTAGAATATTAGCTAGCTACAACGATTCATACGAAATAAATGCAGCAGGACGTGTTCTCGCAGACATCCACTCCTTTTGCAGGGAGGTAGGCTTGTATTGCGGGTCTGTCGAGCTAATTCTATAGCGGATAGATCATGATAGACCTTTTTTCCCCGACTACTTAAAACATTTGAGCGTGATCGGACCACTACAACCTGAGAAAATCCATCCATCTATAGCTCCACATTCCTTGAAATTTTATCAACATCGAATGAAAACTGTGGAAACCAACCTTGTCACTAGGATTTCACGTTCGGGCATCCGCAGTAGGTGCTACTGATATTATTGCCTTGAAGTTGACATGAGATCATCAAACCGTTAGTCCCAAAGATCTCTGGCAATTTTAGCGGCCACAAGGACCTGAGAAAACGATGCTTAGCGCAATACACAACTGTGCGCCCGGCCAAAAAAAAATTCCTATGAGGCGTTAAATTTATATGAAATCGATCGTAGTATCCGAATCCAGAATAAAAATTGAGGGTTCATGCATGAAAAAACAAAGTTTGTGAGGGCAGCAAACACGCGGTGTAATGTTATACAAAGGTAAAACGAAGTTGGTGTGCGTTGCCTACATTTGCAAACAAGCACAATTCGCAAGATTTTCATGTTTTAAGCCGTTGAAAAAAACCTTGCAGATGAGAAAAAAAAAACGATTTTTGCTTTCCATAAATGACGATTTTGGATGGGGTAACCCATAACTAAGTAGACACTCTGCACACATATTTTGGTTCATTAGTTTCGCAAATGAACCCTGTTAATCCGGTCATCCGTTTGATCACCATTTGAAAAAGATGATCTTAAGGCGATGAACATCGGTCGTCTACTGTGAGGTAGGTAGGTCGAGGTGCAGGGCCCGTTCAGCGGGAGGGCTGAGCTAGACCGCTTGGCTGGCGGCAGCTCAAGTATTTTCAAGGTGTTGAGTTTAGAAAATGCACCATATATGGTATTTCTAATATAAATAGACAAGTGATTTGAGTAGAAGGGCTACCCAATACAGAAATAGTAAACCTCTGTTTAATAATTTGCCGAGTTCTTTTCCTCGACTCTAGAATTGAATTTGCAATTGAAAAACTCTCTGGGCAGGTCGGAGCATTTTTTTCTTTACACGTCATCCCCGCGGCTCCTGCAACCAACACGTGGAAAAACTTGTATGTGGCTGGACTTGACGCTCTCTATCACGTTGGAAATCCAATTCAACTCGGCGCTCGGCAGGGAAGTGTGGAAAGTTGGGATACGAGGAAAAGAGAGGAGCGAGAGAGATGGTGAATATCTCTCTCCTCTTCCCACTTGGAGCCGCCGCCATCGCAACAGCCTCTCCTGGAATCATGCTAATATTTATCTTGGAAATATTGTTCCTGACGGTTGGGATTGAGCTGTTTCCCGAGCGAAGTGTTTTCCTCTCGCCCGTTTCCGTCTGTTTAATTTGAAACGAGGTAATTTACCGTCTCGCGGCCTTGGGGATAGAGCGGAGCCTGGGACAGCAAGTTGGGGTCCCCCGGGAAGATGAACTGCGCCTAGAACGGTCGTGATATCGAGAGGAGACCCGAGACCCTCCACTCTCCCAGGCACCTGATAAAACTAACGAAACGGATTTACCGATGTGATCCAATAAAAAAGGACCTCCTGTAAATTATCACGCGAAGTTTAAAAATTTCCGGGTTAGAACTCCAAGTTGCCAGCTTCTTTTTATGTATTCTAAGGGTTTTGAGGGCGCTGTATCCAAAAATTATAGCAGTTTTTTCCGTTGGTTCGAATCAGGATTTTTTTGCCAGTTATTTTGTTTTTTTTTTTTTTCGGTCATTTCAAATTAATTATATAAATTAAATTTCCGGTTTGGATAGAACTTCTACGCAGATCAGGCAGAGCAGGTCTATAGCTAACAATACACTGGTGTACAGAAACAAATTACCTCCGAGTTGACGACTTCTTATTAGCTATTGTAGTCGTTTTTGAGGGTGCTGAATACGAAAATCATAGCATTTTTCTCGGTTGGTTCGAATGAGGCCTTCTTTTGCAGTGATTTTGTTTTTTGGACCTCTTTTGGAAGGTTTGTAAGTGTGTTTTAACTTGTTGAAATTACCCTTTTTCTCGGGACTACTAATGATATCGGAGTCAGTAGGAAGGTAATACCCCCATGGCAACTTCACGGTCAAAGTCAAGGTCGTGGGGAAGCGGTAGTTCGCGAGCTCATTTTCAAGGTCACTGGCATTGAGTGATGTTGACGTAACGTAAAATATGACGTTAACGTAACGTAAAGGATGACGTCAACGTGAGATCACTCAATGTCAGTGACCTTGAAAATGAGCTCGGGAACTACCTACCGCTCCCCCACGACCTTGACCTCGACCGTGAAGTTGCCGTGGAGGTATTACCTTCCTACTGACATTATTACCTTACAACTGTAGTCATTATTTTTTCTTCTTATAGATTAAAATTAATTCCACAGGCTTTATTTTCAGACAACTAGGCTGACAAAAAATATATATTCTTATTGAGTCAGAGAAAATAAGCCTTTTTTTTAAATAAAGTTTTACCACACCTCTCTGCTTTTTTACTTCGTGAAATTCTATCAAAAAACACAGTTGACTCGGGAGACCTTTAATCTAAAAAAGAATCACACTGTTCGACCCAGCAGATTCAGAGATATTGGGTCACTTGCGCTCGAAAGAGTAGTTTCGAGAAAACAAAAAACTCTGCAACTAGCCTAAACCTTATTCACGTTCACATCTATCCATTCTAACTATAGAAAAATCCTTGATAGATGAAATATTGAGTAAGGAAACTTACAGCTCCCACACGATACAGCGAGACCTCGATATCGCTACCAACTTGTCTCAACCTTTTTAATGTTCACATCCATCTATTTTAACTAGATTCTATATAGCTATCCCACCTAGAGAAAATGCCTTGATAGATGAAATATAGAGTAATTGGGTCACTTACGCTCGAAAACGTAATTTCGAGAAAAACGCAGAACGAAACTCCAAGTAACGGCCGAACGTAGCTCGCAGCATTGCTGCATCTTGCCTCAACGTTCTTGACGTTCACACCTATCTATTCTAACTAGATTATACCTATCTATTCTGAATGGAAAATAACCCTTGATAGATGAAATATCGAATATGATTCGCAAAGGAAAACTTATAGCTCGCATATGAGATAGCCACAACTATATGTCTTCTCCGCGCTTTCTTTAAAATTCTATTTTTTCTCACTTTCTACGGTAGTCCGAACCCCCAAAATGTTCATACCTAACGATTCAGAATGAAATGCAGAATTTTATGGAATCATAAAATGAAAAATTTTGGTTTTTCGCTAAATCAGACTTATGTTATGTTATGTCTGGCAAATAGATACGAATGAACAGAATAATTTCTAGAAAAGAAAATTGTCATCGACAACGACATATAGTAAGGAAGACACAAGCTTGGCGACTCTCAGGAGACTAAGGACTTTAGATTGAGTTGTACTGCTCCTTTAAACGGAAATTACCTGTAAAACGAAAACCGGTCTGAGGTCAAGGGACTTAACATTAAACAAATAATTATTATTTGAATAACGGTTGCATGCGAAGGGGTCGTTTTCTACCCTATTGAAGGTAAAAACCCAAAGAGTTGGATGGCTGAGTCGCCAAAGGGGGGGATTTTTCAATCTGTGTAATCAAGGGCAGGATCTTGAGATATTGAATACGGATTGAAATCTGATGGCTATATCGTGAAAGTCAGTAAATACGCTTCCATGGGAATAAAATTTACGTGAGCAGGGGTAGAATAGAGCACAAAACACTAAATTTAATGTAGAGTGTGAATAAATATTGTTCGGGATTCGGCTCAAAAAGCAGTAACAAAACTACTTGACACAATCATTTCTATGGCAGTAATAGTTGGTTGGGCTTACCACTTTTTTTTCTTCAATTAATTATTACATGTAAACATTTTTTAACTATGAAGGAACTTTCGTCCCCTTCCGCTCTTGATTGTTTGCTTGCTAATTGGACAGCTGACTCTGAATTGACGCTGCTCTCATTGAGGGAACTGCGATCCATGCTCGTTTCGTCTGATGATGGTCACGGTTGTTGACCGAAACTTCTCGGAATTAAAAAGATTTCTAACACGTTTTGGTTTCATTACTTTCCCGACCAATATATATCTATAATTAACGGATGACTTAACACTCTAATTGTAAATTTACAGTGGGAAAGGGTAATTATTAGCTCCAGTGGATTTATAAGTCTCATAACTCTATAAATGGAAGAACACTAAAAAGTTCCTTTTTGGTAATTATCGGAAACGATCAGATTTGGGGAGATCCTTGCATATTTAGCGGTATTTTGATTGCAAAACAACGGTGCCTTATATAATATAAATTGTAATAATGAAAAAAGTAACACTGTGAGACGCGGGTTACGTTCCCTTTAACTCAGTAAAAATGGACACACAGTGGCCAACATGAATTGGGGTTTATGGTCGATTTCCAGAGGCCTCCAACTCTCTGACTTTCCAAAACTGCAATAAATCATACATAAAAGCTACTAAGCTAAATAACTACTCAAGATAAGAAGATAATTAGTGTTCGCGTAAGAAGTAAAACAAATTTTTGCCGACCAAAATCAAAATTTGCAGGCGCTTTTTGTTCACGTACATCAATTTTGGTTTCTTGCGTGTCGGTGCCGAATATATGTCGGGCCTAAAACGATACTAAGTGATAACTGGACAGAGTTTTCTGAGATTATCTACGATAACGTCCTGTAACATATTTATTGGGCACCGTTCAACAAAAGCTTATGGGTCCCCTAATACGAATGTTTTATATGATATGATCTATCGTTCCGATTTCTTCCAAATTCTAGAGGGTAGTCCCGTGAACAATAATAATAATTGCGGAAGCACCAATCAAAATTTGTTAAGACGTGTGAAACAGTCCAAAACGAATGGATCAATTTAAATTATATTTTAGACATCGCGAGGGTTAATCTGGATATGCCTACAATCCTGCTGCCTTCGTATGAATAATCAACATCCGCAAATATGAATTTACTGCCACCAAATTTGGCTGTCTTTACTTGCTGCCAGAAAAATTTGAAGTTCAGATTAATGTACGAACTTCTCAAAAATTATATTCCATCTTGGAGACAAATTATTATTATTATTTTCATCATTTTTATTTTATTTTATTTCTACTGTTTTGACTTATTAATGATTTTTATTTCGGTACTCAAACACGGCAATCATTTGAAACCAAAGGTCCATAATATGTGCTGCTTTATGATCTACATCTTATACTATGGGCTATTGCACCATCAATGTGTTTTCATTCCGTCAAACACCCAAACACGTTAGACGATTACCAACTTTGTGCACCGTCTGATAGTTAGAGGTGGAATTTAAGCAGGGACCAACTCAAATTTACAACAGAAATGAACTTGAATGAAACCGGTATCTATATTTTTCCTGGAAAACTCACAAATTATTAAGGAAATGTCAGTATTTCATTCTTACTCCGTGAAGTACGTTTCGAGGAATCATAACTGGTTTCAACCCATTTCCTGTGGCGTCAGCGGAATTCTATTACGAATGTAGAGCAACGGGGCGGGCTTGAGCAATCAATTCTCATCTTACCCGTCGCAAAATTGAAACCGAATACTCTGATGATTATTTTTTCCTTTAAAACATCAAAACTTGTTTCATAATGGGTTTGTTTTTTCAATCCCAACATCTCTTCAGAGCTCATATTCTTTTAAGCTGGCGTGGAATGCAAACTATGTCCTAGTATCGCACAATACGGGTGAATAAAATATCTTAACTTAAGCTGTTTCTGTTCCAGAAGACAAATTATATTTTTCATGTTGGTATTGGATCGAGGTGTGAGATCGATAAATTCGATACCTTTCGAGATCAACAATTCAAAATTCAACAATATCTTTACCAAAATCAGATTTGACACTCACAATTATCGTTCAAGGCCTTTCTAAATAACTTTCTGTCTATTTGAGAGTCTCTGTTCGGAAATCCATGTCTGCCCATCGAACTGGAGAATAACCGGACAGATCAATAATTAAATATTGGATATTGATTGGCGGGCAGTTTGAACAAATTTGTCACAAAAACGTACACTCCTATAGTCCTCCTCACACATCCCCTCCCCCCTCTTTTAAAACTCCTCAAAGAAGGAGGGACACATCATTAAATTAAAACAAAATAGTTAATTGAAATGAAAATAAAAAGCACTCCCAGGTTACCCGACGCTGCCCTTAGCGATTCAGGAAGATGGAGGGAGGATAGAGGGAAGGGAAGGAATTGCGCCTACAGAATAACGCGGGTGGTGACACCACAATGCAGTCCTGACGAGATGCCCAGCTCAAGTAACTCCGCAGCGTATTAGGGAAAAATATTCAAATATGACCGAATCCGAACACTATTCATTAAGTTGGGTTGATCATTTTCAATAATTTGTAAATGTAATCAACCTAGAAAAACAAAAGTGTTACCCCTCAAAATGTGTTGTGCCTATTGCGTTTTCGGATGAGTGGAATCCGAAAATCGAATTTTAAAAAATCCATCCGTCCGCCTTCCAGAGCTTTCCTCCGAAACTGACCAACCCGATGAAACTTGGGGGAAAAATCCCATTTTGGCTCTGGTTAGAAATGAGTTCTCAGCTCTCGAGAATATCTAAAACGTTCAAAATAACACAGAAATGTTTATTTTTTTATTGATAGAAGTGATCAGAGATTTACGGAGAAGGGTCATCTGCAAAATAAATAGGCTTATCTCTGCTCATCTTTTTTTCTTGAGTCAGATAGGAAGATAATGGAATCGCGTGTTGCGTTTCTTGTTGAATAGGCGAAGATCATCTCATTTTTCTTGAGCCAAATAGGAAGATAATGAAATAGTGTATTATGTATCTGTAGAATGATAGGTGAGGAATATAGTGCGTGATAAGGTTCCGTTTTCTCCATGTATACAAGTTCAAAGTTACTCAAGACGTTAGGTACGGATTTTGTATAGTTTTCATTCACTATTCACCCTGTACCGGCATATAGCCTTTTACAGGTGGGTACTATGCCGGCATACAGCCTTTTAGAGGTGGGTACTACACCGGCACATAGCCTTTTAGAGGTGGGTACTATACTGTGATGGATATGGATAGTTGGTCCCTTCCTGATTTAAGAATCCGACGCCTTCGGAGATGAATCAGACGTTTCCAAGCGTCTGGTTCATCCTCTGAGCGTAGCGGAGCATTATTAATGCATCCAGCTCATTGGAAGGGGCAACTATACCTTTCCCAGGGATGTAACTAGGGGGGGGGGGGGCATGTTAGAGGGGCGCCAAATAGGCAAAAAAGTGACAGTTCACCAAGTTCTTTTAGTCAAAGAGTTTATACATTGTGAATAAATCAAATTAATTATATTTATATTTAGTTTCATTGGTATATTAAGATGGTAGTCATGAGATATCGGGCCTATGGGGGGAGGGGGGGCAAATTTATTTCTTGCCCCGGGTGAAATACGGCCTGGTTACGTCCCTGACTATACCGGTAAAGAGCATTTTAGAGGTCGGTACTGTACCGGCATATAGCCTCAACCAAATAAATAATAAAACTTTAATAACAAAAGTATCAATATTACAATTGGGTCAACCCTATTGTTTTCCAAGTAAATAGTTGAGTGAAGATGGGCTGAATAAAGGACCGAGTGTAAAACAACTAGTATTACGGTCTGTAAACTGGTAACGTGACGCCCAACTGAAGCTGAACAGAATCAGAATGACAAAGCGGGGGTTCCTGTGTCGCGGGCGAAATATGGAAGTACCTACCTACCTCCGATTCATGAACGACGAGCAGCGCGGGGATGACAAGAGAGCCAACAATAGTTGGTGGGCGAGGCGCTAGAGATGATGACGCGTGATGGGCTCACCTACCTTCGCTGCCTCATTAAATTTGTATGAGGAGCTGAGGGTGTTCGGTTCCTATAGTTATTCCGGGCGGCAGCCCCTGCAAGATCACCCGACACGCATGTCGGAACGCGTAAACTCCCGGGAGCCGGCCCATTGTTCCACCGGGAATACTTACACAAACACGGGCGCCTCAGATTTGTTTTGAGGAGAATATGAGGAAAGCCCTTTCTCTCTTATTCCTCTATTCGGACGCGGTGGCGAGCTGTCGGATGTATAAGAGATTTTCTCCGGGCTTTCAACAGCACGTTTCCCTCGGAGGAGTCTGAATGTATTAGAATATGCCAGAATCTTTACAGCCGCCTCTCAACCAGTTGAAACAGGAGAATCAGTACCGCAGTCTTATTAGATAGTTTTTGGTAGCCACTAACGGCCCTTTAACGTCACCTTGACGGGTCCAACTTAGGTGACCTCACATGAGGAGACCAACTTCTGATAATATAAAAACTTGACATTATACATAGATGCGAGTGTATAAAAGTTTTTAAAGAAATTTAACAGACAAAAAGAAGAAAGATACGAATTCGGATACTTCGCAATTAGCTTGGTCACAGAAAAAAGAAGAATTGGCACCGTTAGTAGAACGTAGCTTAGTACGGTATTGTACTATTGCGCATGAGCGACAACAGGGAGCTGCCAGGACTGAGTGATTGACGGTCCATGGCTCTTCACGCTAATATCGAGCGATGTTGTGGTTTCAGGATCAGTTATTTTCAGAGCACTTTTTGCATATGAGTTGGTGCACACATTTTTGTTTGACAGTCCGCCTTTTGCAACTTTATGTGCGACGATGTGAACCGCGAATCCTCAATCACTATGTTGCACGACTTACACCTCGAGCGTTTACACGGATGTAGACCTGGTTGTTGGGGTTCCAAAAGCTGTGAATGCGAATATGAACGTACTAGGACATAGTAAAAATCGCCTGGTATCACGTGAGGATGGCATCAGCTGATATAATTGGAGCGGAATTTTGTTTCAGTTCTTTTTTAAATACAATTTTTCTAATCTTACATAGGACGAGTAGGTTGGTGTTTTATTTTACCTCGTAAAATGTCAGTTGTTCTACTACGTCGTCTTCCTTTACAGTAGATTGCACTAGTGTAGTTATTGAAATTTCATGTCATTACTTTCACTTGCCTCTTGGGGTTCTGTCCCAATCAACCTATAAAGTTGAAATTTAAATTCTGAGTGATCAGCGAAAAAGGGTTACTCTAATACAGAAATAATAAAAGTGTGTGTAATCATTTGCGGTGTTCCTCATTCAATTTTTGGATTGTAAACATCTTGAAACGTAAAACCACAAATTTTGCTAGGGGTTAACTTTTTTTGGGTTGTTTCATTGATTACTGAAAAGTTTATTATTGAAAATGATACACCAATAATTTGTAGTTGAAGCGGGACCACTCAAAGATCAAAGTTATGATTCTGTGGTTGTCAGAATTCGTTAGCCCCATTGGCTTTCCCTCCATTCAGTATGAAAGTATCGAACTACTAGAGCTGGCTTCCAGTGCAGATTCAATCGGTATTCAATTTTGTAACAACAACATCAAGAGCATACGATAAAAATTAATGAACCGAAGGACCGAAACAGACCAACGGTATTCAACGCCCTCCGACTCACCTCGGCAAACTACCTCTCGGAAATTATTATTGTATTACGGGGAGCGGGGAGCTTTGAAGTTTCTATTATAGGCGCGGAAATGGGGTGTGTGGAACTGTGAGAGAGGTCATCAAAATTCACCGCATTACTCTCGCCGGGCTAAGTGAGTTTTGGGTTCAGGTGGATGAAGCAGGTACGGAAGGGGAGTCCCATCTGAATTTGGTTCCCAACTTCCCGTCAGATCGCTCGATCGGATGTGACTTTGAGAATAATTTCGGGGGCATTAAGGGTTAACGGCCAATAGATCAATGCTAGAGTACACGAACAACCCAGCAACCAGTTCACGTTCCAGATGGGAAACTATACGTTCGAATAAAGCCATTCTCCTCTTCGCTTGAATTGAAATTAATAGGGTACCACTGGACCAGAAAATCAAGTTAACAAATTCGTTGAATCAAAAGCAGATGAAAACTAGAATACAAGAAAGCCCAATTTGGAGCCTTTGAAGTGTGAACAGAATCCCTGCATATTTCATTATTATGATCATTATAATGATCGTCACCAACTTTTAATATGTTTATTACTATCGTAATAACACTAATAACGAGAATTCAAATTTTTGCATAATTTGTCACGCTTTTCGCCACCATGTCCAGGAAATATCGAAGGATAGAAGAGTACACATATAGAAGAAGAAAACACTGAGATTAACAGTACATATTTTTTATACTTCGGCTACTGCCTTTTTTTAAACTACGAAATATGATGATTTTTCAGGAGTTGCCTATCATTTTCTAATGTCCAATTGTCTAAGCCCCTGTGAATCGAATGCAACTAAAACGTTGCTTTAGCTTCTTCAGATAGGTGAAGGATCCTTTTATTTTCGTGGGGTTTCGAATTTATAAACCGAAACATCATCAAAAGTTGCTTAATGGGACATTGCATGCCAGCTTACGGGTAGATCGTCATCAGATCCCACGATGTTGGTTCACCCTCAAGTTGAGTTGGCTTTCAGTTTTTCTGCTAATATAAATTTAAGATTAATGTTGAGAAAAATAAGTTAACCGACACTTTTTGTCATAAATCAACTGTGCGAAGCTGATGGATATAACTTGAGTGTGCAGAAGAGCGACCCAATTGGAGAACTTTTTTTTTTTTTTGAACCACCGAGTTGTACTACGTTAAGGTCAAACGGCCTTTAGGCAACTGAAGTTCCTTTCTTTAAGGCGGATTTTCTTTTCCGCAACAACTAGTTAGCTAACAGAACACCAATGTACATTTCCCATTCCAAAATAAACTTGTTTCCTCAACCGAAAAGTAAAATTTCACCCTAACCTCGTTTGCACATCATTTAGGAAAGTTTGCTGACATAAAAGACTCACCGCTGACGGTCAGGGAATAACCAGAAGGGGCTTTGAAAAAGCGAAGCTCATAAGAACCATCTGCGGAAACCCCTCTTAATCCTGGCAGTGGGATGAAAGGTCCGAGGGAAAGATGAAAAAAATGTTAATAAAAACCAGGAGAGGGAGAAATGTGTGGCTGGACGCGGGAACGTCCTCTCCCCACCTCCCGGCCAACAATTCGAACGGCGCTTTCCGCCGTCGTGTCCGAACCTGATACCGCTGACAGATGAAAAGTTAATCCCCACGTTCGTTGGTACTTAGCAAATGGGGAAAAACAATACGAGCCGTAGATGTTAAATTTCATCACACGTTTAGAAATTGGAATCCAAGGTTTAACCCTAGAACGGTATCCTGCATAACACTTTGTCTCACGAGGACGATCGAAGAGTGGGAGCGAGAGATCCGCGCGTTCGAACAAGCGACCGGCTGATTTCAAACAAGATAAACAGAACGTAGCGTCCTACGAGCCACCATCGGACGCACGATTCGGACTGAGGTCGCCCGTATCAGGAGGAAGATACCTCAGGTTTGATTATCCATTTAGTTTGATCTTGGTCGCGCGCTCGTCTGGTTGCCCTGCCGCACAGTGGTGCACAATCGCCAAAAGCTCTTAAACTCGAATTGTTCATGTTATTCATCCAGACATGCTGGCTGCAAATGTGTTTTTCGTTACCTTCTGGGGATATCATCTCTTGAGTTTCAGAGTGCTAACTTCGCTTAAAGTTCAATCGTTTTGATACGAAGAATTGCAAATTTTCCCTGATTAAAAACTGAAGGAACTTTCCTACAGTCTTTTGACTCAGCAATCACTAACATGTAAATTTTTAAAAAATACATAGGTACTAGAAAAAAATCACTTACGTAGCCTAGGTCATAAGTACCTACCTGTTAACACCGATCGAAGATACCCTAACACACATATACCAACAATTACCTGATAAAAAAGGAAAATTCAATAGTTTAAGGGCTGTGTTCCTAAAACCAGTCCTTAACAAACTCATTTTTTTTTTTTTTATTAGCAAAATCGAGTTGCTCAATTATAATAGCTCATTATTAACAGTGTTCGGCGAAGTTAAAATTTGCAAAGTTAAACAGTTAAAATATGTTGGGAACGGATATGAACACGTCCCAAAATCTCGATTGTAATATCACCGTTTCGTCCATAATTTTGCTGAAGAGAACAAAATTCATGAAACTTTTTTGGGAACGTAATAATCAACCTCGTTTTTGAATATCGAGCCAAAGAGGGATGCACAGTGCTTTTCGCACCAATCTAGCTAGACAAATGTTTTTTAAAAAGTCCTCTCTCTTTTCGAAATTACTACTGGAGTCTGTTAGTAGATAGTTGGCAAGGTAAGAAGGAGCTCAGAAGGCACAGACTCGTGTCATATCACGTATTGTGGTGGAGATGAAGCAGCGCTAATTGTCTGGCTAAAACTGATCACATTAACATGTTCTTCCTACCGCAAGTGATTCACTTTGGTCATGTTTAAAACATTTCTCAATGAATATTCTACATTACAAGAGTACCTTCTCATCAACAATTTTTGGTTCTATGAGGATTTTAGAATTTACGATATTTTGAAGTATTCAAATTGTTTGAGAGAAAAACGTCGTTAGCGCTCTAGTTCAACCGGTTCTTCCGGATATTTTCACCACGCTAAACTTGAGTTATTTCTGGATGGGACTGGACCAAAAACTGCATCAGGAAGAGGCAGGTTTAGGAGATGTTGTGTTTTGAAGTCGAAATGTACCAAATTTTTTAGGTCTTTCACGTGCTGAAGAACGGGGATAAAAATGTGTGCATTTGAAGTTCCAACCCATTTTGACAGGTTCAAAATCTTAGCCAAGACGTTTGGGTAATAGTTACTTGTTGTTCGTCGGGATTCGAAAATATCTTGGAAGATACGTGCGGAAGGTGTTCATACTACACTTCATATTTTTGAGCCCAACGATTTTAACACAACTGCTACATTGAAGTTCCAAGTTATTTGTCAAATTTTTACTATCTCAAGTACCTCCTCCACCTTCAAATAAATTGAGACCTCCTGCAATTGATTTTTCCCATGTAGATAATAACATTTTTATTATTTTCATGAGAAATAACAACCTTTACGATAAAAACTGGGGAATGTATGACTTTTAGCGGTGAATACTACCGCAAATGAAATGAGAAAACGACTTTTCGTTGTGTAAATAAAAAACTCAACTCAATTACCAACCAAGTATTCAGAAATTATTTCAATCACATTTAGACTAACATGTTGTATTAAAGAAGAGACTGCGGTAAAATCACATCAATTGTTGAGGAATTTTTAACTAAAAATCGACATTTTGTCGCTTATTTGAGCAACTTTGGGCCGGAAAATGGCTTCAATCGACTCAGCGTGAGTCGAATGCCAGGACTCCAGTCTACAACACAGAAATTTCAATCTTTATCAATGTATAGGAGCAAAAAGTACATTAGGACATCTGATATTGAGACAGTAGGGCTGTGGAACGTAGTAACGTACAACCTACACAAATATTTTTAGCGCTGGAACGAATATTTCGTGTTGTGATTTAAGTTTTTTCCAACTAGATTGTCAAAAAAGAACACTGTGAGACGTATGTACTATTTAAGTACAGTACAATCAACTACTCCTTAACAGTTTTATGAGTTGCAAAAAAAACTTAGTGAACACCTCCTTGCTTGAGCTTGTTAGCTATTATTTAGCTTTCCGTATTCTACCAACTATATATCACTACGTTAGTAGGATTAATAGGAAGAAAATGCAAAAGGTGGAACCAACGTGAAAAAGGAAATCTTCGGGTTTAAAAATCTCTCTGGTAGATGATAGTGGGTGAATGTAGGAGAACTTTTTTTTTCTTTTCTTTTTCTAACTTTACCAGCCAACGAGAGAATAAGGATGAAAAAGCTATGAAAAACGGAGAACGGAAAGGAGTGGATCCCAGGAGCTATTCATTAAAAAATAAAACGGGGTAGCGGAGGGATGTTAAGACAACGGGAACGGCGAGCAAATGAGTGCTACCTTTTTTTTCTGTCTTTGCCAAGTACAACTGTAAAAACCCCTGTCGTATTCTACGACTATTCACGAGGTTTCCCCTCGAGGGCAGAGTTTTGTCGGTGGGCATCGAGGTTAGAGGGTTAAGAGAGACGAAGGGGGTGGTGGTAAAAGAGGAAGGGGCGGGGGCCTTTCTTTTATTTAATTACGGAAAACCCCGGGAAAGCGGGTAGAAAGGGGGTAGTAAAAATGGGGGCCCCGAGTCCCGTTGACTCTTTTATTTTCTACAAAGCTGTACCTACTGAAAGACGGCGGAGAAGGGAATATTATTCGGGGGGAAAAAAGAGAAAGAAATAATGCGCATCCCGCGTTGGAACGCGATTACTGCGCTTTCACTGTTTATCAAGTGTGCAAATAAAAAGTTCAATCGAGATTTTAAACGGACGTGAAAGTGTTGTCGAACGCAATCAAGTTTTGAAAAGCTAGACTTCATCATCGGCATTAACTTTACATTGAATTTCATCTTTCTTTTTGAAAATCATCTTGGAATCCTAACCTAATCAACTCTATATATAGAGCTGCATTTGCAAAAAATGTAAACAAGCGAATATGATTGTATAATTTAATTCGAGTTACCGGAACGCAAGTTTGAAAGGATGGATTCGTTGTTTCTGAGGTACTTTGCCGTCCTAGATGAAACTTTGAAGATCCTACTTGAAACTGGAATTTGCGATTTTTCTTTTGATCACTTCATTAGTATGATGAGGGATGAACTCAAGGTAAGTCAAAAACATTATAAATTGTAAATGTGCAAAAAAAATGTATACACCTTGTCTACAGTTAAGGAATTTCAATTTAAAATCTCGCGAATAAATGCGAACTTATTTCTCTCGAATTCGAGTTCTAAGACTGTTCTGTTAACAATGAATTGAAAAAAAACGTTGTATCCGGACCCCGAAAAAAAGGAGATACATTGATTTGTGGCAGGAGGGAGTTTCGGTTCATTTATCCTCAGTAACCAGATAGTTTACATTGTCTGAAGCGCCCTTTTTACTTTTACCAAATGTCGCTTATTTTTGAAGAATTCTGAATTACAGAGCAGTTACAATTGAATTGACTTGATTATTTTAATTGAATTTAGAGCTCTAGAAACAATCTTTACATCACCAGGTTTTTTAAGCATTGCAAAAAAATAAAAAAACTCGATTTCAGCCGGTAAATTGTCCGTAACACATTATCTGACCATTTGATCGACAGCACAGTCGAAGCACATGAATATACATAGGGGTTCATAGTCAATGCAGCGCCTACACAGAGAATTTTTCAGGAAAATAATCAATCTGCAGCACTGTGTGCGTTGCAGTGTTCAGTTTGTACAACCTGTATACCACTTTCTCGAGGAGTACCCAGGAATCCCTGGCTCCGGCTGGTCGCATTTGGAAGAACGGAAATGACTTGTTGCATTTCAAGAATTTGTTTCAATTTCCAAAATTACCGCTGTAACATCGAATAAAAAACTTCGTTTCCCAGTTACCAGACCAATTCATTCAACGTAAACTATTCCATGATGACACCCTTTATTACAATTGATTTAACATCTGATAAAAAAAAATACCGTGCAGTAGGTAGCATACAAACTCATGTTGACGTTTCCATAAGCTTTTGGTGATCCCGAAGAGTTAGGACCAACAAGGGTTCGTGAGTGATTTAAAAAAAAATCCTTTTATACATATTTTATCCAGAAGTTTGGCGGAGCCACAGACTTCTTCAGATCTGCTTACTAAAATTATTCTAAGCACTTGAAACCAGCACATTTTGAGAGGGTCGGGGTTTAAATGTTTTCTTTGTCAAATCCAAATGCTGATTAGAGTATAATATGTCACTGGTGGGTTTGGCCATTACCTCAAATCGGTTAGCTGGATATTAGATATCTAAATATCGGCTAAATATTTGTAAAAATTGGATACCTATTAGTTTTAGCCGATTTTTGATGTATGTACCTTGTGTGGCTTGAACTATGCGGTAAGACCCAGAACCCGTTCGAGTAGGAGATTACTGTTCCATCTTGTGGTCGTAGCTTCAGATGGGGGCATTAAAGGTTCTGAGAATTCGGGAGTTTGTCGAATGTAGAATCGGTACAAAATTCCTGGTTACTGAAACAACCTACAGGCGCCAGTGGCTCGAAGGTACCGCTCTCGAAAGGGATAATATCCGGCCCTCGCCGACGAAAAATAAAGAAGCGTCGGACCCACTCCAAATATCCCGATGTTGACTAACCATCCAGTTTCCTTGAGGTGGCCGAGGGCCTGGTTGTCGTCCCACGCACTGGCAGCTGCCCTCCGGGGTTTGCGTCAGGAAGAGGTTCCCCGCTCGAGACTTTCCGATGTCTCAGTCTCCTGCCCCATACCCACAACCCCATAATTCAGAACCGTATCCGTTCTGGGAATCAATTTGCACCAACCATTGCAAATTCTTTCAATCGATGTGACGCACAGTGGTTTGGAATCCCGATTTAACCGTTCCCGAAGAAAAACTGTACGAGGTTGTGGGTTCAAGCACGACCTTAAAAAGATCTGTATCGAGCGGTACTTGACCTAATATGTTCACTTCAGCTCTCTCTTAATTCATTTACCACTGGAAATTCAAGGATTTTGTCACATTTCCACACTAACATGTTCGCATCATTTCCGCCGCATTGTTTCTGATATCTCAAGGTGTCAATGGAGTAGTTCATCGAGGGGAAATCTGTTTTTACAAAGTTGAATTTCGGACTATTGTCCCGCCAGACTTTTAATCTGAATCACTGAGCTACCGCCCCTCGAGGTTCAATAACCCACCCAACACAGCGTGGCTAAGGTGCAAAACGTCCAAAATCCAAATTTTCGTTTTTCTTAAAGGGCCTGAAAGCGTCCAATAATTTGCATCAGTCAGTCACCAACCAAGGTAGGACCGTGGACTTGAAACCAAGCAGCTACATAATGTTTGAATGATTCACATATCACTATATCTATGACTGGAGCACATTGCCGTTATAGATACTTTTAGCTGCGGCAAGGAATGTACTACAAACTTCTGCAAATCATTAAATAGTTGAGGTTTGGTCGGCTCTGCCACCCTCCTCTACTGATTCATTGATGGAGGATGTTATGTTGTGCTATACAAATGTAATTCGTTATTAAAAAGCAGGCAACTAGTTGTACAGGAAGAATGTCCTGATGGATGTTCGTTGGCAATCAATTTTAGATCTCGTTTTCAAGGTATCATTTCACTTTTATATTACCTATAAAAAGGAAACCCACTTTAGAGGATGTGGATTTAATGTGTTGACATGAGGAAAAGTAGATTTTACATCATGTACATCCAGAAATTTTGTTTTTTGAGTATTTTTTTTATTGCTACAACTGTGAAGAACATAATACATCTGGTACCTAACTTTACTCTAATTCACTGTTCACTTCTGGTGGTTCATAGATCACTACCTACCTCCCCGAAAGATTTTCTTATAACCTAATCGTAATAACTATTCTTATAACCATTTCAAAATTGAGAACATCCAGAAATTATGAACAACGCTTAGAATATTTTCAGATTCAGTTAATCCTACTGGTTCATTTGACATGTCGGATAATTTTACTAACGACAAAATATATTATGCAGAACGTGCCGAGTTGAAGGTCTCTGTATTTAACGAGACTAATAAGATCGGTGATGAACGGAAAGTCGTATTCACAACCGCCAGACGTTTTGCGATGATCCGAGTGACAAGTTCCATTTAAAACCCAAATGTCATCCGCCGACCCGGTTTCACCAGCGGAAAACGTTCAGGTCATATTGGCCGCGTTTGATATCGTCGGTATAGCAGAAAAATCCGGCTGAATTTTCTTTTACACTCACCAAAGTAGTAATAGAATATATCAATGGTGAAATGAATTATTCATTAAGGACAGAGGTTGTCAACTTACATAGACCACCAATCGCAGGTTTCCGAAAGCTGGATTTATTGTTGGAAATCTACTGCTGTTCAATCAACCACTGAAACCGATTGTAAATCACTCGTTTGAATGTCGCCCTTATAGTGCCAACGAGATCTGCCTGCAAGAAACATCTTGGCTCAAATCTAACTGACGGAAAAAAATTACAATCGGTCGAGGACTGGCTATTACCTTGTCACCAAAAACCAGTTTTTCGAAGTTTCTTGTACAACTATTCTAAAATGGAGATCGAACGAAATAGGAATCATGAAAATTTGTTGAGATTTTAAGATTGAGTAGAGTCGACAGAGTTCCTTGAGAGAAAACACTTCTTTCTTGGCGTTAATCCCTCCAGTTTCTCACTTCCATCGTGAAACTCAAACGTTCCGGAGGCGTCAACAAAATACGGATTCGTACTGAATTTGTTCTACTCATGCCCCCCCCCCCCCCTCTCCTTCTCGGATCAAGACTAATAGGCTCTCTATTGACGAAGGTTTGTTTAAGTGGGACGTCTTAAAAACGTTTGAAGTTGGTACCAATGTAACCGAAGACCTAGGCATAGCACAACAGCAAATAGCACAGTCTAGCTATGCAACATAATTTCACCGATAAACTGCAATTAGTCATTGGCTTTTCCTAATATCTTAATATCGTAATATCTTGACCAAGACGGACCCAAACGCCTCCAATCGATTGAGAGAATTTCAATCACACGGTCCTTAGTCTCACCGCCGATCTCGACCAAGATAGACGAGTTGGGGGAACGGGACGCGACAGGGAGGCGCTGCGGTCTGGCGGTTCCCCGCGACAATGGGGGCGCCGAAGTGACGTTGCGAAGGCAAACACCTGATTTCTCCTCTTCCGTCCGGATTAGCGACGAGGGGCGGACGCGCTAAGTGGATCAATCGAACGAGGATGAGGAAGCGGCGGAGGTTACGCAGACTCGGTTGAACACCCCGAACTGGATTACGATGATGGACAAGATGGGATACGACCCGAATCCACCTGCTCACATCAGCAGTCAGAGATGGAGGTGAATCAAAAACCGTGATACCAGCATTTTTTGATAAGCTAAATCATCGGATTACGAAGGAAGCCGGGTCAAAGCTGGATTTTAGGGCGCCCCTTTGAACAAGGCTTCGTTAGTAGTGTGAAGCCTATTAGAATTGATCCAGGGGCTGTAGAACAACCCAATCATGAGACCAAAAACAACAGCATTCAAATCTTATCAAGACGGAATTCAGGAAAACGACAGGTGTTCTGTGTTCGTATATATGACGAATTTTTGAATGGAGGGATGTCGAAAAAACGTATTTTTCGCGATAAGTTTGGTAGACGGCTTAAAACTCAATGTTCCAGGTTCTTCTTTTTTGTATCACTATCATCTTCAGCTTATTAAAATTTTATTATTATTATTATTATTATTTTGAATATATTTTGTCCGATCCTAACTTGACTATAACAAACCACCTTTGTTGTGCAATACACCACAGAAAGCTTTTGTTTTAGTCCGGGAAGGGGAGTGGAGGGGGTAATTACCGATCGAGTCAAGCGTTGCTCATACCTACTTGAATTCTCAGCAAATTTCTGTAGTTTTTGTGTTCGATTAAGAGTTTTGTCTACCTAGTTCTTAAAAATATTTACATGCGTGATTGAAGAAAACACTGATTTAGTCACGTCCCTGGACTGCATGCATAATTACATACATGCTTACCCAAATTGACAGCTAGGAAATTATTAATATAGACATTATACAATCGTTAAATTCGGGGAGCAATGAAATTGCTAGTGAATGGTTATGTTAAAAAACTGGTTTTTATAGAAAGATATTTGCGATGGAAAAACTAATTTCGTGAGAATAGAGCAACTTAATTACTAGTGAATCTGATCTAGCAGCACTGATCATGCTAGTCTTCCTTTCATGTCCAAATAAGCCGTGCATATCGCACTTTCGCAGACGACATTAATGATTTTCAGGTATGCAACGAAAAGTCTTGTTCTGGTGGTTGTGCATGACGAAAGGGAACGCTCAGTTGATGTTCAGTTGATGAACTTCATGAAGGCTGCACCGCCCTGGTTCCTTGACCGTTCGTGAGGTTCTTTAAGTGAATGTAACCCGAACGGAAATTGAGTCTTTCAAGTAGTGCCGTTTGTAAAATGAATTGTTCAGGACGAACTAAAAAGTAGCAACAGAACAACTGGGGGGGGGGGGGGGGGGGCAATTATCGAATATCGAACAGACTTGAAATGAATTCTTTAGCCCAAACTAACAAGTAACAACAAAGCAGCTGGGGAAGTAGGCTACTGAACAGCTATAATCTAAATAGGCTGGAATGTAGGTTTCAGATATCCTGAAATTATGGGGAACACTACTATCTACCGAAAGATCAGCTGGGGAGTTAACAAGTTACTTTTTTATTAGATGCAACTATTCTCTACAGCTTTACACACGCCTACCTATTCGTACCCTGACCGTTCTTGAAGTTCTTGAATCGGAAGCAACCTGAACAGACCTCGGGGTCTTCCAAGGGCAACTTTACGTAAGATGCATGTTCAGCATGAATGTACACATACAAAAACACATAGAAGGTAACGAGGTAACCCAAAACAACTTGTGTAATATTGTACATGGAGTAGTAGCTCTGATAGTGCTGGAATTCAGTCTATGTTCAGTTAAGTCATGCATACGATTAGGGAAGGCGTCTTCGCCATTAATTCTATCCAGGATATAAGCACAGAACAATCTGGCTCTGGGTTCGTGCACACCGAAAGGGACTGCTCATTTCAAGAACAACACAACCTCGTGGATGAAGCAGCCTCCACACTAGATCGTTCTAGCAGACCTGGATTGATAATAACCTGAAGAGACTTCAAGCCTCTCTTCTTGCCATGAGTGAAGTGATTGTTCAGCACGAAGTGACATCTAGCAACAGAACAACTTGGGAGATGATTAGACAGGTAAGCCACGGCCAAGCTTTCTAATAATGTACAGTTAATACTTGCACACGTTTAGGGAAGGCGTCGGCGTCATTGATGCTATCCAGGTTTAAGCACAGAACAATCTGGCTCAGGGGTTCGTGCAGGTTAAAAGGGACTGATCATTTCAGGAACAATAAAGCCACAGGATGAAGCAGCTACATACTCGACTGTATCAACAGACCTGGATTGATAGTAACGTGAAGAGACTTCGAGCCTCTTACCTTTCCATGCTGGATTCTATGTGAAATGATTGTTCAGCACGAAGTGGCATCAAGCAACAGAACTGTTAAGGAGGTAAGTAGAAACTTTTTATTAGCCGCACTGAACAACCAAATTCCCACCAGCTGTACATCACAAGCAAATATTGTATTCAGTGTAAGTATTTTTAATGTTGATGCTCTTGAGACTTTGTGAAGACCCCAAATGAAGGACAGGTAAGCACCTGGAACGGGAAAGTCACGGGCAAACTATCTGATAAACCACTCCTGCCACACAAATCCTTATCGGGCCGGTGAAACACCGAAAAATGCTTCTGTACGCTCATCCTCAGAGATAAGCCAAGGAAACGGAGGGATTTTATTCGAGGATCAGAGCGAGAAAAAAAAGGCGAATGATAAGAAAAGAAGAACGTGAAGGGTTGGAAGCGTTCGAAAGAGAGGAAAAAATAAATATTTTACTTTTAGAGAACGTTGAAGTTGGCGGGAATCGCAAAGAAGGGAAAATATAGAAATTAGGTTTCACGGGTAGAAAGAATAACAGAGGAACTCCGGGGCGGAACTGTGGAAAAACTGGAAGTTGGAAGGCGGCGTGATAGGATGTGCGACATTCTATGGGCCCTTCCAACGCTAGAAAACCTTATAAAGTTGTTTGTTTTATCGTTTTTTGCGAAGGTTGTATAAAACGAAATTGGGGATACCTCCGGAATCCCTAGATTATGTTTTCTTAGGCAAAACGACAAAGACGATTAGCTGAAATAAACTGTTGTCCTCATTTTCTGGTCGTGTAGTTCATAAATTTAACCCGAATTAAGGTGTAGTTAATGCAGTTTAACCTGAAAGACGTGGAGCAGAACGAGATAGAATTTAGGGTCGATATACGGTATGAAACTGAAAATGAGCATTAATTACTTATGTATTGGAAAGCCCTTCTACGCATCATATAAAAGTTCATATAATTGCAAATTCGAAATGGCATTTGGGATTCATGTGATCTCATTCCCGTGCAAGATTTTTGACTTGTGATAGGTAAAAACCAGATCTTTCGCTGTGTTTGAGATAGTCCCCCGCTGTTTTGAAGCATTTACACAAGTTCTTCCCCTGTTTTGACCACACTACCGTGTTCGGTTACACACAATAAACCAAGTAGGTACCATGATCAACCCAATTTTGATAGGAAATCGAAATCTTCCGCTTCAACTGATACTGGTAAGAAACCTGTTTAAAAATCATCCTATAATTTTTTGTTGTCGAACCTGCTGATATAATTGTAATTGAATTTAAATTTCAAGTGTTTGTCATGACTTTTGTAGGCTATTGACTACCAAGTGAATTGTAGGAAGAAGTTAATCTTATTTCATTAATAATGTGGTGTACGTGGATAATGATTTAACTTCATTTCGAATTTGGGATTATATAAACTTATTATATGAAGCCTAAAATGGCTTTGCGATACATAAATAATGAGCGAAAATTTTCCCCAGTTTCAGTTGCGTACACTCCCTATATCGATCCTAAAATCTATCTTCACACACGTCTTTCAGGTTAAACGGCATCATAAATTTATGAACAACACGATCAGAAAAATGAGGTCAACAGTTTATTTCAGCTCAACATCTTAGCAAGTTTTGCGAAAGAAGAACCACAAATGTATCAACCAGTTGGAGAGAGACCACCACAAAGTCCTCCAGTACATCATATTTAAGCTGCATATTACGCAAGATGGCGTTCATTATCCAGAATTGCTGAGTGACATACTTTTCTTCTAAAAACTGTGTTTTCGATCAGTATCCTAAAATCGAATTTTTCAACATGTTCTTCTTTCTTTTTGTTTCTGTTCTCCACCGTCTCATCTTGAACCCTAATTGGCCATGACTCATCTCATTTTCATGAAAATATTTTATATTTTTACTGTTTAATTTCTATATTGCCGTGCACGTATTCAGTGTATTGGGTTTACCCGTATTCTAAAAATCAATGAGTAAATAAATAAAAGTTCTAACCAGTCTAAATCCTAAATTAAAGCTTGAGCGTAGGAGCCTAACCTGATGGGGGTTGAGAAAAGCTTATTATTTAGAAAATAAGCTCCGAAACTGATTTTGAAGTTTAAAATGTTCGAGGCTATTGTAATAGGTCAAGTCCCATTTGAAATTCGGTGACGAACTTGTAGTTGAATGTGTGTAGCATTGAATTGTTTGAAATCAAAGATAGAGAGAACAACGAGATGTGGAAGTCGTGGAGAGTCCCAACAACGTCCCACGCTCAGGAGTCAGCAGATAGAGCTGACCTAGAAATAATGTAAAGGGAAGCGCGTCAAGGAGCGTGGGAGGAGGCGAGAAGATGAGTGACCGCGCATCTAACGCCAGCCAAATGAGAATGAGCCTGCGTGCTCGACACAATGGGCTTGTTCGGCGTTCCTCATCCAACACCTCCCCCGATCCGACAATAGGTCGTGAGGGATGGATCCTGCAAGTACCTATGACAGGGGCAGCCCCCCACACCCACCAGCAGTAGATAACCTGGAGGTTGTATGTTCGGAACGCGGACAATGGTGGCCCTGCAATTAAAACCCGTCTCAATAGGAACAGCGATCGCTAATACGCTTTCACACTACGACCAGACCCGCAGTTGTATAATCCATTCGGATCCTCGTTGATCAGCTCGTTGTACACCTTCCATTACAATATCAATAATATATTACCGTTTTAGATATTAGAATCTCTAATTGCAGGTATTAAAGCAAACAGTTTAGTTAAGAGTGGATCACAGTTTCCGCAAAGTCCATCATTCTATACAGCTTGTAACATTTGGCTCCTGTCATACATCCCAGGTGTCAATCATACAACTCATTTCCAACAAAAGTTGCCCCCTAATATTTGTTTTTTAATCGCTTAGTTTTCAATTTATGTCAGTTATGTGATTTTTTGTTGTTGCCGAGTTTTGACTTAAACTCACTAAAACGATCTTGAATGTAATTGAAGAAATAACTTCAAATTTGATTGTACCATTGAAAAGAGCGTTGGATTGTCTATTTCCCTGATAGAAAACCAGTTCTTTGAATAATCTACATCGATTTTTTAAAAAAATCAACTTGGCGAGCTAAAACGATCAGATCTTGAAAATGTCTACTTTTTCAATCGCTTACATGTCCCTTTGATTCAAAGGTGAATTGTACCCTGTTGTCCTAAAATATGCAAAAGAATTCCGGCTTTCAAACGGGTCATCCAAATATATTTTACGCACGAAGTTAGTAGAGAAATTTACGTTTGAATGCAGAAAACTTGGGCTTTTACGGAAAAATCCTCAAAAGTCACAAAAAAAAAAAAAGAATTTGGTATACGATTTTATGCATTTTTATTCAATGAATTGAATGGTAACCCTCTCGGGGAAACAACAACAAATAAATAAATAATGACAAATAACATAAAAAATAATTGTTCATGTTAGGCTCTGATGAAGTTTTTTACGAATTTTTATGATTTGAGGATTTCACCTATCAATAGGTCACAAGAAAACACCAAGTTTTATGAAAAAATGTCTATTTCCACAAATTTAAATTTATAAACGTTGAAATATTGTTGTGATATTGTTATTGTTCTGTCACTGATGATGACCTAATTAAATTGATTTAACGTTTATAACGTTTAATTTTGAAAATAGACTATTGTAAAACTCTGTTTTTTTTTTTTACACGTTTTCCCATAATTTTATCGCGAGTGATTTAGACAATAAATAAATGAATCACATGAAAGATGCTAGGAACTGTATGGCCAATCAATTTGACCGAATTGTTGTAAGATTTTTCAAAGATAAAACTACAGGGAATGGCGGAAAAAAGGCCAATTTTTTTCGATTGCAACAGTTTTAAGAAGGTAGACAAATTATACTCAGGAGAAACTAATTGACTACTTTCAAGATTCACCCTTATCTTGTGAAACTCCATTGTAGATTTTTTACAGGAGAAGACCCAGACGCTTGAAAACGTCTGATTCTTCCCAAGCCGACGGATCTAAAATCGGGAAGGGCCAACTAACACCATATCCATCACATCTTGGGATGAACACACATTTACTGCCTCCGATCCAGAACTATAAATATTACAATAGCTCACAATAATCTTGTCTATCCATCAGATATTTTGTTTGTATTCACTACCTCACATTTAGAACATAGAAAGTAGTTTTCGAGTAGGTTTTAGTAGTCCTTGGTAAACCAGCATTTAACAGATCCGTCATTGCGACACCCAGCTTTGGTTTCCTCGCCCCGTTGAATTGCTTCTGTTCACGAGTTGACTTCCAGGAAGTTTGCCATAAAAGTAAATAATAACTTCCACAGCGGAAAAGACGAGAGGGACCACAGGTTTCCCTTTGAGGAGTGAAAACTTCCAGCAACTCTCATCCACAACATTTTAGAAACCCCTTCGCTCAAGCGGGTGAAGTACCGCTTTGTCAATACAATACTCCACCAGGTTCTGTATCGCTTCAAAGTTGCCGCTAATTTTCACTCTGCTTTGAAACAGCCCCAAGAGAACGGCAAAGGGAAACGGCAGAAAGCAGTTAGAACTTCATGCCGTCTCTCCCAACTCACAAGTGGGGGCCCTTCGCCATGAGCCGTCGACAATCTACAAGTAAACGCCTTCACGGCGCCCTCAATGGGGGAAACTATCGTTTACAAAGGTCTTTTCACATATCCGCGGTTTCAGCCCCTCGCAGCTCTCCACAGACTCAACTTAGTTTCCCGGAAAGTTTCCGTCGTAAAGGGTTTCCGGGAGGATGGCACAAGGGGGGCTGGGCTCTCCCAAGTCTACCGCTGTTCCGCCAAACTGTTGAAAACGCGAGACCAATTGGCCCCAAGCCACTCCCGCTCTAACCGCTTGATCCTCCCGCTAATCCACCCCAGCGACTAACTTCCGTCGGTATCACGCTTACTTTGACTTGATGCGTTTCAACAGGGCTGGGAAACCGTGAAATCCCATTAAAATCTATTATCGCCGACGGAGGTCTAGGCCCCGTCGGCACTCGACGGTCGATTGGATCTGCGGGGTAGTGCGCTCGCGAAATTGGATTCCATCGCTTGTAATTGACTTGTTCATTGACATTGTAAAGAAAAAAGAGTGAAAATTATAGAAATACGGTAGAATAGAAGAGTGGGTAGATGACTTCTCGTTTATATGTAGATATTAGCCTGACATTAGGCTGAGTCCTTGTCTCAAGCCTTGAGTGGGTTGGCAAACATTCGCAGGCAATACGATATAATGAAATTTCTATTCCTCCTATGACAACTTCTCGGGTGTCCAGGTTGACAGCCATACCAGTGAACTACAGTCCCGTTTGAGTAGAGCTTGCTTTGACCAACGGAAGGTCCAGTGAGCCTACATTCGCACCTTCCTATGGAGAACACGATATGAAATACTATTTCAAGTTTTCCTCCACCAGCTCCTCACCGCGGACTCTTTGGCGGGGAGGATCTCCTCACACATCACTGTTCGTTTATGATGCCCTAAAACTGATGAGGCCATACCCATTACAATTTATTACTGCTGTGAGTACCTGAGCATTAGGACTGGCAATCAATTTTCGATTTTCACAAAAAAATCGCTGTTCGACCACCGATTTCCGATTTTTCACAACATTTTCATGGGTAGATTTTAAATGACTATCAATTTTTGTCAACGATTAATCGATTTTTTGTGAGGTTAAATCCATTTTTATGAATGGCAAGTTGAGGAATGTTTGACACATTTTTTGATTTTTGAGTACTTAAGACCTTCTATACAGGGTGTCCCACTAGTTGATCCCCCCCTAATATCATCAAAATGGGAGTAAACAAAAAAAAAGTGTACCCTCAACCTATTTTTTTGACTGCGTAACCGGTTCAGCAAGCACGCAAAGTTGCGCAACCCCAAATTTGTCAAATAGTGGATGATGGTGAACTGTAAAGTGTGGCACATGAATTTTCATTGTTTTTTAATGCTGATTCACGTGATGATATCCGTTTTTTGATTTGACTCAATTTTTGCGGAATAATGACCGAAATTTGTTTATTTCACGTCCGCTTTTTTTTATTCTAGGCCCCTGTTTTCAGATTGTTACGGGAATTACTTTTCAAGGTCTGGTTGAAAAATGTAAAAATAGGAGATTCAAACCTTCCTCAGTGATCAAGTAAAAAATCATCAATCTGAGAGTTGAAAGTCGGCATAAATGATGATTTTTCACGCGAAATGAACGAATTCTGATCATTACTCCGCAAAAACTGAGTCGAATTAAGAAACGGATAGCATCACGTGGATCACATTTTCATCACATTTTTTTCACTACTTCCTTTTCTTGTATGAATTGCGAGACCTTCAGCAGTGTTCCTAAAAGTAGCTCTTAACTTTTGAAGAAATTTATCGGAATCTATAGACATTGGACCAGTAAATTTCAAACGAGATATCGCTACTCAAAAACGATAAACCAAAAATTGCCGACACTATCGTGAATTGTATGAACACTTTTAGATTAATGCGCAAAGCAAAACTTTTACTGGTTCAGGAAACATGTGAGTAATAATTACATGTGTAATAATTACTCATTAGATAATATCAATTATTGATATTATCTAATGGGGGAATTATGAACCAAAATTTGCAGCAGTTTTACTCATTACATCTCCAACTATCAGGTAACGGTATAAACTGGATGGTTAAACTGGCGCCATCCGATCTGTCACTTCCGAGCGGCTCCACGCCCACGAGCTAAAATCCTGGACGCTTCAGGAATCCAACGAAGAGACAGTAAGTAGCTGAAATTCCTTCGAGAGGCGAAGAGGTTGGGAACGGTGAGAGGCAGTGAGGAAGGGGGAGGATATAATTTGCATATAAAGGTGACGGTGGTTCTAGAGAGTCATTGTGAGAGAACAGAAGCTGTCCTGACTTCTCCTACGCCCCACTGAGGCCGATTGTATACGCGTATGTATATTTAGGAATACTACAAACAATGGTATCTTTGAACATACTTACCGACACCACTGGAGGATATGGAGGGGGGATCTCTGATCGAGATAAGACGTCTAGACAACTCTATCTCTCACGTACGTCTTTGTTTTCTCGTATGACTGAGTAGGAAGAAGTAAGACGATATGTCGGATGTCAATTACACCACATAACCACGAATATAGAAATAGGTTTATAAGCAATGTAAGCTGTTATGTTCGAGTACCACACTCAGTTAAAAGTGGGATAAACTAGGTTATAGATGAGCAATAAAATTCAGAAGAAACGGCATTCGGAAATCTTGTTATTATTGAAACTACCCAACAAAGTTTCAGCTAATCGGCAGATTTCCGTTCATTTCTCACAACAATCGCACAGTCACAATAAATTATTATGAAATTTGAGCATTTTGTACCCAAAAATTATTAATCAAATAATAAGGGTGCTCTACAAACCACATGAACAATTTCTTTGGGCTTCTATACAACTTTATTGCGGTTTTATAGAATTGTTTTCGTACATTTTGGTTTATTATTCAATAATAAACCATTGTAATCGTTCTGGAAAAAAATTCTAATCCCCCCTGAAAATTTCATGGTTTACGTTTCAAAGGGTGTAGAATCCGAATCTGCAATAAAAAATTTTCCGTCCGTCCCCCGTACGCACTTTCTCCCAAACGGCTGGAGCAAAAGATCCGAAATTTTCAGGAAAAATCCATCTTGGTCCGACGACCCCCCAATTCTTGAGCCAGCTCTCTCACTCAATTTAAAGTGCCCTTTAAGGGCTGTCAAAGTTTTGTAAAATCCCTAAAAACCTCAAAACAAGTCGAAGTGGCCTAAATTTGTACTCTTTTTGAAGAACATACCACGAGGATTCGAATGAGCCCTTCCCCAGGTCCGTAGGTCAAACCTATATCGATCTATTTATTTATGGTGCCAACATTCGCGTTATTTTGGTTTATTATTGTTTTTGTGTTGATATCAGTAACCTAGTGACGTAGTGATGTAGTAATGTGGATACTGGGGTGAACTCCTAAAAGACTTTGTAGCCGATACACGGGTTGAAGCATTCTGATAATTTTCAGGAAAAATCAGAAAATCTGAAATTTTTACGTGAGAACAGATTTACGTGCCCTATGCATATCTCCTGAAATTCAATAATCGCTCTATCACCTGTGAAACACGCACACTCCAAAGCTTAGTAGAAATTCAAATCATGAACGCAAGCCAATTGAATAATAAACCTCAGTGAAACAATTTGCAGCGTTTTTTATGAATTCCAATTAATACATTTGAGAGAGAGCGGGAAAGGGAGAGAGAGAGTCTGTGTGTCTGGGCGCGCCAGGCTATAACTCTTCATAGGATTGAGTTAGAAACTCGTTCTTACGCCAGACAATCAAAAGTTCCAAACAAAAGGGTAAGTTCGTTGGGCAACACTTCTTGAGCACATTAAATTGGTCGAATTTCAAACACTAAAACAATAAAACCACCGAAAAAATGACGGGAAACCACTAAAAATTGAAGCATTTATATTTTTTATCGGAATATTAATCAAACAAATTTGATCAACAATGACGTAGGTCATTCAAATATTGAAACCCAACTTTTTACTGCAAATTATACATGAATCTAATTGAAATGTAAAGAAAACGGATAAAATATTAACGATTGAAAAAATCCTAAATCTTCGTTTTAATAAAGGAATGTTATGTAGGGCATGTTTTTCGGAATAACATTGATAGTTGGAACTCGTTAGCTCACAAAAAAGCCCAAATTTCAACTCAATTCAACTACAATGTAAATTTGAAGCTCAAACAGAAAAATGTAGTTAAATTTCATTGAAATGATGTTTTAAAAATAGATAGAAATTCTAACAATTAAAAAAAAAAAGCCAAAATCTTTGTTTGAATAGAAGACATTATTTAGAAATAGTGTTGTCGCTATAACATTGATAATTGGAATTGTTTTAGTACAAAATTTCCATGTCACAATGTTAGTTACCGTAGTCCACCGAAACGGCGTCACCGATTTTTACAAAATTTCATAAGCGTACGGAGTAAAACAGAACGTTGTCTATATTTCCACGGAAATAATGAGTACACAGTTAAATCGATTTCGACGGTTAGGTCATCATCAGTAGCAAACAAGAACTCTAATTAAAATTTGCCGCGCCTTTACTGGTGAGTGAAATGCCACACAATACCGGTGTCACTACATGTTTTCCAGCTCGAGCACAGATATTGTGGGATAATCGCAAAGATTCAATGACTGATTATATATTGCATCAACATCGTACACGGTGCAACGATCTAACGATAACATTCAGCGATACTATGTACAATGAAGCATTGATTACTATTGAGGATCTCGGTATGACTTCGCCACATAAACTAGAAATAATTTATAAGGCAAAAAAGGCAAAACAACGTTTGCGGGGTCAGCTAGTATAAAATAAATGTAATACGATAATTTTGGAAAATGCCCTTGTACGATCATGCTGCTGCATACTTTTGCTGCACCTTTTCTCATGTGCCGGTTGTCCGACACCCTCCTGGATCAATTGTAATAGGCCACTCGATGCTGACATGGCCTGGAGTCAGAGGGACGTCCTAAAAACAGTGTCGTCCATTAATTTTCGGCATGAATACGGCGAAAGAAACTTCCGCTCGCAGGTCTTTCTTCTAAGCCCCCTCGTGACATCTACTCCTGCTCCTTTTCACGCGTCAGTCCGTCAGGTCTTGTGGCGCTTTCTCCCTCCCCGCCCTATTCAACCTTCAAAACCTCCAGTGACACGAACGTCGATAGGTCGGCGATTATCAGCGTTTTGTGCGTCCCATCCCCCGCCATCTCGCCACCCTTTCACCGGCCCTTCGGCTCCACAAAGCCCCCGCCCACGACCCCGCCGCCTCCCACGAGCTCGTTCAAACAACGTGAACGACTCGACTCGCGAAGTATTTTTCGTTTCTGCCCGCTTAGCAATAATTTCTATATCGTTCGTTATTCCAGTCAAATCAAAATCGTTTCCTTGCACAACCCCATCGGACATTAATAAAACGCGATGATAAATGTTGACAATTATTAATTTTTAAATAACTGGAGACACAACAAATGAAGAAATAGAAAATGTAGAAGACATAGAAACATTGAAGATATCGAAAATATTCAAGATAACATGAATATTATACTGTAACAACTCCGAAAATCTTGGAATAAACATTTCCAACAATCGTCTACATTGAAATCCGTTTTGAAGAATTCTGAAATGATTCCTGGATTTCAACGCTTATATAAGCATGTGTCATTTCTGACGATAGCCTTCGATAGGTTTGATATAGAAACTTCGTTCATGCGCCAAAAAACAAGCATTCTAAACGAAAGTATGAGTTCGTTGTAGTACACTTTTTGAACTCATTGAACTGGTAAAATTCTAAAAACTGTACCCAAAAATTTGGGAGAATCTCGAAAAATTGTCGAATCAATATTTTTAGCGGAACAGTACACCAACCAATTTTGTCAACAATGAAATAGGTCATTCAACTATTGAAGCTCAAATTCGTGCTGCACACTGTACGTACATATCATTGAAATGTGCTAAACAATAGATGAAAATGCAAAACAAATATTTTTGTTTAAATAGGAGAATATTTTCGGAAAATGTTCTTTGCCAGTAACATTGATATCTAGAAATGTTCTTGGACACAAAGTTCAAATTTCAAACATTTACAATAATTAAACGATTCAATACGATAATTAGGGAGATTTAGTACGATCGTGATTGGAACTTTTATACCTATTTGTATGTACGTGTCACAAACACCATGATAAAGGCTAAAAATGTATAAAATTCATATTGAAATTTATATTTTATTACACAAAAAGTGTATCAACAATGAAATAGGTCATTTGAAAATTGTGCTGAAAATTGTACTTGAATTTCATTAAAATGTGCTGAAGAATCGATACAAAATGAAAAAATCCAAAATCTTTGAACAGAAGAATATTATCAAGTTATTTAGAAATTCAATTGATAGTTAACTTTTTTTTTTCATTCGAAGTTTTCAAATTTCAACTCAATTTAACATAATGTAACATGATCTTCACCTCCAAACTTGAACACAACAAGCCGAAAACATCTACAACCAACCTCTAATCGAACCAAGCGCCAAGTACCTCCAGATTTGACTTAACACTCACTATCGGTATAGAGTCGCACTCGCGGTAATGAGTAAAACAAATGTTTCGGTACGGCTTGGAAATTGGTCATGAGAATAAGAAATTATCCAGATTTTCCTGCTCGCGCCTATTATACATGCACGATATAGATCAGTCATTTAAGCATCTTTCGAGGTATATTTTCAGATTTCCTTTGTGTGGCATTGGTAACTGTATATCCATAACCAGGCATTCAAGGAGAGAGCGTTCGAGCCATACTAACACAATTTCGGGAAAAAGGAATTATAACGTGAATTCTGACAATTTTCGACGTCAGAGCAAAACCAACGATTCTCTTGAACACTTTAGTATGATTGTCTCAACATCTGCCACGTTTAATATAATACGTCTCTGCTTAAAACCACTGACAGCAGCGTGCGTAGGTGCAAAGCCCAATTAAGATCCGGCAAGTTGAACTTGGGATGCCGAATGACAAACTGACAATGACTGCTCCAGGCAGATTCGTGGAAGCCTACTCCCTTCCATTCCCCGAATCACCATCCAATACTTAACCGTTCTTCGAAATATGGGTACATTGAACGCCAGGCCACCTGTTTCTAAGCTCGGATACTACCCTCGGGGAGTCATTGTCAAAGTGGAAAAGGCGCACTTGGAAATTCAATGTGAACGACGTCGAATTTATCCAGATATCTCCCAAACCCCATAAAACGCCAACGACTCGGACAACATAACTGAACAAATGAATATTGTCAGTTGTACGAGCAAACTGCATTACTCCAGTAAACAGTTTTGCAGTTGTCGAAGCCACAGCTCTCAGTGTGATAGAGAATCAACAGTTGATTCCAAAACGTATTGGTCAGTAATGCATGTATTACAGGGTCGTCCCTACGTCCGATGATTTTATGAGAATAGGAAATAGATAATGATTTCGCTGGAGGCCCCACTAAACGGGGTGTTAACCTGAGGAACCTGCCACAGGGTTAGAATAGATTGTACAACTCATTTCTGATAAAAACTGCCTCCTAGAAATTAGGTTTTAGAGGCTTCGTATGGGAGTTATTTCAATTCCAAGATTTTTATCGTGTTTTCGATCTTAATCCACTTTAACGGCTGTAACTTCCTTGTGTACCAAGAAAATTCAACTTAGATTATATCGTTGGAAACAGCGTTAAGTTGTCTATCTCCTTAGTCTATCAAACAAATTTTGTAGGTTGTTTCAATTAGTGGAAGATTAATCGGAAAAGAGAATTTTGTCAAATCTTCAGAATGACCACTTTTTTCATACTCTGTTGGTCCAATAAAATTCTATTATAATTCCAATAAAATTCTATTACCAATATAGAAAATGCCAGTTCATACAACAAAAATAGCACTTTAATGTAAACAAATACATTAAATCCAATAAAAAACTTATTTTTTCATAAAAAGTGCATTTTTCGTTAAAAACGCTGATTTTCATAGAAAAAGCCGCGTTTTTCTGCATTCAAACAAAACTTTCTCCACTAAATTTAATAAGCAATTTTGAATACACCGTTGAAAAGCTGAGATTTTGGCGCCTATTTTAGGACTACAGGCTGATTTTGAACAGTAGAATTTAATTGACCTATAGAGAGTGAAAAAAGTCGTAATTCTGAAGATTTGACAAAATTCACTTTTTCGATTGATGTTTCACCAATTGAACCAACTTACAATACTTATTTGTTTGATACACTAGAGAGATGACAAATTTAACGCTCTTTCCAACGATATAATCAAATTTGAATTTTCCTAGGTATATAAGAGAGTTATGGCCGTTTTAGTGAATTAAGATCAAAAACACGAAAACAATCTTAAAATTGAAATAACTCAAAAACGAAGCTTCTAAAGAAATTTCTATGAGGCAGTTTTTGTCAGAAGTGAGTTGTAGAATCTACTCGTACCCTGTGGTAGGTTCGTCAGGTTAACACTCTGTATATAGCAGTATACCGCAGATGAATGTGTAACCGGTCCCTTCCTCACTACCATAATGAAATATGAACTGCTTTCACATCGTAAAATCGAACAAAGGAGAGTTCACTGGAAATGGTTCCAAATAGAGAAAAAATACATTGAACAACAGGAAAGGATTTCAAGTTTGCAGGCGCAAACCGTTGTAATGTTTTGGAAGCAATGAAACTCAAAGGGGATCAATCCACATCCTAAACCAAAACATTCAATGAAAATTTCATCACAATGGATTTAAACTGTAAAAATTATGCATAACAGCTACTAACGACAAGGTCGCGTTGAAATTTAAAAGGAATCATTAGACCTTTTTTCCCTGCTACACTCCAAACTCACGTCTGGCTGATTTTACGTTTGTTGATAGGGGACCATGTACAACCTGCCCCACACATTCCTTAAAAATTTCATCAAATTCAAATGACACCTGTAGAAATTAAGAATATTACAAGGATTTGAGGACGTTCGACGGCATACACGATAAGAAAGTGCTATCTCGTGAAGATAAAAACAAAGCTTCCTTTACCTACAGGTAGACCAGGAAGTAACATATTATTCACTGTTAACATTTACCTCCCCACTCCCACAGTGGACTGACGATCTGTTGAAACATCGGAAGAAAGTGGGAACGCTCACGGATGCTCGTGAGCTTAACGCTATCCCGATGAGGCAATCACAACTGCTCACGAACATTCACAAATCAAAATCCGTCACGAGCGCCTAATTCTGGACGGGGCGTTTGAATAGAATTTACCACGCAGGTGATGTAGACGCATTGGCATCTGTGTGATACCGAATCCATATAAAGTGACTACTCCTTCATAAACAGCGATCAAAATCTCTCCAATCGCCTTGGAACAAACACTGAAAACAGCCCATCATTCTAACCAAGTAAAAAAAAGAGTACGGTTATGAATTCACCGTGAAACTATTACGTATTCGCCATATTCATCCAGAGGCGAATCCGTTCTTTTCATTGCTCGCGTAAATCATTTGAGGGGTTGATCGTAGCGTGCATCGCGGTTCGCGTGTCAAGTCTTCCAAGGTCGTAGATGAAATAAATAAAACTACATTCTCGAACCTAATGCAAAGCAACCTCAGAGATGAATGATTTTTTTATGTTAAGTATACGTACGTGAATGAATATCAGAGTCAGTATTGGTTATGCACACATTAATGGAAAATATACAGAATGTAAATTGATTGCAATGATTATGTGTAAAATTACTCTTATCTATGCAAAATAACTACTTCCATCTATGTAATATACTTCCAGCACACAGCCATGTGATCTATTCAGTCATGTGATCGATTACAGTAAACTAATATGTTGCTAGAGAGTTATACCTACTGTTTAGTTCCAAGTTAGATTGCATTGGCGTCAATCATTTATTGCTCATTCCCGTACAAGATATCTGACACGTATCTGGTATGGTGTGTGTCTTAAATTAGGATGGGAGGGAGAGCAACAACACAGCCAAGTGATATAATATTACATAGATTATATCAATATCTATGTAATATAATTATCTATGTACTTCCAGAAGTACTTCACGTTCCCATTAAATTTTCGAATCAAGTTCTTTTGATAATTTTAGGCGTCTAATAATACGCACTCGACGTTTTTAGTTGGCTCCAAACAACTATTCCTGGACTTGGACCAGTAGAAGATGCCTCAAGCAAAAAAGAGACTCACAAAACTCTCCGGCTTTGCTCACTGTATTAGGTGAATTGGCGACATGATCCACTAGTAAGACCTTCTACTCAACGTAGAGTCTTTTATGGGTGTTGGGTTGGGAAGAAGCTGAGATACACAGACTATTTCAATCTCAATCTTATAATCATATTTGCTAATATTGGCCTCACTTTGAGCTTCCTTCGATGACCACAAAGTACGAGCTAGGTTATGTTCCTAGACAGACAGCTATAAAGGTTCATGCATCCAATTTTTCTGTATATAATTCATAATAGGCACTTATTCAAGCATGAAGAAAAGCATCAAAACGGACGAGCACGCCAAAAATTGTCAGTCTGCAGAAGCCTTGCAGACTTCAGAAAAGTAGATCATACAGAAAAATTTACCTGGTCCAGTTTCTGAGAGAACGATATAGATTGGAGTTTAAGAAAATAAAATTAAATTTAAAAAATAATAATAAAAAGCAGGAAGGATCAAAATGTCAGATTCAGTTTGAGAAACTCACTTAAATACTTGGTAGTAATTTTCGGTTGGAGGAAGAGCAGCACTTATCTGAAACTGGTCATGATCATATTTTTGATCATGGAGTTGACTGTCTAAAGGAAGATTAGGAGACACTTTCATGATATGATTGCTGAAACGATTCCCTTGGTTACAGTCAGTATTCGACTTGTCTATGAAGTAGGGATGGGATATCCCGATGTATCGAAATTATGTCACCGATATTATCGGAGTTTAGTTCGTATTTTATTTTTGGACCCAAGGTTTAAAAAAATGTACTTTGCGGACAAAGTGGCATGTTCTCATTTGATTCAGTAATGGATTAGCAAATGAAAGCTCAATATGAAGAGGAAGGAGAAGGACAGAGTTCTAGTTCGCAAGAATCATCTGCATCGTCTGACACGACCACAACAAAAGAATAAAAAAAACCTTGGCAGAAGAAATCTGCATTTCCGGAGCAACAATCAAACGACGTACATGAAGAGCTCGCCCTTTATCTTCGAGCTCCCAACGAAAAGTATCAACAAGATCCTCTCAAGTTTTGGCAGGAAATGGAGCACATTTACCCAACCTCGTCAAAAATTGCTCGAAAATATCTGACGACAGTGGCGACATCAGTACCCTCTGAGCGCCTGTTTTCCAAGTCAGGTAACGTCCTCAACCAGCAGCGAAATAGACTAAAGGGAGAGATGGTTTCGAAGTTGATGTTTCTGCAGGACTTGGGCGAAAAATATTGGGAGTGAGGAAATTTCGTGACATCGTTTACATATTTTATATTTCTTTCTTTTCGCGAATGATATTCTTGTAAATATAGAAAGTACCTACCTGAATAAAAATATGTGTCCAAATAATACGTTTATTAATCCATCCATCAAGTAGTACCTGTTAGTTGTTAGAAGGTTTTTTTACTGATCGATATATCGATAAATTTTGAGCGATATTTATTCCATATCGATATTGTTTCTTCGATATGTTATCGATAGCAAATATCGATAGATTGCTGTTCGATACCCATCCCTACTAGGAAGGTCATTGATTGGGCCTGCATTATTCGCGGATCGGAGAAGATGTTAACACCATTTCTACACTTGATGAGTTCAATCATCTGATTACGCAACATCACTAAATGTTGGTTGGCGTCTCTAAATGCAAACAAAGTGAACGTGACAGTGATCTTCAAATCGTCAGCCAAGATGGGTAGTGCACTTAGCTTCCTCGTACTTGTTACATGGATGTGTAAATCATTGAAAATTTTGAATAATCGAAGATCCGTCATCTTAGGAGGAGTGGGAATTGAACTTGTTGCAAGGATTCATGGAACAAATATATAACGGGAGACGTTCCCGCTGATCAACACCTTGAAGTGGACGATTTGGCATGTATTGCTAATTGTACATGGCTAATGATGCGATCTATGTGAAAATGATGAGATGATTAAACCGATTTTCCCCGACCATCCTGCAAATTTGAGCCCAATTAAACTATCATAAAAAGATGTGAAGCGCAAAATGGAATTTATGTTATCATTTATAGTTGCTAACGAAACTGTTAATTTTTCAGCAATGAAACGCCAGGGGGACCATCTACGGTTTGAACAAGACCTTCTCTGAAAACGTCATCGAAATCGATGAACATTGAAGAATTCAAGTTTGTTACTTGTGACTTCCCACTTAAGGTCCACGTCCCGTCATGTTTATCATGGTTTCCTCAATATTCCTAGAGAAATATTACCATCAGGACCTAGAGAGCATTCTCGCTCTAACTACTAGAAAAAAACCTTCTCTAGGCTTATTTCACTGGCAAAAACATTATGATTACGTTATCATTTCCAAGGTTTTTTGTTGCTTGTTAGATTATGTATTATTGAAATTGTCTACACCCTAAAAAGTCTGTTCTTGAGGATGCTGTACCACAACCATTTAAATTACAGTAATTATTCATTTATTTTTATGCCATGCTAGTTCATTGTCACCTACGATTGAATAAATGTTTCTTTAACTAACTAAAATTAAACTCACAGAGGACCATCCACAGACTAGCCCGAACATTCTTTGACAATTTAATCAAAACCATATTGAACATTTCTTCTAGAGACACACAAGGAACGAAACAGAATTTGTTGGAAGTCGAAAGAAGAAAAATTCAAAATTTCTATTTCCCGGAAAGAAAATTTCTAGTGAAAAGCTTCCGTACAGGTCGACTCGGAAACGAAAATGGGTTCGTTTCCCTTGTTTTTAGAAGAAGTAGTTACAATAAGTGTAGTTAATTTCAAAATTTCAACGACAAGAATCATGGGTCTGAACCTACGGAGATAAAATGTTTCATTGGAACGTAAATTTCGATATAAGATGTCACAATTTCGGTGTAGGTTATAACAGTATTGGAACATCCTGGATAATTACTTCTCATTAAACCTGCCATCATTACGAAAACGCGCCTCCATTACATAATGAAGCCGTGAGTAATAGCCCTCCGACAACCGGAGACTGCAAAATTCACGTCCTCCGAACTTCATCTCTTAGGAGGAAGAAGAGAAAAAAAAACCCTCGAGAGCGTTTTCCTCGTCTACGGCTTCCGATTTTCAAGTCATTTACCGCCCTACAAGACCGAAAGGAAGATCCTCCTTCCATGGGAAAAGAGTCATCAAAATTAATGGATAACCCTTCATTGGAGAAGATTAGAAAGGCGAAAAAAAGACGCTGCAAAAAAATATACACTCGAGGCTCTTGATAAGGAAAAATTTTCAATCAACCTCAACGTCACAGTTCAAACCTCTTTTCCCCTTTCCGCGATTTTTCCAGCCAGTGTCCGCTTCGCGAAATATAATGAACTTATTTGGGCTGCTCTTCTCTCTCTCTCTCTCTCTCCCTCACTCACAATCTCTCTTTCTCTCTTCTCTTCCTGAATAATAATTCCCACCCTCGGCGACCATCCATCAACCCTGAACGAGAACAAGTACCGCTAAATTATTCCGCGCGGTGAACATGAAGAATTCACCCTACGTTGTCGCGGGTTTCGCCTTTTTCGCGAATTAATCCGAAAAATACGGTGTTTCCGCGGGGTCCACTTTTTTTTTTTTTTTTTTTTTTGAGCTGGAACTACTTAGAAGAATTACGGGAGAGCTCAATCTCTCTATTCAACTTTATTCACAAAGTCAGGTCACAAGAGCTTTGTTCGCAGAAGTTTTTTCCAGTGGTTTGACGACCGTTATGGATTGATGCATGCGCGATTATAACCAACTTTCAAACCGTTGGCAAAATGGTGGTTCGCCAATCAAGGGCGTTGACGAGGAGCGTCGTGCGGGGTTGAAGCAGCAGATAATAATTGTGTTAATTTACCTACGTGGATTTACGGTCGAAGCCCGAGTTCCCACTGCGAACGTTTAGGTCTCGTCCTACGTGAGCGGGATCCGGGAGATTTCAGCGTTACGATTTACGAGAGTCCAAGCGTTTACAGCGGGAAACGCCACTGGTGCAATATGTACTGGCTCTACCGCGACTGAAGGAGAGCCCGTCTTAGTTAGGTTAGTTTCGGAAATAGCGTATCAAAAAATCCCATGAGTGTTTTTTCTGAATTTATAATACGAAGACGATTTTTGTTGGCCTCAAGTAGTCCAGCTCTGCTCAAATACATTCCAATTTCGTTTGCACAGGCACCCTCTCATGAAATTTATCAATCGAGGACCGAATTCGAGGAATTCATTATTCTTCAGCCTATTCTTGAAGTGTGGATTTTTGTTAATAAAGACGGTCGTTTTCTTATTTCGTTGATAGGTACCTAAACATCGTTTTGAATAGCCCTGCAAACACTCGAGAAACGATTTCGACTCCAACAGATTTGGACAACTCCAATAACCCCAATAACTTTGACAACAGACGTAAACAATCAAGCGTTTGGGGGAGAGTAGCGAGGAACAATTAGGAGCCGATTTGATTTCAAACCGTGTGTAGCGTGTGCTTGTCATCGATTTGCGATGGAGCGTGTGCACGTAGGACGCACAACACAGTTGCCATGGTTTGATCTGAAAATCGACTGGCTAAAAATAAAATATTTATCCTATTTATAAAATATGAATAAAATAAAAACGCCCAGAAATTAACGCTTTCTCTCTTTTTACAAGCCAATAAACGTTATTCGCCTGCCAAATACCTTCTACACTGATCTAAGCTCGATTACGCATTGTTTCCAGGAACAGATCACCTTCAGATGGCCCAACAGCCTGATGATCTATACTGACGGGTCGCTTCACAATATGCAAACATCCTGCTCCTTTTATGATGCCAGTAACGAAGAAATACGTTGTTTCAACTTGTGGAATAAAGCGTCGATTTACACGGCCGAATGTTAAGCAATCCTCGTTACAGTACTCGAGCACTCTTCTCACGTCCAACTACTCCACCATCCTGTTATTGTCAGACTCCAAAAGAGCCATAACCTGAAGGTCACCACTCACCTCAACCACATAGAAGCAGCCATAGCTATACAAATCCACCGAATCAAAAAAGGAAGAAAGAAGGTCACTTTGTGCAATATTAAAAGCCCCTCAAGCATCGTAGGAAACGATATTACTGACGCAGAAGCAAAATATGCCCTGTTCATGATAGTGCCCGACTCGATCTTTTTCGAGATTTTGCTACATACAAAAATCCTCAGCCCTTTAAATTCGGACACCATACTCCCTGAAAACGAGGCGGACATCTACGTACGACTTTATGAGTTTATGAAAAAAGTGCACATTTCAGTTTAAATCAGTACTCACCTAAGCGGACAATATGACTTCAATTATTAGTATGTTATTTTATTTTATATATCTCATTGTTATTTTGGCTGTATAAACTTGTCTTTGAAGCCAATGAAGGATTTAAAAGAAGAAACAAAGATCGTTGCAGGTGACCCTCTCGGATTTTGATCAAACTTGGCATAAATGTTTGTTTTTACAGTGGTTTTGCGAAATGTCCCGGGTTGCCTAGATACGGTATAGGTCTTAATTCCGATAATTTACAAAACCTGTATGTAGTTTTCATAACTCCGTTGTTTTTTGACTTACAGATCGCAAAAAAACTTCAAAAAAATCTTTTTTTGAAATTCTAATTCTTTTTTTTCTTTTTGAAAATTTTAAAATATTTTTTGAATGTAATCCGCAATTTTCAAAAATTTTTCGGGATGTTTTTATGTTCTTTGATATGTAATCAAAGTGAGAAAATTTTGGTGAAGGCAATATTTCTTATAAGGGAAATATTTAGCGTCAAAGTTACTGACTTTTGTCTTATGCGTTACTAACTTTTGGCATATGCACAGTTTTGGTCGGCCCGGTACACAGTTCTTAAATTTCTCTATGTTATCAATGTTTGGAAGTTGTCAATGGGTGAGACAAGTCTTTAATCATTATTAAAGTTATTATTTAAGATTAAGCTTGTGGCTTACAATTTCGCATATATCAACATGGAATTGTACGGAACAGGTGAAATGTAGAAACATTATGTATCTGTGCATTCGTTATAGCATGAATTTATTTTGCAAAACTCATTCAGTTAGCAAAACTTCAAAATTAGAAACAGGGCAAAACATATGGCACTCAAATTTTCTATCTGTACTTTTTTATATTTTAAATTTTTTACCTGAATATTGGGAACAGCTCTCACAAAACACAAAACACAGAAGATATTTAAAAGACACATTTATGATCAAAAAAGGTTTGACGTGGAATCACCCAGGGTTTAAAAGAAGAAAAAAAGAAGCTTCAACCCGCCGGTATCGGTTGATTCCCGCTCACAAAGGACTATATCCCCCCACCCCCACGTTTCCCAAGTTTCCGGTGGCAAATCTTAATAACTTACTATACAAAGTGGTGATAGATGATTGCATGTTCATCTTCTTCGTTACTGTACTCGCAATATGTAATACACCGACTTGGTTTCCAGTGAATCCTCTTTCTCTTCTTTCCTTGGAATCCTAGCTTGATTTTGAATCTTTCAAGATATTTTAAACCATTCAACGATCAATTTATGCATTAATACGAAGACGCTATGTGCTCACTCAACTGATGGACCTTCTAGTTTAGCTTCACATTTCTTAAACTTGACTACAAATACACTCGAATCAGATTCTTTCAAAAATTGAGAATCAGTACAACAATTTATAGAAGAACATCCAATGTTGCGGCCTAAATATGAACGTCGTTAAAAATCAGAACTGGTGTTGTCTTCATTCGGTTAGGGGTATGAGTCAAAGAACAAATTTGCGCATAGCTCAGCCTATGTTTAATTTTAGAAACTTGGATTAAACCTAAAGCTTTTTATCGCGTTTGGCGCATGTAAAAACCATTTGGTTTAGGAAACTAGAGTTTGGAAATTAAAGAAAGAAAAACTTCCTTCTACCTACATACATGTTGCCAACCATTGATTTGACAAACGGGACTGTTTGTTTATAATTTTCAGAAAAGAGACTGACTGTGTTATTTCCAGATGTTATGATCAGTTCTTTCATCCACATTCGAGTGAGTTCAACAGATTAAGTATTTTCTATCCGCTGAGCATTTACTCCAAAGGCTGTTTTTCCATTCGACTGACTTAACAATTTATTTTGATTTAACTGTTCGCCCTATAGTTTGTCGAAAAACGAATAAGTATTAAACGCTCTAGAAAACCAATAAAAATAATTTCATAGTATGACGCTATAACATTGTAATTGATAATTATCAAACTCTTCAACAAAAATAGTTTTCACAATATCATATCATCAACATCGGAGATGTGTTCATACTGTTTACTGCATGCATTTATTTATTTATTACGGGCAAGCCCAATATACATACTACGATAGCATAATACAAAGGACTTGGAAGATAAATTCTCTACTAAAAACCCGTAGAACAGCAGAGCTTAGTGCTTATCGCAAACCGTGAGCGAGGTCTAAGAATAGACCTAGCCTGGCAGAAACTACGTTATCTGTTCAACAGAATAAACGACAAGTGAGGTTCAAATGGTTTGTTGGCCGTAGAAACCTAATGTAAGTTACTAGCCCAGGCGTCTACAAACATTTTGAACATGTTTTGAAACTGACGTATGTACAGGGTGTACAGCGTATGATCCGAAAATCTTCGCACACGTGTTCTACAACTAGTTTCCAACAAAAAGTGCCTCCAAGAGATTTTTTTTTGGAGGCTTCGTTTTTGAGTTATTTCACTTTTAAGATTTTTTTCGTGTTTTCGAACTTACGTCACTAAAACGGCCGTAACTCCGAGGAAATTGAGATTTTATGCAAAAAACGCGTATTTTCAAGCACATTTGAGGATTTTTTTTTTTTTTAAGAGAATAAAACCTACATAAATAAAACTTTCTTCTTTTTCTGAGTTTAGAATGTATCATGTCAACGGCTTTACCTAAAAAATTTAAGTTTGAGTGAGCGCATCCGCGGAATGAATTGATGTAAATCAACTGTTAAATGTCTCCCGTTCTTTCTGATATCGTGAGGTTTGATCCCGTGGTTTGTTACGATTTCCTCTTCTTATCGTTGATGGAAACATCGTCACTAGCAAAATGTTGAGTATGATAATGTGATTAACGGTCAAAGGTAGATCCACACACCCGTTCGATCAGATCAAATGTGCTTGAAAATACACGTTTTTTTTGCATAAAATCTCAATTTCCTCAAAAAAAGTTCCCTCTAAAACCTAAAAATTAAATATACTATTGGAAAGCTAAAACTTATGCAGCATTTTTTTAGCTTACAGGCTCAAACGTATCATTAAAATTGAGGGGGACTAATGAGCCATTAAAAAAAGAATTTTTTTTCAAAGTTTGACAAAATTTACTTTTCAGGCTCATTTTTACCCCTCAGTTCCTTTTAAAAAATTATTATTAAAGACTGAGACGATAGATAATTTTACGCTCTTTACAACGGCATACTTAGATAAGCAAATACTTCGAAAACGCCGGAGTTACGGCCGTTTTAGTGACGTAAGTTCGAAAACACGAAAAAAATCTTAAAAGTGAAATAACTCAAAAACGAAGCCTCTAAAAAAAACTCTAAGAGGCACTTTTTGTAGGAAACTAGTTGTAGAACACGTGTGCGAAGATTTTCGGATCATACGCTGTACACCCTGTATATTTATATACCACATCTCGGGGAAGAGGATTTGGAACGTCGGTGCACCCCCGGAATGAAAACCACCGCTAGCGCTACCTACCAAGTATTTGTCACAGCCCTTGGGGTTTGGATCGTCTCAGTTTACATGCAATCGTCCGTGCGGGTGGTCTTGTCATAAACATTCCATAGCGGGAGTTCCGAATATTGTTCTTAATCCGTTTAAATTATTTATACTTGCTCTCCATTATAATTTCCTCAACATCAATCACGTTAACGTTCACATCATAAATATCCTTATATAAAGTTCTCCGTTAGTATTATTTTCGTTTAGTATAACCCCCCCCCCCCCCCCCTTTGCTTAATAACCAAATCTTACCATGGAGTATGATTCGGAAGACGAGGAAATTATAATATTTCCAGTATTTCATTATATCGGCCATCTGACAACCTAAATACGATATACATAACGACGCTTAAAGTGCAACATGTCGTATCTCAGTTTTTGGCTGCTTCGAGTTATGCACATTACTTGAATGAAAAAAACGCGGGGAATCGAATAGAACAGTTGATTTTGGGCTAAAATCTATATTAGCGCGTATATCGTGCTTTTTGCGAACTTATCATATCAAAAAGTCCTAATCAACTTGTCGTATCTAATCAGTTTTTTGTCTCTCCTGAAAAGTTGAGACATATGAGATACGACATGATGCACTTTATTCTATATATTATATAGAATAAATTGACTCACGAACGAGGAGATTCATCAACTGCGAATTCAACGTACCGTCTTCAATCTGGAACAAACAAAATAAATATACTCGTAGATATATAAAAAAAGACTATCTGATCGAGTGTGGTAAAATAAATACATGAATGATTAAAATGTAAAATATATATAATTGAAACAGCGATTCATTGACAAAATGCAACGGGGCCAATTCACCCAGACAATAACGCCTTCAAACTTTGAGTTCTTTAGCTATAGCGGATGGAATAATCACATGATCGAGTTGAGATTTGTGTGAGACTATCAAATCCGGCTTTACCCTATACCGTACCATACGCACTGGTTTATTGATTTGTGAGCAATGCATTTCCAAATGAAAGAACGAGACTCATTATTCGGGTTAAATTTCTCCAAGAGATATGTTGGCATCATGTTTTCTTATTGTTCAATTATTTTTTATTTAACCGGCATTATTTGGCCAATACAAGGTTGAAAGGCACAGCACTAGCATTCTCTGGTGTCTGATTATATAGATATTTACACTACGATCCAAGTTAGATTGGAGATTCCTGTAGCTATCTAAACAGCCGAAAAGTTGTATTCGTACTTTGGAAGACCCCTATAATTGCGTTCTCCCGCCAACCATAACAGTGTTGGTCAGAGAACTTCTATCTGTATCTGGAAGGAAAAAAGTTCATATTACAGGCGCCGAGCTGAGCGATAAAATAAACACGATCTCAAATCGTCCCACGGAGCTCGTCGGGGCGTCTTCGATCAAATACGCCCCAACTCCCCTTCGGCTGCTCTCGGGAAGATTGATCACGTCTCCCAGGCGATCCGCAGCATTTTCGCCGTATCTCCGCAACATACGGCCGGATCCGCGAGCACATCAGCGGTTCTCCTATTGGCACTAGATCGCGCTCCCAGCACTCCCGTTATTGCTCTCACCACCGACGAGCAATTCGTACTTGTCTGGCGGGAGATAAGATAAGGAAGTGCAAGGTGTAAACCAGCGTAGGTACAAACGACATACCTACCATAAGGCACATGTGCAGGGGGTGGCGCAGCTGTGGCGTTCCATATGGTGTTTTTCCTCTTTCTTTTTAAACACGAACCCGTTGGCCTTCTCAGGCCGAGTCCGCTCGGAAACGATTACGATTCTAATCTCACAACATTAACACAGCTAAATGAGTTCACTATCGCTCGAGTTGCATTAAATATAACGTGGATGGTTTGCTGCCAATCGGTAGGTACTATGAAAAAATACAATATATTTGAAAAAATATATAAATATACATATGCAACAGCCAAACGTATCATTAAGTAATGCGTGGACGTCCCCATGTTCAGTTTTAATCAGTCCAGCCTCTCATTGTTGTCCAAAAGTCCTTAATCAAGATTCTCCTAAAAAAATGCAAACGTTTCCCTTCTGTGGAGCTGCTCAAACTTTTTCAAGTTCCTACTTTGGTGGCATCGATAAATATTACAACCCTGATAGAAACATATAAATTTATTCAGTCTGGAGCTTTCCAGGTAAATAAGTCTAAATCTAATCTTAGATTACGATTAGTTAAAAAAAAAATCTAAACAATGTATGAACCGTAACAAAGCAGAACTGTATTTTGGTCATAGTGATGAGTCACTTATCATAATGTAATATCGTAAATAATAATAATAATTTTTTTGTCGTGAAAAGGAACCTAAATTTGCCACTATGCAATTATTATAGTATTTTTAAAAAATATTATTGATCTGTACTTACTACTATAAAATGCGACTCCTCTCCCAAGCACGAGGGTTTCCTCATATGGGGGAGTAGCATTCACAGTTGTGTTTAAGTTGTATTTCTGATATTGTTAAGAAAAAAAAAATTGTATTATTCCACCATGTTTTGTACTTTAGCTAATAAATGAATGAATTTAAAATTAAGAAAAAAAATCAAACTTATCCTGAACAACAACAAACAATCCTGAAAATTACCCCGTCCATTCCTTTCTTCCACAATGAAATTTGAAACTGAAATTTGGCTCATTATTTTACTTTGGAATTTCAGTGCTTGATCGGCTAATACCCCCGACATTAAATACATAATCCCCGAGGTCTGTTGAACAACTCGACGAGACAAAGTTGGGGTCGAACAAAAACTAGTAACTAGAAACATATGAAATTGGTTAAGTTGATCCCTATTGTACCCTTCCAACAACGCTGAAGTTTGCAACTCCGCTTGTTAGCATCTCCGCCAGAAACCTTAAAAGAATAATTTTTTGTTTCTTAGGCTCCATTTGAGAACAGAATAAATCATCAGATAAACCATGAATTCGACAAAAGCTGCAAATGAAGATGCAGCTTTATTTCGTCAGAAAAAAAAAACTAGTGGAGTATTCACTGGAGGTGGAACCACTTTATCGAAATTAGATGAAAATTGGGTCAACTATGATTTCAACGAGGCTATATGTACAGGCGGACAGGCTTCAACGTATAGTTGAGGCCCTCGTGCCAGCATTAGGGGCACAACCAAAGCTCACAAAGAGCAAAGGTAGCAAGTTGGCCACAAAAGTAAGAAACGTTCCAGATCCAACGTGAGTAGCTTCGACTCAATGCTATGCATCGCCGCCCCTTCAAAGGCTAAGCTTGTATCTTCAAGTCTTTTTGGATTTGTTTAAACATTGGAAAAACGTGATTAGAGACGTCTAGACATGGTTAGGGGTAGTTGAGGGAGGTTCAAGCCACCCCAATCATCCCTAAATATATTATGGTCAACCCCGGTACTGGCGCAAGTGGTGAAATGTGCTATCGAACCTGGGATGCCTAAGGTACAGGCCGAACGCGCTATCACCTGAGCTACGATGACTCGGAGGGGATAAGACCTTCAGGTGGGAGGTACTCACGTCAGGTGTAGAACGTCTCGTCACCAAATTCGGGCAACATTACCAATTTGATAAGCAATTGAATGGTAATATTCCTTTATAAATTCCATGAAAACGCACATTTCTTCAAAGCTAGGAATTATCCCTTCACAATTTTGGAACTAGAAAGAGAAAACCCTTTTCGCTATATCAACTAATTGGCTGCATCAGCAGGCAGCTATTAGTCCACACACTTTCTTTCTTCCAAACGATAGGATTTAACTCCTGTCTCCTTGTGACATACTGTTTCTCTCCTAACGTATCTTCGGTTAATATTCGTTACATATGGCGATCTACCCGCCCAAATTGTCCCCAGCTCGCAACTCCGCATACCATAGAAGTGCACAAGATTTCTAATTAACTTCCCTTTTCCTCGTTTTAATGGATTTCTACAATTTCGTCTCAAGTTATTTAGCTCGAACTAACCGACTTTTATCCCCAACGACTTGAAGATTACGGGAAAATCAATCTCGAGCAGACCACGTGTGGGCCGATAAAACAGCACGTTATTAAAGTACACAACTGCAGTTAAGTTAGATAGACATATTTAATTGTCAACGAAATGACGGAAAAAAATCAATTGCGCTCCTCTTACCAAATGAACGACAAGCACAATAAGCCAATATTTTATTTGATATTAGTGTCTCACGTTTCTCACCGAAAGGAAGATTATATGGCCAGACAGAAAAAGTATGTTTCTTCAACTTACCGAAAACTGGAGCTCAATTAGAGCAAGTTTACCTCGTCTATCTGTCAGTAACTACTGATGAAGTTGAGTAATTTTCATTCATGAGTGGCACGATACTTCAGAGAATTAGCTTAAAAAAGAATAGAAAAAGGAGACGGTAAGAAACTTGATGTATATATGTAAGATTCGGACATAGGTCATGCTGCAAGACTAGGTTGAGAGGCGAAGCTTTGAACCTCCTTATTCGTGGTGTAGATATTTAAAAAAAATTATAAAAAAGGTCTCCATGGTCTAACTGGGTTACTCTCTGTAGAATCAGACTGATTCATCAATCTGGAAATTCAATTTGCGAAATATGGAAAGGAGAAAGGAAAATACAATAAGATTTATTATAGTCTGCAATCGGTAGAAAAGCCGTTGACAACTCAAAAGGGCCGTTGAGGGGAAATAAATGTTCAACGGGGACGTAAACAGGACCAATTACGGCGACGTTCCCCTGGCCCCTCATTTCATGAAACGGCAATTACCGGCCTTTCATAATATCGCGTCAACGGGCATCAAATAATTTCATCTTTCGCGGGAGAGAAAAGCCCCGCCGCAATTTCCACTGGGATGAAAATCCGCAGGGGCTTGTATAAAGTGAAATTCAAGCCTTTGGTAAACAACAAACTTGAGACCGCGGTGGAAAAAGGGGAAAACCACGTGGCCATTTAAAAGGGAAAGCAGGTAGTTGGTATATGGTTGGGACTGAGGGAACAGAGGAAAGAAGTGGGAAGGGGAAGTTCCTTGCGTAACGTTATATAAAAAAATGGGCCAAAACGCGATTTCGCTATGTAATCAATGACAGGAAGGGGAAATTAGATATTGAATGAGGGGGATTACATATGATAATATTTACCAGTAACACCTCCGAATTAACACTCAACCAACAATACTCAACTAAAATACTGCATAACTCAAAAACAACAACACAAGAAACAAATAATAAAATATATAAAAAATATTTTCCCCACAATGACACCTGAAATGGGAAGTAATCCTCGTCTACATTTCCATTTTTATGACTCTATCTATGCTTCACACCAAGACTTCCCTGATGATGCACTGGAATGTTAGGCGAAACTCGTAGAAAAAAATGACAAGCAAACATCTAACGGGAAGAAGCCATTAATAAATTCTTCATTCTCATCCACGAAATAATATGCCAACTAAAAATAGGATTTTTGTGTTTCTAAAGATATCCTGAGTACACCCCAGATATACCTAGCGCTAGAGTTAATCAGGACTGCGTTCATTCGTCGTGATGGTGCAGGCATATGATACCTGCCTGTGGTACCCAGATCTCCTGAAGAGGCAAAGTTATACCAATGCGAAACGTCAGAGCTGAAGAAGGAATGACGAAATAAAGTTTAAAAAACGGTGCAGACTTCTAGAAAACTCGCCTGTATTCCTTGTGGCTAAAGTTGATTGATTTATTATTTTCAATAATGAACCTTTTTAATCGACCAAGAAAAACAAATGTTCATTACCCTCAAAATTTGTAACTTTCAAAAATTTAATTTAAAAAAAAAAAATCTGTTTTCTTTACGCTTTATTCTGAAATCAAATCTTCAAGTCTTTCAGCGAAAGAACGGGTTTTAAAAATATCTTGATTCTAAATAGAGATATCACATGAAATGGCACACATGATATGGTCTACGGTGCAGTTCTAACGGTATTCCATTGGTATTTTCCACCATGGACAGTTCATGATTTACATAACTAGTATTTACAGGTGTAGGCTTTCTCGCAGTGAACGGTTTCTGTTCGGCTGATGTTGGTGTCAATTTACGCAAAGTTGGAATTTTTTATATGCCGTTTTAAATCTCGCGTTAGTTACGCTACATTATGATCAAATTCATTAGTAAATCAATGGAAGGTAATGCTCCTTGAAATGAACCAAACTTAACTTAACTTAACAACTTAACTTAACAGATTCTGTACAGTTCAAGAAACCACTTTTATACAGAATTAACGTCAACACAGACCAAGGAAACCATAGTTTGCAACAAAGTCGGTGGTTATTATTGAAAAGATTGCAACAGACACTATAAGATGAAAAACAAACAAAACCTGTCAATGTGTAATCCCCAATCCTTTGGCCTAAAAATTTCTTGGTGAATCGTAGAAAATATATCTTGAATTCCTTTCCAATCTACTATTCACGGCAGGAAACATAAAGTTGAAGACAGAGTGAGACAATTCAAAGAGAAGCGAGTGAAAGTTTGTCGGCAACTTTGTCACTCTCCTGTAAGTTCCAACGTTAATTACGAATTACGAAATTCGGGATTGTTAGTCAACTCGTGTTGATAAACGACTTCCTCTGAGATCAATGAAATCCACAGCTGATTGTGAGAGCAATGCAAGAAAATTTGTATATAACTGTTCACTGAAGGTCGATAAACTATTAAGTTTAAATTCATTAAGTTTGAAGAGAAATTAAATTCACATCTGCCAAGATCAGAATCGAAGAACAAGACTATACCTTTTTTTGGATGTTTGTAGTTTTGTAAATGATTTCTGTAAATGATATTTATTACGATCGGTGAAGATGATGATGCAGCTGCCAAACCATTTCTGCATCGCTTTCTCATAATCTGTAAAACTAAACGACACTGAAAATAGAAGTTGTGGTATTTGAGGCATTTATCCGAAATCGCCCGCATAATTCAGTACCTTAACTCGGCAATAAAAAAACAACAGCGGAAAGTGAAACACGTTCCGATATCCGTGCACAGAGAACATTTGAGTGAAGTGCTTCGTGCCGTCCATGTAAACAGAGCAACGGAAGATCGGAGTCACAAGGGAAAAATAGAATTCCTCGATTTACGTCTTCCTTAAAACGTCTGCCAAGTTGGGTGTGTACATACTTTCCACGTCTCGGTAATATAAACGTATAGATCTTCAGAAATGTTTTAGATAATCTCGATAAATGTAGAATATAACCTTCTTAAAACGATTCACGAGAGGGAAATGCCAAGAGACACCCAACGCCTTCAAAAGATCGACATACTGAGAAACTTTCGCGCTGATTCTATGAGGCTCATTTGAAAATTTCGGTCACATTTTGGTATCGACTTTTCTAAAAAAAAAAATTGAAACTTGATCTTTCTAAGTTTCTAATCAATCACTGCGGTTCTCTCGGCATATTACCCAAGTGAGCAAACATAATCTTGTACCGTTCTGCTGATACACCATTTTGAAGAAAGGAACTTTTGTAGGGAGTGAGGTATATACTACTATGTTTTCCCCTCTTGAGCCTCCAACCTCCCTGGGAATCGACGCTCAAGTCTTTCAGTTTAGGCGAGTGGAACAGCACTGATTAGCTTAATTTTAGCAACAGTAAATACTAAGCTTTCCTTGCCAAAATCTCACTTGCTACGAGCAGATCTCACTCCCTACAATTTAATGGGCTATTGGCTGGATATTGTAGGGTGTGAGAGAGTAGGGAGTGAGGTTAAAGCCTTTCACCGCCTTTACAGGCCACAAATCAATTGAAACTGGTTGTACCAAAATCTTGTCAACGAACTTCCAACAACTACACTAATTGTCAACAAGTGTGATCAAGTTTCATTTACCACAGTCAGAATGTTATTGGAGTAGTGGGAGTTAAAAAAACCATACTGATGCCTCCAAGGATGGTTTGGTTTTCCCGGTCGAACTGACTGGGAAGGTCTAGGCAAAACAGAAGCAACTTCATGAACACCCTTTCCTGTCAGTTGGGGGCTACTTTTCAAAACATTGTAGGGAGTGAGGAAAAGCCGTGTGACACTGAAATAATGGGTTGATAAGGCTCCTTGATTTGATCCAATTTTTTTTCCTGAGGCCCATTGTAGATGGTATGTTCTTCCATAGTTAAGTAGATATAACAGCCCCAATAAATATTTCGCTGAGGAGTGACGATGGAAGTTGTATACCTCTAGTCAGTGACAGCTGTATGGAGTGTGAAATACGGACTTTGTTATTTTCTCCTGACCCTCTATTCACAACTTTTATATACTTTTCTATGGAACATGTACCCCACATAGGAGGAAATTTTAGAACACTTACAAAACTGTATTTATTGAGATTTGACGGCAATACTGATCAGTGACATAAATGTGATCGAAATTTCGAAATTACCCATCTCAGTTACACAAATGACAGGATCGTGTTGAAATTGATAAAACATCATCAAACCATTCTTCATAGTTTGAAGGCGATACGGCCACTGGAACCAAAGAAAATGAGGCTCAGTAGATTTAACGTGTGCGTCTAGACATTTCAACATATAATAGGCAGAAGATGAGATGGGTACACACACGTAGTTCACAACACATTGGACCTATCAAAAACATGGCAGTGTGACTTTTGAATAATTGAGCCCAATCAAAAGTTCAATTAAACACCCGGAGGCTCGTTTTGATAAGCTGATACTCCGCAATCATCACTTCTTTTCTACCCCATTCGACTGAAGTCTTTAAATTTCATACACATCATCCGACCGTCCGGAAATCCACATTTCTCACTACAATACGTAATTGCTCTAGTCCATAAATTACAAAAACAAAGTTTATCTGCTACCACGATATTTAATTACTAGTTGTAGATATTGGAGAGAGAAAAAAAAAACAGTTCGGTTTAGTGAATGTATCACATGATTGATTTCTGAACAATGAAACATACAGGGGACCATCTGCAGCCTAACCCACTCGTTCCCTGACAAATGTCATTAAAATCGGATGAAGATTGCAGGAAGTAGACTTGTACCAGGGATCCATGTTGCAGCAGATTTTAATGATACTGCGTCATTGTTCATATGAGATCATTAAACCGTTTTCCCAAACTAACCTGTGAAATTCAGCATGATCGGAAGATTAGAACCTGAGAAAATCATGTTTAGTGGATTTTATGTTTGAGCATGGGCAAACTTACGAAGTGATTTATGAGCAATGTTACACATAGAGGACTACCAGTAGCTAAACCGCGCATACCCTGAAAATGTCATTAAAATCGAATAAAAACTGTAGCAATCCGGGTTGTTACAATGGTCTGAGGACATACGGACAAACAGACATACAGACAGTCCGACACGGAACGAAAGTTGTTCAGAATAATCTAGTACGCAATGTACGAGTAAAAACTTTGATTTTGGAGAAAAAACGCTTTTCATCTCCCGAAAATGAAAACAACCCCCCTCTACCTTTAGATAAACTTGGAAACAAAACTCAAATAAATTAGATTAAATTATGGAGCTAGAACGGACTGGCAACTGGGTTGTTTCAAGTTTCCTTGAAATTGGCATCAACATAATAATACACAAACCAAAAGTCACTTTAAGGCGAGTTGCAGAACCAACAAAATTTGCGGTGACAATACGAAATTATTCGATACGATTCGGGGGAAAGGGGAACTTAAAAATCTGGATTGGGCTTCCTTAGAGCGGGGATCGCCTAAATGCTTCCAGAGTTGACAGCTCCGCAAGATTTCCACGGAAAACCAACTTCCCTAACTCGATTTACTCGACGGGTCATCCGAGTTCGTAACGGATGACGGAATCTCAAACCGAATCAATTATTCAAATAAGTTGAAAGTTAGACATGTATTTTGCGACGGCGGGAGAAGGAGGTATTGGCCCAACTTTCGAATAACCAATAGAAATTCGAAGGGCCTTCATCGCGAGCTAAAGAATTGTACCGCAAAACTTCATTGTTCTGTAGGGTGTTCACGGTAGATTTCAAGATATGAGGCGAAAAAGCTTCACTTGGCGCCTGAAGATCTTAATTATTGTTCACGCAAGAGACCTCCGAAGTGTTTTGTTTATACCTCCTGCTTCGTAACCTTGTTTATTGCTTGGGTTCACCGATTGCAAACCCTATCGCCGGCTTGTGCGGCTTCCTTATCTCCAGCTTCCACCCCCCTTCTTCTCCTCTCACCAACTGAATCCACGCCGCCGCTTCGAGTCGTACAAACCTCGACGCGACGCTATCCACCATTCGTTTCCACGACTCGAAATAGTCGCCAATTTGAATCACGGGTCATCAGCATCCCGTGATCGTCCCAACGTTACCAAAATATCTTTAGGTTTGCACCTGCCACGAAGGCAAATAAGCCAGGATAGATTTTTGGTAACTTTTCCCCGCCACGTCGGGAAATAAGGCGAAAAAGCTTCACTTGGCGCCTGAAGATCTTAATTATAACTCCCTGGCTGCTAAAATTAACCTGTGGAATCCCTCATCTCGTAGGCTCTCAAGAGATGTTGGATTTATGCTGTAATTGGTTCGGTGGCCGGATGAGTTGGGGTCGCTGTCATGATCTCTTTTGGACATCATTTTCCTCCACTAGTAACTCATATAACCGCCAGGCAACAACACTGATGAATCGAGCTTTCCAAGATTGTCCCGACTTGGATACTTTTAAGCTATGAGTACAAGTATTTGAAAATATAATAATAAGTAGCCCCTAACAGATCAGCCAACAACTGGTTTTCAACAGTAGCACTCCTCCATTGGAAAGGTACACACAAGGAAGAAACATTAGAACAAAAGAAGATTCTCTCGGCCATCTTTCTTGATGTGCCTCAAGCATTCGACAAGGTCTGGCGAAGAAGTAAGAAACTCCAAACCAAACGGAAGATGCTATGTTATCAGTAAACCGAGTTGTTCGAATTCTGCCTATCAGAACAGTACTTTCACACCAAACAGGACCAAATGAGAGGGGAGGGGGGGGGGGGTTACTGAGGGCCAATGAAAACGAAAGCTGGTGTGCTACTCTTAAACCTGGGGGACCTACCCTACTCTTGAACCTTCTACACACAAGCGACTTACTGGAAGTTTCTCATAACAGCAGAGCAAGATTTGCAGTAATGAGCCAATTTCAGAACTTAAAAAGTCCCTCATCAAAATCGCTCATTGGAGGATCAAATTGAATGAAGTGAAGTCGGTGCACGTTGATTTGACCAACTGGTACACCAGCTTTTGTCCTCAACAATATGGCGATACCCTATGCGGATGAAGCCAAATACCAGGGCATGACGATAGATGAAAGGAACACTAAAAAAAGAAGAGAACTGAGCTCTTATTGGAAGGATGTACTGGCTGATCGACCGATACTCCTCAAGATAATTTTTAACAAGCTGCTTCTTCATTGTTGAGCACTGGAACCAGTTTGGACGTATGCAGCGTTGTAGGGCTGCACAGCTCCATCCAATACACAGATTCATCAACGTCTCCAGGACTCTGTACTACGATCTGTCACTGATGCACTGTGGTACTTACGAAATTAGGAACTACACCATGAACGTCAGGCCGATGAGTGTGGATGAGGTGATAAAAAAAAGGGAGACTAAAATATCACGTGAATAAGTAAGCTGTGAAGCTCCTGGATGAGCAAGATCTAACTTGACCCCTTACGAGTCTGAAACCGCAAGAACTTGTGTAGGGAGTGAACGTTACTCGTTCTAGAGAAATGAGACAAAGTTATTCATCTCAGAACCTGATTAATGTATTGTAGTTATCAAGCTAGAGTTATATTGTGTATGTAATAAAAGATTTAAAAATGCATTTCTCCCCTGAATGTTTAGTCTATCTTGATTTACTTTTTAATTTTTGTTATATGTATACCATAGTAATTTTGTACCGGGTTTGCCCGAATTGAATAAATAATTAAGGTTATTTTCTTTAAAATTATTGAGGAAACAGAACTTCCAATTTTTAATGACACGTTTCCGAATAAGGATCAAGGTAGCCATGTCAACTGCCGAGAGTAAACGTCATTTTTCGGAGGATTTATTGTGACATATTTTCTGTGTTTGATCTCGTGAAGAGTGAGATGATGCAGTTTTACCCACGATTTTATCCCTGATATTGTATCGGATCGAATGTGGCAAATTAGTTCCCGCGATTCAAATAACCGTCGAAGCCAATCAATTCGGAACTGGACGTCAGCATAGCGGAGGCGTTTGATTTATTAACAGCTCTCGCGCCTCCCCCGATGTCGCGAAAGTTAACGCGATAACAATTATTGATAAATGACTCGAATTGTTGAGGGTAAATTGAGGGCTGGCCTGGGCGGAGGGGAGGGGAGAGAGACGCAAGGAAGGGGGTTGGAGGGGAAGGGAGGGAGAGGGGAAAGATCCTCTCGGAAACCGACGTTGGTGGGGGTAAGGAGGGGAAGGCGGAACTGTTCGAAGCCGGAGGGGCGGCAAAGGGGCGTTCGACCTTTCATTAAAGGCCACTTGACGTGGAAAAATAAAGGGAACAGATTGCCTGCCGCCTTCCTCATCCCTCGGGGAACGTTTCGGGGGCGGTCGCCATATTACAAGGGGGGGAAAATGTAATGAATCCGGGGGCGGCAGAAAAGCCCTCTTTATTCTTGCCGCCTCCGGACCAGCCACTAACCAAACCACTTTCCCCGCGTTGCGGACATTCGGGGCCCTCAAACTTATTTCCTTTGAGCTTCGATTTAATTAACTACCTTTAGAGTAGGGATGAGGCGCTAATACTATAACCAGTTAAAATAACTAGTTATTGCAATAACCAGTTATCCGAAAGCAGTTGTATTCAGAATAACCTCTTAGCGCAAGACTCTTAGCTTGGAACTTAAGATGAAGGGAGTTGTTGACGCTTATAATCCTCTCTGCCTGGCTTCCGCCTCAGAGTTGACAAGGGATTGGAGTAAGTCTGATAACGAGTACCTTGGACGCCACTACAGGTAACTATCAGGGTTTGAGTCTACACTTACATTTAATTGGATACGGTACACGATTCCCAAACTACTGGAAAAGTTGGTTGTGGTTCAACTCTGGCCAATATTCAACTCATTCCTAGCTCCTGAGCTCCATGGCTTTGTTAGAGGACGCTCTATAGCGACGAACCTGGCTAATTTTCAGGACTATACGCTTTGTACTGTTGGGGAGGGTTATCAGGTGGACACGATGGCACAAATGGTGTAGTTTCCTGCGTCTTCCCTGCCACTTCAGAGTTTCTCAGGGGTCGCATCGCAGCCCCCTCCTATTCAACCTTGTGATGGAGTCATCTCCGCCCTTCACCACACTGAGCTTCTGATCTATGCTGTTGACCTAAAGCTTTTCATCACCATCTGTGAACCCCCAGACTGCTTCCTCCACCAACAAAACCTACATGCCCTCTCTCAATGGTGCGACCACAATGACCTGACCTTGAAGCCGTCCGAATGTGCAACCGCCCCTTTCTACTGCTCCCACTGACCAGTCATTAACCCCTACTCAATTGGCAGTGTGTTGCACTTCCTTGGATGGATGGAGTTGTGGACTTTGGTGTGCACTAGGACTCCCTGCTCACCTTCTCTGACCACATAGGTAAGGTGGTGTCCCATGGAATACTAGAGAGTTCTATCATGCACCAGCCCTCCGTCCGTTATATGGAGCCCTAACTATGAGGGCAACACTGTACAAATCAAGCGATTCTACAGAGCTTTCCTTCAATATCTGCCTTACAAGCTCTCTTTTCCTAGCGATGAGCTTGCCCGCTGCTTCACACTGTGATCTCCGTCGTCTGTGTTCGGATGTATTCTTCCTTCAGAGTCAGGGTGAATTGCTGCTCCGGGTCTTGGCTTGTTGGGTTTCATGTGCCAGGCTTTTCTTCCTGCAAGGTCGGTAGCTACATGTACCGCTATCCATAGTGGGAAATGGTATGATTTTCTGGTAACATATACGAATTTAACCGACTCAACGCGGAAGGCACCGCACCGGTGCCAAGTGGGTATCACCCGCTCACGGAGGGCACCGGGGCGGTGCCCTGCTACGTAAAATGACTTCCTACTTTCGAGAAATTATCCTTCCCGGTGGTTTTAAACTAGGAGGGTTTTCAGTGTTGCCAATGGTTCGGTAAATCCATCGCCTAATTTGAATTAAAATGTGGAAGGCTTTCTCCTAGTTTTTTATTTTTCCAAAAGTTTTCCCATTTATAGTGTTCATTTCTTTTATATTCTAGTTATTGTTTCTCCTCTTGAGCTTTTTGAAGGATCTCCGAGGTAGGTAAGTCATACTTTCGAAGGTCAATGCTACGTCAACGAGCCCTTTTGTTGCTCTCTGCTCGTTTCAGTTCCTATTTTCTTAGTTCCTATGATGTTAAATTCGCATTTTTTCGCACTTATATTTTTGACACATATTTTTTATGATGAAAATGGTAAATAAGTACCTGAAAAAATGGATAATGAACCTTTTTGTTGCCCGATGTAAATACCACACCTTTCTCTGCTATTCGAACTCAACTCTTCCGTCATCTCAATGACCCTAATTGTGCCTTTCGCTTATCTCAGTGAGTATCTTTCGTTCTTGGAGGACTAATTGTTTTGTATCATCATTATATTATAAGTTAGGTTACTACCTGTTTCCCTCTTGTAATTTGACTCGCCTCGTTTGTTTGAAATAGATACCGGCTTCATAACGAGTTATTTTACAAAGAGTCGTTGGGCCCCGCCAGTAGCTAGTTCCTGACCTGACTAATTTGTGTCGTAGAGTTAGTAGTGTATACGTGCGCTGGGAACAGACAACAAGTACCTAAATACCTACTCACTCCTGAAAAATGGGGGGGGGGGGGGTTCCAAGTAAATAAGTAGAAGGAATTGATTTTGACCTCAGTGTCTTTTAGAATAGGTATTCCCTACCACGTGGCACTAAGCATGGATGTATCCCCAATCAAATTCAAATTTTTACAAACAAATTCTCCATTGAAAGTAGATTTCAGAAATTTCCCAACACAAATCATCCAACCGAATTTTCAAAAAATGAACAAATTAAATGGCTTCACCATTTCAGAAAGCTGAGGACTCCTCCCAAACTCTAGTTCAGCTTTCTGAGCACGAAATCCATAGTTGTGACGTTATTGTTATGTCAGAACTAATAATTCTACAATTTTTTTCAAATATAGAAATTTTTTCTTCTTTTAACCAACCAAAATATTTTGTCATTTTTATTAATTCGATGCTATGAAATCAAACTGTATCGACTGATGGGTGACAACTGTATAACCTACGAGGGACTGATCAATAATGTAAAGCGCTCCGTGGGTAATCTGCATATACCAATTATATATTTCATACTAATTGATGAGCTACGTGGGTAGTGAGATATCTATGTACATAACAGATCAAGCGATCGTGATTGAGCTGAATTGATGATTATCCACTTGGCCAAACATAAACAACTACAGAAAGTTTTGTTTATTAACTGAAACCAAGTTTTTAGAAAGTCGTCATTTTGATGTAATTTTGTTTTCATGGGAGTCGAATAGGCTAAATCTCCCTGTTCCACCGACATAATAACAATATGAACCATTTCGTTCTAGATTCTCGATACCGGTTGAGGTTCGACACATTTTCAGATGCAAACAAATTGGCAGTAGAAAACCAATATTCCATTGCTCTCTAAGAGTTGGGTGAGAAAGAAGTACTTCCATAAAAATTCGGATAGCCACCAGCACAGTTTAATCTTGTAAGAACATATTCTTGATGAATCCATTCATTGCATGGGAATCGATGGAGATATCGATCGGTAGATTTTTTCTTCTCGAGATCTACTCAAAAAGCACTCGTGATCGACCTTTTGAGCATCCCTGAACTAGACTCTCTTTTTCTTTGACTAATTTTTCAATACTAGCTATTATGTTGGATGAAGCAATTCGAAGAGAGTTCTACAAATTTAAGCCGATCACTACCGAACGCTTCCGAGAAAAACGAGGTTTCTCTCAAAATACGTAATGGTCACTTGATTTGACAAACAACGATTAAAAAGGTTAGCGGACCGCGGGTTGAAGACCACTGGTCAAAACCATCCCCCAACAACACGGAGCAAGCCAATCGTTGGGAAAGTAATCTAAAGCGAGTGAGAAAAATGTCATGTTGTGTTTACCACCTAGGACTCCAGCTGCTCTGACTTTAATATATTACACAGTCGTACACTCATACAGATATGATCCAAGACATTGAACTGATTATGGCTCGCACGACGGATTCACGTGCACTTTCCGTTCCCTTCAATTGAGCGCCGCTTCCGTCCCGAATCGATAGCACAAGGACGGCTTCCGACAAAGATACCGACCGAAAGAGAAACTTGGTAGGGACGAAGAATAGCAGAAGGTCCCTCTCGGTCGGGCAAGGAAGAGGGAACGGCCTCCCCTATTCTCAAAGGTGAGGTTAGAACATGCTTAATAAAAGGCCGGGAAAAAAATACTATAAAAAAAATAGCGAGGAGGAAGAATTGGGTCGGGAACGAAGGAATGAGCACGGGATAAGGTCCGCCTTCAAGGAACGACGGGAAGAAAAAGACATCCTTTTTTTTTACAGCAATTTTTCCTTTCTACCTCTATCTCGCGCACACCTTCCTTAACCCTGTATCCCAACGTTTCTTTAAAAAAAAAAAAAAGTATTTCTCCCTCTTCTTTACGTTCCCTCTAGCTTTTTCGTGGGTCCCTTCTTCGGCTTTTTCTGTCTGGAAAAGAAAATCCCCCTTCCCCACAAAAAAAAGTGGTAATAGAAGGGCCATTCGGACGGTATCTTACGGCTGTGAGATACGCCTTATCCATTCCACTCGCCTCGAAACTTTACTTCCCTACCAACGAGACTAGCGAAACGTGATTTTAACAGTGTTTTTATTTGTTTATTGCCGCGATAATTTAAAAAAAAAAAGGAAAAATACTTCAATAATGGAGAATAAACGAACGAGAATGTGTCTTACAAGCTTAATATGCACTTGAGACCACACAGGCCTAAATTCGAAGAGTTTCTGTCCCTCCGTGGAGTAGCTAATACCAAACTTGCTATCATAAAGAGTTACTAACATTGTAAAACAAAAAGAAAATGAAAAGTAGATGTAAATATATAGATTTTCCCCCATACACAGGGTGGGCACAATTTTTAGAACCAGAAATTTTTCTCCGTAATTTCCGAACCGAAAAAAATTCTGTTCTTCTTATTCTCATTCTTTCTTGAAAAGGGAGTTGAAAGAAAAAACCCATTGCAGGAGTATTTTGCACAACACGTTTTAAAATAAAAATGAAATGTCCCACACAAAGATTGCTCGAATTGAGAACCGAAGTAGGCCACGCACATGGCTGCTCTCATGACCGAGGAATCGTTAGTGACTCCTAAAATCTGTATATTGGTTTCAACCCCTCTTCAGAAAAAGAAAATGAACAACCCCGTGAATCAGAGTTCAAAAATAATAAAATATCATGTGCCACACTTGGGTTGTACGGAACATTTTCCCGCAGTTTCCGGGTTGCGCGTTTTCGCGTGCTCGAATATTGGGTTACGCGCGGCAATAAAAATCGATTGAAGTGTCAAATGTTCATGAAATTTTGCTTAGAATCCGAATCTGGGATAAAAATCGGGATTCCGAATGGATAAAACGAAGTTGATGCGCAAATCGCAACGGGAGAAAATGTGATACATGGATTCCCCGTGAAAAATTAGTGAGGTTATCCTTTGAATTTCTTTTAGGTTCGGACATTACGGTGGTAAATTGGTAGTACTATAAATGTTGGCCACCCCGTATAAATGAATGTAAAGAAAACACTGTGTTCGAGATACCAAGGACTGTTTCATTCCGATGTGAACATCGCTACAAATTAGAAACTAGCACCAACAAGAGGGCAACCGATTGGTAAAAACATGAATTAAATTGTGAGAAATTTTCGGATTTTCTAAACCCTTGATTTCATGTAAGAAATCCGGAAAAAGGTTTTTAGTTGTTTCTTTTGTTCTTACAGGTTCGTAAACCCTTTTATAAACTAAATAGTTCAATTTACGATTTTCGTAAGAAACATTTCATCAGTAAAACGTTTGTTTTTATTAAGAAACACAATACCGTCTTTGTTCATATTCAAGAGGGAATACACTCACATACGAGTGTATGTCAACACCCTGCTTCATGATCTTCATATAACATAGGCAATAGACCTGATGCAGCCACTATTTTTTTCTCAGGAAAAGAACGCAATGAATTATCCCTTTTATCAATACTGCTGAACTCACACGGACAAAATATTTATGCTCTTCTTTTGTTTAGATGGAACTCTAAACCTTTAATGATGTCCTCCTTTTTCAACTCATATCACATGTGTTGTGAAAGTTGAATCATTGTATCAGTTACATTGTTACCCTTAGGTTCCGGCAATTCAATCCATTCAAGTTCCCTGGGGAGCGAGAGCTGGTCGAAACTATTAACCTTTGCCAACAGATTTATTAGGTTTTTCATTTTGATTTTGATCCAACAGATTTATTAGGTTTTTCATTTTGATTTTGATTTATCGGCTGTTAATAGCATTTTCAAGTGCCGAAATACACTCCGAAGCATCATAGAGCTTTTTGGTGTAAAAATTCATTGATTTTCTAAGAATATTTTTTTTTCCAAAGATTTTATACTGCTGATAAAACCGCGCATTCATAGTCTCATCTTCCGAGTCTGCGCCAACAGAATCACCCTCATTTTCATACACCCTACCAATTTTTTCCGGCATTTTTCACATTTCCACGATTCCTTCTTTTTCCCAAGCTTTCCGGAGTTTTCTTTCGACACTCCGGCTCATTGTGAAAAATACCGAGAACAAACACAGCGGCGAAATCGTTTTTTCGGGGACACGTCATCCTCACATGCAACACAATTCACTTTGAGCGGTATCGACGGGAAAAGGAAAGGCCGCTGGACCGAGTAGGTATAGAAGCGCCCAATCTCAAACTTCAGCGATAAGAACTCAAAACACAACCTCCTTCTTACTCAACAACAGCCCGAGAGCAACTGGAAATCGGGAAGTTTCATGGTACATCACCTGACAACACATGCTTACGAATAAAACACGAGCTCCATTGAGTCCGTCTGACTGTACAGTTAAAACGTGATTATCACCTTCAGGAACAACCAAAACACTTCAAATTTTGGAGTTGGGGTTTTTTTTTTTTTTTTTTTTTTTTTTTTTTGCAAAAAATAATAATTTTTTAAGATTGTTTGTTGTAAAAAAAAAAAAAAAAAAAAAAAAAAAAAAAAAAATAAAAAAATAAAATTGAATCAAAAAGCACCAGACAAATATTGATCTTTAGTTCTTCTGATTGAAATACGATTTTAAACGAAACAGAAGCAGGTTCTTAGATTTTGATCAAAATTTTGGATGTGAGGGATCCATTTCATTTGAAGAAACAAATGTCACTCCAAAATAACTTAAAATATTAATTTTTATTTTTATTTTTGAATAGTCACGTCGTAAGTCACCGCAGTAGTTTAACACCAAAGCGTCGCTCGATGAAAATAGCATTTCTGTTTTCCTTGATATATACTCGAAGGTCGATTTAATAATAAGCCGCAATAAAAGTAAGCTTTTCAGCGTCCATCCGTTGAGCAATCGCCTTCAAATCCTCGACATTTTTATGGACCTCATGCCTTGTTTGTCCGGAGTTCATAGGAGCAACACCATCATCAAAAATGTAGTTTTGCCCTAATATTTTAGTTTATTTGACATATACCGAAAAAAAAGAATCGTCCGAATTGAATTGCCTCGAGAATAGCCGTATTCGCGGATTGAAGCAGCTTAGCTTTTCACTTTGCCTGTGTGATTGTTCTTTGTTATTATTATACGATTTGCATATTTCCAAAGCTTGTCCCCGAATTCGTGAGGCTTCCATTCCTTCAGCGAGTTTTGCTTTTGATACACTGTCGAAAGCCATAGCCACGCCAAGGCGCGTTAGGGCGTCCAAGTTTGATTGAATTGCATGCCTGATCGTGAATAAGGCATCCTCTGTATCGACACCTGTTTTAAACCCAACTTGCTGGGACTTTGGTGTTGGATCTTTCCAGGAAGCTCATTAATCTGGATTTGTGAAATTTCCTTATATCTTGGCAACAGCGTATGTCAGGGAGATGGGTCATTGGTATTGGTAGAACTTCCGTCTGTATAATGAATTATTTTAATTGAATCGGTATGTCTTCCGCTAGGTACCTACTTGAAATCAACAGCGAGTTTATTGGACTATTTCCGAATCCGTAGGGCAATCTCACCTTCGATCGCCAATCACCGAGAAACTAATAAATCCAAGAGGCGGCACTTGAAGCCGGGAAGGTGGGATTCACTTGAGAAAAGAGGGAATTCCAAGGTTCAGCGAACCGGATTTTCGCTACCTTCTCCTTAATAGGTGCCTTAATAAAAAATATAAAAAAATACAAATAAAACCGCTCCTAACTTTCCACCCCGACTACTCCCAATCGCTTCTCCTCTCTCTATTACCCCCAAACCCGAAAACTCTCTCCAGACCAGCTCATGCTCCGTCTAACAGGAGTTTTTCTCCCGTTGATCAAAGAAACGGTCTTTTGAGAAAAATCCAATTACCGAATAAAGCCGTCCTTTTTTTTCTTCTCTCCTCCTCTTCTTTATTTTCGAAGGACGAGCGTTTTTTCTTTTATATAGCGCGGACTATAATTCACCCTTTAAATAAACTGCCGTTCTAATATTTCCGACCCAGATGACCGAACCGACTGCGGGGAAGGAAGTGAATTGCTTGGGCTCCTCGAATTTAGAGGGCTGCGGTGCCGAGCGGAGAGGGGCTGGTGGGGAGTTATGGGGTTGTGAAGGAAGTTAAGGTAAAAAGGATGGGGAGTTATGAGGCCCGTAACCCTAGCAATGGAGAACTACAGGCTCATCTCTGGATGATCTTTTGAAATTAGCTTGAAAGGGAAGAAATGAAGATTTGAATTCCTCTGAACCACTTGAAACGTACAGGCTGAGGTTGATTGTTCTATTGCAGACCGCGCGAAAATTTTGGCTTGTAGACCCTGCCATTGAACAATACACTGCGGACCTCTCTTACTAGAGTATTTAGGTTCAGATACATGACACCAAATGTATAGTTTGTGAAGAATAAAAGCATTGTAAATTAGTAGTGCAGGAGAACATCACTGTGAAAACAAACATTACTTTTATAAACTCCACTTACGACACAAAAAATCAAATAGAACAGAACGGAAAATAAAAACGGAATAAAAATAGAACTTTGTCTATATTTCCACGAAAATAATGAATACACAGTTAAATCGATTTCAGTAACAACTCATCATTTTCGTGGAAATATAGACAACGTTCAATTTTTACTCTGTTTTTATTGAAATGGGTTTCCATAACTTCGTCGCGCGTGACTTAGTCCGTAGAACGCAAAAGATAAGTCAACCATTGTAGGTAATCGAACAGAATGAATTCAAAAGTAATGATTCGAACATAAAGTCAGATTGACTAATGAGAAAAACGAGGTCGTTTTAATTGTTGAAACATATCTCGTTTAATTCGTTATAAACGGTGTCGGACCAGCGCAAGGTTCAGCATCTACACGGCCTTAGTGTTGAATTTTGAAGGCTGCATAGAAAGATCCCGAATTGCTCAACTAAGTTGTGGCAAAATGAAAAAGAACCAGTTCCACTTTCTCAACAAGCGCTTGGAGTTTGTTGTTTCCCAGGCTGAGCCGGAAATGTAAGTGTCACAGATGAAAGTAGACGTGATCAGACATTCGTAATCATTTGACGATAGACTAGACGAATTACGGTTTATTATTTTTAGTAATGAACCTTAGTAATCGGCCAAAGAATAAAAATATGTTCTAACTATTCTCAAAAGTTGTTGGTTCACGTTTCAAGGTACTAAAATTTCAAGAATTTAATTTTTTTTAAATTCCGTCCGAGGCTTCTTCCCGAATTTACTGAACTCTACAAACTTAACGAAATGGAGAGATAAACGTGGACCTTTTACCCTTTTCAATAAAGCTTCGACAATAAAACTTCGAAGCAAAACATAAAAATTATTTATACAGAAAAGAATCAATGCTTTGACATCTACACTTCTCCTGAAAAGTAAATACTTTAACTCTAGAGTAATTGCTCATATTTTATTCATACGTCTGATTGTCTACGTTAAGTCAACATGGACCTCAACAACATCAACATAGAATCCTCTGAATTGGATTCTAGCAACTGTGTGAACATTCGTCTGCTCATTCACCTTTGGCGCTGTTGAATGTAGCGAGGAGTTTTCAATATCATTGTCGATACCAAAACGTAGATATTTGAAACTGGAATTTCCACCACCGTGATCAGAGGACGAGAACATTAATCCGTGTTCTCCGCGTTTCTGGTCACTAACGAATTGACTTTTAGTTCATTCGGGTCACGTACCTTTTCGACCTAATGGAAACTGAATAATTAAAGGAGGTCACCCGTGTTGGCAGACGACGATTGACTCTAATCTAATCAATTATTCATCCATTCAAAACGGGTTGACGACCTATAAATTCGGAAGGAACCCGTCGACGCCCAAGCGGAGAGGACTGGGTCGGAAAATCTGATTTTCGTCCGCGGTAGCTGGTTTACAAGTTACCCTCTTCAAACTTTTTCACGAGGAAAGCTGAAAGGGTTCAATACTAAATCAAAAAAAGAAGGGAAATCGCTTGAACGTCCCAGAGAAATCAGTACTTTTTTTTTTTTTTTTTTTTTTTTTTTTTTTAAGTAAACTACGGTACATCACCTAAAAACCAGAAAACTATCAAAGAAAAATAGACAAACAATCAAAGACAAACTTGAAGGTTGAAGAGTAGGAGACAGCAAAATCTATCACGGCAAGATCCTGATACCCAAGAAACTAATGTCAATTCTTATAGATCTAAAAACCAGAAAACTATCAAAGAAAAATAGACGAACAATCAAAGACAAACTTGAAGGTTGAAGAGTAGGAGACAGCAAAATCTATCACGGCAAGATCCTGATACCCAAGAAACTAATGTCAATTCTTATAGACCTAAAAACCAGAAAACTATCAAAGAAAAATAGACGAACAATCAAAGACAAACTTGAAGGTTGAAGAGTAGGAGACAGCAAAATCCATCACTGCAAGATCCTGATACCCAAGAAACTAATGTCAATTCTTATAGACCTAAAAACCAGAAAACTATCAAAGAAAAATAGACGAACAATCAAAGACAAACTTGAAGGTTGAAGAGTAGGAGACAACAAAATCTATCACTGCAAGATCCTGATACCCAAGAAACTAATGTCAATTCTTATAGACCTCTATCACTGGTCCCAGTGACGGCAAAATTATTTGAGAAGCTACATAAGAAAAAACTAACCTGTACATAAACCATCAAGGGAGAAGCACTCTACTATCGAGCAGGTACATAGAGTAATAACGCTGGTGAAGTTGTGTGGGAGTGAAAGAAAACAAGTTGGTGCAGTATTTCTGGACGTATCCCAAACCTTCGATGCGTTTTACTACATTTATTGCTTGACCAACGGATTTTTCAGAATAAAAGTGAAGGATGAGTTCTCTAAGCTTGAAAACATCGAAGCAGGTGCATAACAAGGGAGCGTTTTGGTTCCTGTATTATACTTGTATATACAAAGGACGTGCCTCATCTAGAAGTAACTACAATAGTAACATTTGAGGATGGTACTGCAATCTCAGCTGTTTCAGACTCAGTGGAGGATTCAACAAGGGAGCTAAAAGCAGCAACAACTGCAGATAATGAATGGGTTAAAACGTGGAGGCTAAAGCTAATTGAAAGCAAATCCGCTCAGGTCAGTTTCACTATCAAAAGGATTGCAACAATATCACTTAAATTAAACAGAACCAATGTCCCTCATGAGGATTCTGCCAAATATTGATTGATGACATTCGACGCCAAGCACAGGTGGAAGAAACATGTGAAGAAGGAGGAGGAAGAACACAATATCAAATACAGAAAAATGTATTGGCTGATGGGTCGATATTCGAAACTGAACATCCGCAACTATGTGTACAGGGCAGTGCTGACGCCTGTATGGTTCTATGGAATTCAAGTATTGGTGGGGGGTCTGCAAAAACAACATTAAAACGATCCAAACCTTCCAAAATTAAGATTTCGGACAATGGTTATTGTTCCGTGATACGCGACAAATGACGAACTTCGCAGAGACCGACAGGTGCTGACCGTGAATGGGATGATATGCTGCCAGCTACGAGCGAAAGCTGCTCAAGCGAAGAAACTCAGAGAAAAAGAAAAACAAATTTTATTTCACAACTGATCATACACAACAATGTGCTAATCCCTGTGTGGTTCTTTAGAATTCAAGTATTGGGGGAGGGGTACTGTAAAAACGAACATTAAAATGATCCAAACCTTCCAAATTAACATTTTGGGCAACGGTTAATGCTTCGTGATACGCAGGAATTGACCAACTTCGTAGAGACCTTCAGGTGCAGAATGTCGATGGAACAATTGAAAAATATGTTACCAGCTATGAGCGAAGGCTGCTTAAGCGTACGAACCCTGAGGTACATTCGAAGAGTAGCAAGATCTTTGATCTTGGAAGGAGATCTCCAGCTTCAGACTTGAGCTGCAAGATGTGTTGTGGTAGGTACTCTTCACTGGAGTGATAATACAGTGGAAACGTGTGAATGTGCGAACTAGATAGTTACCGACAAAACAATGTATAATGTACCTAGTTGTTATGTAAATAAAACGCTTAAGAAAAAAACAAAAACTGCCAACCAAGATCCGAAAACGAGACCTGTGAGCAAGTTAAACTACCGCAAAATAAATTATATGACCAAATAACAACTGTATTTGGCACTCAATCACTCTTGACTCAAGACACTGACGTGGGAGAGAGCGAAGGAACGCTTCTGACAACGGACGGAAGGGTTCATAAAGATTTAATTTGCAATTTTATTCTACAAGGTGTCCTGCCATAAGTTCCTCGACAAAGATTCTGGAGCTCATTTCCCATTAATTCCACTCTCAAGATTTTCTCGTGTTTCCAATGTTACATTTAAAAAAATGGACATAACCCCCTTAAACTAGTCTCAAAAATCAATTTCAAAGGACAATGTTATCTCCTTGAGATAAACTATAACATTTCAACAAGATCTAGAAAATGAAAAAATAGACAGAAGATCAATTTTTGAAAATACATGAAAAAACGACTTGTTTCATGTTTTCTGTTGCTCTTAGTGAACAGGTTCTGCAACTTTCACTACCCAGAACAAAAATTCACTCTCTCTCTTCCAGGGGTATAAGCAAAAACATTTTTTCACATGAAATTTTCTGAAGAAAATCACGTTTGCCCTTACGTTTACGAACAGCGATTCCAACCGGGGGAAAGGGCCTGAAAATGCTCGGGGATAATACACGTATACAAATACAGGAATACATATTCTTATGTAGGTATATTTGTATACGTGGTTGCAGAGACAGTTGTACAACGGAACTTTCCACAAAAGAAAACAAGAACGAGCCGAAACATTCAGCACCCCCTCTTTCGGTGAAAGTTAGTTTTACTCTTGTTAATTCTTAGCTCGGTTTTCTACCATCTATCGTCTTGTCAAGTTCCTTAGGAGTTTAAATCCTACAACTGGCGATTAGGCATAATCCGTTGAACGCAGTTTTCGTGACACTTTTATGAACACTTTCCAACAGTTGGTTGAGTGGAAAGTTAGAAGAAAAAAAGTAAAACAGCAGCAACCAAGTAATGTGTGTGAAACAAACATGATTCAATATAATATTCACCGCCATAGTATAGAACACTTCTAATACACTAAACAACACTCAATTTAATGAACATATGTACCTACATTTGTTACAAACACAGTATAAGAGAAGGAACACTTACTTTATTTGTATTCTTACAGTTTCACGTGAACTTACCTGCAACGAAAACGAAATGTTACGCTTAAGGGAACTCAAGCACACGATAGCGAATAGATAATTTAACCACAAGTGGTTATTGCTATCCCTAATATTCAACACAAGAAAAACGCTGCTAATTCAAACATATGGGTTTACCTTTTTTTCAATAATGCGTGATTGCTTGTGCCATTTGGGTCTGAACTTAGAGGTTTAGGGGCTCACTTCTAGGTTCGAAAATTGTGATTATTTGCTTTGTGGGAATTTCCAACGATTTGAAGCACATCCCAGTCGATTTTGCGTCCAAAATTACTGGAAAATGACACTCTACTTGCCTGTGTCAGTAGAACCTCGAAAAACCACGTTTTTGACTCGTTTTTCCACGCGCGTAAGGCTATTGGACAGGCAAGGAGTTACAAACACCAGAGCCCAAAAAGAGTTCATGTAACGGATTTTTCAAATTAATTCAAAGGCCTTTTATGGCGGCGTACGTCGGGCGGAATTGGAATCAGGCAGATTTGGAATCTACGCACCTCGAAACGTAAAAGGACAACAACATTTAAGGGATCATAAAACATTTTTTCTACACGATTACAAAGGTTTATTATCAAAAGTAGTTCATCAAAAATCAGGATTCGTTTTAAGGAATTGTTGGTTTTAGTCTAGGTCGACAACGGCTCGGTATTTCCTTCAGTTGACCGCGAAGTTTGAAAACAAACAAAATCCATTTGATGTAATTTGTAAAGTTAAGAATCTGCTTCACTTAAGAACTAATAATCATTTTATTTATTTATTGTTATTATTTTGGGAGGTATGTGCGTAGTATCACATGATTTAGGAGACTGACTTTTCCAGTACAGCATCCACTGGGAGAATCCAAACCCTTGATTATTTGGCGGCTTTGAAAGCTTTGCGCAATAAAGATTTTGAAGAAATTAGAAATCTAATGAAGATGAATAGTGAATAGCTATTCAAAAAATAAGCATGTAAAGTAATAGAAGATAACCCATATGAATATTTTATGGACTAAAATTAATGATTATATAAAATTAGCAGCTATATAAATGGCATTTCTACTAAGTACATCATTCCATGGAAGTAGAATCTAAATTCGAATAATTAATGTGGTGTAAATATAGAGTTATAGGTACCACAGTGTTACAGTACCCAGCTCGGTCATCAGTTATTATTCAATTGAAGAATGTAACATGTAAAATGATGTAAATAAACTATCTATCTATCTGAATGTGAAATATTGGAAGTCATAAAATCGAGCTCGAATGAGTAGAATCAATCATCTTATTTTCAGGAATTTAAATCTTGTTAAACGACTAGTTGAAATCAATTGGAGTCCAGACTATGGACATTTTCGTAGAATCACCAAACTTCCTTCCGTTGCAAAGGTTAAGAAGTTCGGCATCTAGCTCTAGGGGAAAAAAGTTCGATTTCACTTTCAAAACCGAGAAATTCGTCTCAGAATACATCCCGCTGCCTCGCCACAGAATGAGGAAACACGCAGAGCCGACATCAAAAGCCTGAGCGCGCTCTTTTGATGAGAGAAACTCCCTTACGGAGGGCAGTTAGTGGAATATCCCACTTTGATGTACAACTTCACAAAAACCAGCGGCCGGACGGAGATAGTCCCTGGTTTTTCGCCGCCTCCATTCCTCGAGAAGAAGGGAGCAGATATTCCTGCAGGAAAAGGGGGATGTTTCAGAAAACCCCTTCGTCTGCTCTGGTGATTTCTCGGCTGCAAGTTGTCTAAGTGGGCCAAGGGAGATAAGGAACTCCAAAGCTCCGACGGTTTTGTGCCTTTTCTGTGTTCAACCACCGCTAGGCTTAACTCACTTTATTCTTTCCCTTTCTTATGAGGTCGGCAAGGCGTTGAAGGGCTGAATTTCATTCCGCGTACCTAAAAGTATAATGTGTTTTTCCCTCGGGTGGATTCCCTTTTCCGCGTGTTATCTCGCAGAACGGGTTCCTAAATGTCCTCCTTTGAGCGGAGTTCATGATGTAGCAGCTACTTTCACACTCCATACTGCAATTTTAATTTCACCAATTACATTTGTCGTGCTGGTGACGAGGGACTCTCTTGTTCCATTTACAATGGCAACATTTTTGAACAGTTTCAGATCCACCAGCGGACGAAGTCAAAGCTTAATAAATAAATGTAAGTACGGAGAAAGGGAATAAAAAACGTTGCAAATTATTACACAAAGGTTCACTATTTGTGCATTATTAGGTGTAGTGTATGGTACAATATCGAAACCCGGCGCTTCCATGAGGCATAATTGTATTTCGGACGCCATAAAAAGTACTTAGCCAGAAGGGCCCTTCAGCTGATCAGTGTGTCTCCTTATCTTGTAATTGACTTCTAGAATGGCTTCGTCTCAAATACAACTCTGTGTACATCAAACCTTCCTTTTCCTATTTTAGAAATCTACGTATTTTGAAATGTACCAAAGCGGGGGTTAATTTTTCCTTGGTCAATCATAAAGATTCGGTAATGTGTATATCTAGAGTACCTAGATACGTTTATAGTATACAATAATACTCATTTTTACTCTTTCGCTTCGAAGGGTAAACAAAGAGGATGAAATCTCCAACAATCTCACCGTAAGGTTCAACTAACGAAAAACACTCGAGGAGTACAGTTTAGACAACCAGCTCAGCAGGGGATTGTTCCAGTTTACTAAGCTACTTAAGGCTTTGAGTGATACGAAGCACTTCGGATTACGACAGATCCGACAAAAGAGGAACAGGGAAAAAACCTGCTTGTCAGAAAGGAAAGGGATTCGCAGTAATTTCTAATCCGGCGTCGCCCTCAACTCTTAATCCGCTCCAACTGGGAATTAATTCCTACCGACAAACGACTTTCAAATGACTTGGAAAAATGGAGACAAGAAAAAATTGATTAGGTGCAACGAACGAGCGAATTAATTATGTTGATTAGCCACGAAGAACCTTCGAACACGATTGTACGTCTTCAAGGTCCATTTGCCGAGGAATGAAATACGGACGTCCGGGTTTATAGAAGAAATAAATACTCGTATTTTGAAAACTCTTTCCTAAGTCAGGGAAATGAGAACCTAACCAATAATTCAATATTCAACAAGCTAACGGTGAAAAAGGTGTCTACAAGTATGATCAAAATTTTTCTGGGTATCGTTTTGTATTTAATTTGTCAGCCAAGTTCTTCAAGTATATATCCTCACCTACCCTCTCACTGCAAATGCCCTGATCGACAGGTGGGGTAACCGGGCCCTGGAAGAGCGTAATACAGGAAAGCACAGTTGAGAACACGAAGGAAAATACAAACAGCGTAAACCTATAATTCGGCTAATTTGCTATTATCAAAACTAGAAATAACAATGAATGAATTTCGCGTTGTCAAGAAATGTGGAGCTATGGAGTCATCGTTGTAGGAACGCATTAGTGTGGTGTATGTGGAATCATTTCAATTTTCTGATGTTGGTTCATAAGCGACAACTTCGATTTTCCTTCTTCTGGCTTCACAGATCTAAGCACCTTTACCCCAAAGCAATAATCGAATGAAGAGTTATGGGATATGGCATGAAGGCTCAGAAGGAGATTAGGATCTTGAACCACAACTGAATGTCTGTGGTTGTTGATCCTCAACTTCAGTCCAGTCTGCTTCTCCCATACGAAACGCTGACCAATTTTTGCAGAGCAGCTCGTATATATACAGTTTGGCACTCTGCCGAGCCCTTGCTCCTGTATGTATTGGGGATGAACGTGAATTTAGCCTCTTCCATCACTAAAGAACAGAGTTTGCATCCTCATTACTGACATGGATGTAATCCTCTCGGGGAATGGTCAGGTATCGTTGACCACTTTGGCCAAGATACCTCCAATGGATGGCTCTGGTCGATAGGCCGTCGAGGGCACTCGGGGAGAAGCTCTTTTGATGGTTGAATTTGAAGACTGAAGAGAATATATTTCTCTCAAAAGCTGTATGAACTATCGGGATTAAAAATTGATACAATACACTAATAAGTCCCTACTAGAATGACTCCTTGACAACGCAAAGCAGCCTTGTTAGTTACACATTTGATACAAGCAAATTAGCCGAAATATAAATTTACCCTGTATTCATTTTCCTTCGTGGTCTCAACTGTGCTTTTCCTTACATAGAGGGTGAGCCGCTCTTGGTGTAAAAAATAATAACAATAATCGCGCTCAGAATTATGTTCCAGTTGCCTCCATGATCCTCGCCCTTAGAATTTCCACGGAGCCAACTGGCGCCAAATACACGTGTTGACGAATAAACCCCCAAACATCAACACAATTGGTGATGAGTCAGGAGATCTTGGGGGCCAAAAGTAGTATCACTTTATTTTTGTAAAATAAATATTTTGCGGATTCAATCATTTTCCCAATTCATACCGCGAACTGTTTCTTTTAACCCTGGGATTCCTCGATTGCTGTTTAAAAGAAGGCAAACGTTTTTTCGCCTTCAAACTGGAATTTCTCCTTGAGATCGACGCGGAATTGCAAAGTTGACCATACCATTAGAAAGCTGATTAAATTTGCAAGTTTTCCTGGGTTTTGACAAGTGCCAGCGCGTTTTTTGGAAATGCAGTAAAAATAAAAGTAATTCAGAAACTAGCAATTTTTTTTTTTTTTTTTTTCAATTTTCAATGTTTGAACTGCAGTTGCGGTCCTTAGGGGTTCGTTTATGACTATGAATGTGCATTGGTCGTAAAGGAAATTTCACGCTGAATCCGAAAATGTGGTGAAAAGTAGAAAAAAGTTGTTTTAAAGTGGAGAAACGTGGGTTTTATATCAAAAAACGTGGTTTTCTGACCAAAAATAAAAAATACATTTTAAAACATTATATCTAGAGAACACAAAGAGCGGGACACCTTGTCTATATTTACCCAAATTTTTGGAGCCATTGCAATATTTTCAATTGTTGAGAAATTTCGCAAAAAGAAGAATAGGAAATGTTGATCCATCCGCAGTGTTGTGGGAACCCAACTCGCAGGAAAAGGCCGCCGAACGGTTTTGAACAGTAGGTACGTCGAGAACGAGAGGAGGCGATGGTGCCAATGAGGGCTTGGTCAAGGAAAGTTTACGATAGCAGAGGGAAACGAGACAAATAGAAGGGAAAACGGTTGACTTCTGGGGCGAGCCCGCAAACATGAGAAGCTAACCATATAGACAAAGTTCCAATGGCAGCAAAATTACATTAGTTTCCATCTAGAGGTGTTTCGGTTTATTCAGGAAGTTGCTATTGTGCTTGATTATTTGATTTGATGAACCGACCAAGAGACAATATTTTATAACATCCCCCTCCCCTCCTCAGTTAAATCCATTAAATCCAAATGCATTGTGCGTTTTAGAAATTTTTTTTTTCAATTTTCATCCGATTGATGAAATTTTTAGGGAATGCGAGAGTTAGGCTGCAGATGGTCCTATATGAGTCAACACTTGTGCAGCATTTTTTTTTTTTTTTTTTTAATAAATAAATTACATTTAAAGAAAATATTGAAAGAAAATTAGGTTGACATTTATTTCAACATGTGTCACTAAAATGCTACAACCCCTCTTAGTAAACTTGTGAAGCGGTTGAGGTAGCTCCAGCACCGAAAAGTCCAAAAACAAATGTTCACTGAAAATGGGTATCAAGTTAAGGGCTTCTTAAAACTACTTATCTGCGGGCACTTCTTCTTAAAACAAGACAATTTCCAACATCCTACAGTTTGCTTGTTTTCTATTTCTTAGTAGTCTCCTCCATCTTCTTCTCCATTTTTTAATGCCAATTTGAACCTCTCCCAGCTCATCGGTGGCACCAAGTCTACAAAAAGTTGGCCATTGATTCTAAAGTTAGCTATGCCCGAGTTGTCTAACTTTTCAAGACTTGCAGTTGTCATCTGACTAGGAATCTCAAGTTGGATTTTATTAGCAGCTCTGGTGAGAGTTTTTGTTCTTTCAAGTTTGCCGACTAATTGTCTCAAGAACTAGTGTTCTGATCTTGCACGAATTTGGAATATATTCGGGGAAGGAAGGAACAGTACAGTTACTCATAAATACTGCACATGGATACAACCGTAGTATTACCACTATAAAACTCCCAGGTGTTAAATTTTAGTGACAATCCGAACCGGATGTAGTAAGTAATGCAAGAGATTCTGGGACTGAATAAAACGACATAATACAGAAACTATAGAGATTTCACGATTGACTCAGTTGAGGCGACATTAATGGAATGAAAACACGCATGTTGTGACTCCTTAGTCGAATAGATGAATATTCGTTTACGCCTCGTCCCTTCACAGACCAGCGGCGGCTACTGGTTAAGTCAATGTGACTCGTGATGCTCTGGATTATTAGCTCTGATAATGTGGTCCGCCCTTGCACGAAACGTCAGTAAAGAATGAATAGCATCCGTTATTAAATAGCGTCCCGACAAAATGGAAGTCACTGACCTACCAAAGACTGACGGAAGCCACCCGTCATCCTAAACTTTTATCTATCAAAACCGTCAGTCCACAGAAAATAAAATGAATGGGATTTCTTCACTCCATTTGACTGATATGAAACTCAGGTAAATTAATTAATTAATTTGTGTTTTCATTTATTATTTTCAGTTAGGAACTTTCGTAGCCGACCAAAAGAAAAAAGTTAGAACATTTTAGTTTATAAACCCCAGTTTTATCCTGAACTGAAACCAAAGAAGCTTTAGGATTATTTGTATTCTTGAACCTAACATTGAAACCTCTGGACGACAGGATTTTACCAAGTTTATCAGAAATTTTCGCATAATGAGGTATACTAATCCACTTTTTCTCTTCCAACTCAATTTCTCTCACTAAATTACACACCCCTTCCTTACTCTTTTCCCTATGAACCTTCTTCCAAATGGAAACAACAAGTTCTCCCCCACATCCATTAATTACGACTATACTTTTAATAACAGATTTTTCTTTTCAATAAATTTTGATCATTCATTGGTATTGGTATTTGGTGGCCTGTTGATCATACTATGGAAGGCAGTATGTTTATGAACTAAAGGATGATTTGAAATGCTAGGAATAGTTATATCATTATAGGCATTTTTTCTATAAATGGAGAAATCGTGCTTTTTGTTAACCGAAGAGATGGACAAGTCAAGAAAATTTAACTTATTTCCACCCAATTCAAGGGTGAATTTGATGGAACAATTCCAGTTGTTTTCCTGAAAAGAATTTACTCATTATTTTTGTGGGAATACAGAAAACGTTCTAAATTACTCTGTTTTAATTCATCAGTTTCCGTCAACGTAAAGTTTGAAATCAAATAAATGAAATATTAAAAACTCAAAATATCGATAATTTTTGAAGTAGCACTAATATTTCATTTTCGTTATTGAGAGACGTCCCATCAATGAATCGATCCAACGCGCATAGTCAACAGGAATGCGAATGTCTCTAAACACAGTACCTAGGTGTTTTTTCTGTCGTCTCGTTAAATCTCTTCAACATTCACGGGTTTCAGCGTCTGTGTCGATATACCAGTGTTGTTGTCAAGATATCAGCATTTCTTACGTAATGATTGAAGCTTTTGTGATATGAGCTTTCCTTACCAGTGAAGTAATCCAACTGTTTTAGGACATCTAAAGGTTGATTATGAGGTATGAAGACACGGTGATCTGCTGAAAGACCTTGTTACTAATTTTGTTCTTAACCGATCTGCTATTATTTTGGCTTGCCCGATGGGGCATCTTATAATGACATCTAGAATGGACCAAACAAGATATTGAGTCGCGAGGCTTCATTGATAAATTCTTAAGTACTTACCTACCCCCCTTATCTATTCAGTAATACAGATGATACATCAACTACCTACTTGGGCCATAGTATTTTGGACTTTTACGCCATCAACTATAGTAAGTACGAGTTTTTCATTTGCTGAAAGTAGCAAACAGCATGCATTTACCATGGGCAAATGACCTTCAGGCGCATTTTTTAGGCTACCTCATTTAATCACACGCCAAATTACAGAGAGCGTTTGAAAAAACCAAGATTTTTTTCAAAAGTGCATAAAGTTTGCTTTGTAGAGGGATTTCCCCCAACTTAAAGTGAGCAACCAAAATGGTTTAGCACTAAAAATATGGAAAATTTAACCCTCTTCAGAATGGTATACTCAAATTTGAACTTAACTCTTTAACTAAGGGAGTTACGGTCATTTTACTTGGACAAGGCCAAAAACACGAAAAAAATGTTGAAACTGGAATAACTAGGAAACGAAGTCTCTGAAAAGAAAACTCTAGGAGACACTTTTTGTTGCGAATTAGTTGTAGATCATGGGGTGAAGGATTGCGCACCTTCTCGTGCACACCCTCTTTAGAAATATCTCTATCCGACCAATCTGCCCGTTATTGAGTGATACTGGTATTATAAACATTTTCTTAATCATTTACGGCGATTCATGATTGCCTGGATGGTAGTCAAGAATCTCCAAAATATCCGATACCACGTCACTCAGATCCGTTAACAATGTGAGGATCCGTTCACGCCTTTGACGGGAAGGCGATGGAAAACCAGGAAGTTGAGCAAACTGAAACAGGTGTTGGCGGCACCTCACCTCTCTCCGCCCTTCCGCGACCTAACGCGCCCAGAAACTAAGTAACAAAGGACCGCAAGTCGACCAAGTTCGTGAAATTTACGTTTGGTAATTAAACCGAGGTGAGATAGTGGGAGAACCACCGAACTTGGGGTTGTTTTGGGCTTTGGTCGAGAGTGGTGCCCTCAGCGGAGAACAAAGCTTATTAACTACGGTAACGCATTTCGCTACCTGTTCATTAACACGCTGTTTGTTGGATTTGTCGGTTGCGTGATTATGATGTTCATTACTAACTAGCTAACAGGAATATTCATTATTACAAACATGAATAACAAATTCCTAAGCTATTCAATTAATGAATCGTTCTAATGAAGTTGGAAAATAAATTAGTTCTTTCGCGAAAGGAATAGGAAGGAGACCCGTTTATAGTTTAGCAAGAGTACTTACCATATTGTAGTACCATAGTACTTCATAGTACCGTGTGATGGATATGGTTAGTTGGCCCTTACCGATTTTAGAATCCGTCGCCTTGGGAGATGAATCAGAAGTTTTCAAGCGTCTGGGTCATCCTCTGAGCGTGGCGGAGTATCATTACCGCATCCACCTCAATAGAAGGGGCAACTATACCATTCCGTCACATCACAACCGATAATATTGGCGTTCTGAACAATATCCTAAATCTTATTCGAAAAGTACTTGCTATCACCTGTGCCTAAGGGAGAGTCGAAATTAAACAAACGATGGGTCCCCTAGTAAATAAATCTTCGGAACTGATATGGATTAAGGCTGAGCTTTGTATAAGGTCTCTTGATGAAATAATCCCCGGTATGTGCTTCCTTCGGTAATCTGGCAGGTTTATTTCTTGAGGAAAAACACAATATCTGATTCTTGAGGCCACAAGAGTGGAGAAAGGCTGTGTTCAGAGCCTCTCTCTCTGGATGACTGTTTTCATTCCACTCCTGTGCTTCGGACTGCCAGGAGGGGACAAAGCAAGTCCTGCAGGAGTTCGCTATTAGCCAATGAGTCCTGATTCAGCAGTGAGTCCTCATCAGTTGTCATTAGATTTCCCTTTGTTTCATTTTCTCTTCTCTCTCTTCATGGATGGACTCGATACTTATCTAGGGAGTTTTAATAGTTTTCGGACATATCCGTGGTATCGAAAGGAGGAACTGTTACTCGAAACGTTAAAAAGAAAACTAAGTGAACTCGTTTCTCCAACCTTTCCCTCTATTAAGGTAAGACGTATTCTCATTGTCGGCAAAACAAATTATTATTATTCGAACCCTTATACATTCATATCTATTACCTCTAGTAAAATCCGATTGTCAGATCACTGCTTGTCCCTTTCCATGGGAAATTGTGAAATCCTTGAAGCATTCTGTTCATACTCAAAGGAACGGAATCAAGAGAAAAGAAACGATTGAAGAGGACGACAGGAATAAAAGGAAGAACTTGTTAAGTAGTTAGTTGGACGTTTAAAATTAATCGAACATCAAAACTTGAAAAACAACCAACACAAAGGTTCCCGCAGTACAACTGATACTCCAGAACCGCGAAGAAAGACACATTAAATACATTTAATCAATATTATTACTTACACAACCCATATAAGTACAAATGAAAAGTAAAATTTTACAAAATATTCAAAATGCCACTGGTAAAATCGAAATACTAAAACAAGATGACTTGTATAGAGGCCAGAAAAAGGATGTGATTTATATGAAAACGGAGAGAACAAAACCATTTCCAGCTTTCTGGGAATTAATAACGCTAGAAACCCTACGCTAACTGGCCTCAAAGGCCAAACGTGATTTGATTCTTCTGTGAATTCCAAAGCATTTCTTGGAGACCGATGCTCCTCTATTCGCTGTACTTGCCCTTGCATCCAACGAGTGGATTAACAACGATATTTGGATGTGTTGGACGATAGGTTTTTGAAATGGAAAAACCATATCTTTCATGCGAGTAATACAATTAGAAGATCATCTTTCATTTTTTTCATTTCTTAATAAATTCCTTCCACTAACAGCCTTAAAAATAATTTCATGCATATATTTACTCTATTTTAACCTACTGTATCCCTGTGTGGGGTGGGGCATATCAAAACACTTTTGGTTCAGCTGAGGTGGCAATGAAGTCAGTATTGCGGCTCATATTTAGATCTGGTTATCGAAGCCATACCAAACCGTTGTTCGAGAAAATTGGAATGCTCCCCCATAGACTTACTTATGTGTTTAAACTACTCCATTCCTTTTTCAGTGATCAACTTCCGAAAATCCCTGGATTACATGGCGTAACTCGACTTCACGCGGGTATTATGATAGCGATCCCTTACCCCAAATGTGATTTCTGTTTAAGGCACATATGTTTTTTAGGTCTCAGATTGTTCATAGAATTACCTCTCAACATTAAAGCTATAAAAATTGCAACCAATTCAAAACAAGAGTTTATGAATTTCTAATGCAGCAGTACTTGGATGATTCCACTGTTCAAATACCGTCACTGAGCTTTTTCCTTTGATAATGTACATGCTTTGCTTTATGAATCTTTTTCCTTCTTATTTATTTTTTTGATATATTTTCTAGATCTTGATTTTGATTCATTGTTTATTGTTCATTAAGGTAAATTTCCTAAATTAATTTATATACAACTCCTCATATCCAGACAATCACCTTAAATTTTGGAGATCAGTAATTGCCAAAACAAAAATTTTTGTTTGTTTTTGTTACTTACATTAAATATAATGAAGTATAATTTAAGTATTCAATACTCTACCTTTTGTATTAAATAAATAATGTAAATAAACGGCATTTAATAATAAAAATATATTTAAAAATGGTAGCTTTAACGCACTATCAACCGAGAAACCTTATACCTCTTATATCTACACAAGTTAACCTTTCAAGGTACTTCTGAAGCTATTAAACAATTTCGTTTTATGAAATGTGTTGAAACACCCTCTTAATTTGGCAAATTTACAATCTTTTCTGACAAAGTATAATACTGTTCATTGTTCCACGATTCAATATATTCTCCGAAAACGGGTTGAACATAAAGAATGTTTATCGAATTTAATTAATACGGTGACACCGAAGCATCGTACGAAGACTTGAACCACGAAGTTCCATGATAATACTTGAAATGTCGGAAATCCCACGCCATTTTTGTAGTTTTAATCAACATTATAAGAAGAATGGGGAAAGGAAGCTTCAATCCCATTGATCAAGAGGTGTGAGGGAACATCTAATCACGTGATTACTGAATGGAAGGAGACAAAATTCTATTGTAGTTTAATGTGGGACGGGTGTTAGAATGGGTAACGATGTTTGCGATTGAGCAAGAAAAGGATTAAGGAATGTTCATGATCCCGCAGAGGAAACGTGTAATCGCTATTCCGGATCTTGCTCATTTTCTTCCAATCCCCGATAAAGCCCACGGACTTGAACTATCGATTGGAACTCGACTATTATTCCGAAGGCATTTGTTCCATTAAGCAGGACTGCGTGATTTTCTCCAGTACCGTAAAATAACTTCGTGAATTTCACCGATGTCGTGTCAATAAACCGTTCGCCCGTGTGATAAAGCCTTGATAAGAAGGAACTCGTCTAGTGATAAGCGATATTTATAACCTCGAAGGATTTGAGGCTCGCTTTCAGCCTCCGCCCCGAATCCAATGAATAATTAAATCCCATTCGTTCAACATTAAAACTGGAAGGAAGGGAGAAAAAAAGGAACGAAGGGTGAACCATTAATTAGTTTGGTTATTGGAGTTCATTATAGACATCCCAACTCGTTTAAAAGTTGAAACATTTCAGTCGTTAACGAAATTATTTTTATTCTTTCCATCTCCGGGAGTAGAAAGTCCTAAAATAATAAAAGTGGATAATTTTCTTGGGAGAGAAAAACTTTCTTATCAAGGCTGAGTCCAAGAAAAATAAAGACAAACGGGTTGGGTTAGATTGTTGTATTTACTACCCAGTTCTTCGACAGACGAGCTAGAATGATATTTGCCAATTGAGTGACCACTAAGCTCCCCAATCATTCCATTTGAAATCATGGAAGGAAATCCATTACTTATCAAAAGAAATGATTTTAATTTATAATTGAAAAAATATTTAATAACATAAAAATTATATTTAATAATAATAAAAAATAATAATAACGTTTGATAATATTTGATTTTTTTTTTAATTTTTAATTTCTATCTAGTTAGCGGTGATTATCTTATTTTGTCGATCAAGTCTTCATTGATTTTTCTCGTAATAAAAATGTGTCATGTCGTCGTCTCGTCTATCGTCGCTAATACTAATTTCGTCGTCATCCCTTCTATCTCATCATAGATCATTTTTAAAACGGTTTAGTTTATTTGATTCAAACGACTAAACACACAACAATAATGACGAAAATGCTTGAAAACAATGACTCAAGTCAGGGGTGTCCCCCACCCAAACTTGGTGACACACCCCTCCCCCCCAAACTTGATGACGCACCCCCCCCCCAAACTTGATGACGCTCCCCCCCAACTTGATGAAGCCCCCCCACTAGATGACGCACCGGGCGGCCCCAGCTTCATTTCGCACCACTACCCCCTCACAAAACAAAAATGTAAAAAATACTTGTTACCACCCCTTATTTTATCGAAAACTAAAAGAAACTTTATATACTTGAAAAGTTGTGGCTTATAGTTTTAATAATACATTTTCAGATAGAAAAACGAACCATATTTAAATTAATTACTCTATCTCTCCATCTAATGACGCAATATATTTGTTCATGACGTCACGTTAAATACTGTTTCAATCATCTTTACCCCCCAAAAATTGTTTGGAACCCCCCAAGAATTTCAATGACGCAGTCTGCGTCATAGCCCCCCCCCCCCCCCTGTGGGAACCCCTGCCACTAACCGTATAATAACTAATCATCAATAACTAACCTATAATAATTGATAATAATCACACCATCAAAGGAAACAGTTGATTGATTGATCTGATTTACGAAACAGTACACAGCAGCACGGAAAGAGAGTAGGAAAACAGCAGGAAAAAGATAACGTGATGGTGGTAGCTAGGTGATGGTATAGCTACCAAGATACAAATAAGATGCGTAGCTCTGTCCCGGAAATTAACATCTAGTTCATGTGATCTATTCAGTCAACTAATCTGTTGCTATAGAGTTATGAGTTATAGATTCATGAGTAGTGTAAGCAACAATCACGCTAGAGAATTTATACGTGCATAATGCATATTTAAGAACGTGTTTGCACATTGGGGGAAAGTCTAGTTGGAATATACGATAATCATCAGGGAACTATTTTTGATATGCTGCCTGTTCTGAACTGTTGTGTGTGTTTAACTACGGATAATCGTTCCGTAACTCATAGGTAGCGTAAGCTACAATCACACTAGCGAATTTATATGTGCGTAATAAAACTTTAAGAACGCAGATGGCTCGAGAGATAATAGGTCTGAGAAAAGTCTGGAACGGATTCGTATCATGTTATTTATTCCTCTTGTACTTAGCCGGTCCTACACCAAGACCAATAATAATATATTATCCTTCTATTGATCAATCACTGCGTGGGACTTCCTAAACATGCGACACCTACCTAATCTCGGCCTATATGATTGGTTATTAGAGATTTTGTAGGAAAATACTTGGTACTTACCTATGTATTTCCATGTTCCCGCATTCCATTGTATCAATCCATGAAGATTCATTCCGAATAGATGGAATATGAAGACGGAACACTTTTTGCGCGAACGCGGAACGAAGTAGACTGCCGGAGACGGCCACACCCGAACACGGACAGGAGAGAACTGACCGAGGCCTCGACGCCCGAAGACGAACAGGAAAGGACTGGTCGAGGCCGCCCCGCCCGAAGACGGACAGGAAAGGACTTGTCGAGGCGGGCCGCTCTCCGCTACGAGCTGGCAGGCGGAGGGCTACAAGGGCGTTGGCCGCGGTTCCCGGAAACTTCGTGTTTTCGATGTTTTAGCCGCCCAAAAAGTTAGAAAACACGAACTTGTCATCGCAACTTCACATAATACACTTAAAAATAAACGTGAAGACAGAGTACCATGTCCTACTCATCAAAAATATAGGAACTACTTTTCTAATAGGGGATTCCTTCGAAAAATAGCTTGAAAATAACATTTTTCCTAAATGTGCTGGCCCGTATGAACGATCACCGGTGTTTTTTGACTTGGTAGGCACTCACCAGCGAAATTTTAGTAATTCGTACCGAATTGATGAGAGATTATCTGCTGTGTATCAGCGCGTCGTTGATACCTCTGTCCATATCCACATGCGTCACAAACAGAATTCACCACTTCATTTAACGAACACAACCAAATACTTCAGCAATAAATTACGAATTAAAACTCCGAAACTGAAACCTGTTGCATCCAGAGCAGAACATCTCGCCATTTCATATCTCAGCTGACTGATATCACGGCCGGCGGAGCGGCAGGGCTGCCAACGTTTAGTTGGCTCCCACAAAAATTCTTATTCTCGATAGTTCCCTGATTTTCCTTTAGGTTCTGTACCATCAATTAAATTATTATATTGTTTGTTAATTGTTCTGATTCTTATAATTTTGTGTTAGGTTTTCTTTATATCAAATCAAGTAGGAAGTTCTCGTCGGTGAAAAGTTTTGTGAAAGCGATCAATCAGATGCAACTACAAAAACAATATGATTTGAGACTAGATTGAAAACAAAAACGATGTAGCCAAAGGTAGACAGATGTAGAGGGGGCACACAAATATCATCAACTGATCAATCCAAATGGGTGTTTTGGATGAGAACCGATTTACGTGGTCTATGCATATCTCCTGAAATTCAATAATCTAATTAGAATTTTTTTTTCCAGAGCGATAACAATGGTTTATTATTGAATAATATACCAAAATCATCGGCAAGTATCGTTTCACTTTTTCCATCGGCCTTGGAGGATGACTTAGTGAGATCGTCATCTTTTGTAGCACCGAGAACTGCCTCAAGCCCTTCTTTGGACAATAATGCACGAATTCGCAACTTCCAGTTGGTGAAGTTTGTGCTAGTCAACATTGGGAACTGAACTAGGGAATTCGAAGTCATTTTTTCGAATAGTTGTGCCTTCACGTGGTGATGGTATCGGGAACACGCCGTTCGGAACGAAACGCGAGGGGTTAAATTTTGATGAACGAAGTTATCCGATATCATCAAAATTGCGCGCGCACTGAATTTAACACTGATCGCGTAAACTGAGCCCAGAACCTTTTAAGGAAATGAATTAAAGGGGCTGAAAAGAAAAGAAAACGTAAAATGATAGAAAACAAGAGAGAACTTTTATTAGCGTTATAGACACGGTCACTTTCTTTAACATATGGTGGAAAGAGAAGGAGAGATCCTTAACAGAAGCGGACAAGCTCGAGAGGGGCGAAAGGGAAAGGTGACATTGATAATAACAACAACTACCTATTCGTGTCAAATATCAGTAGGATCTGAAAACTGTAATTCAATTATTTCTAGTATACATGCATCCTAATATCGGTTTTGACCCTTTCTTTGAGCGTTCTTGATAAGATTAAGATCAATTTATAAAAATTAGTTTCAAGTACCGCTTGTATAAGAACATTTTTATTATTACTAATGAATAGCAAGTCTGTTGTGCAATAGGTAACGGCATTTAAGAATAGCAACCCCCCCCCCTCCCCCCAGCCGCACAGGGTCATGTAATTTATAGAAGTTCATGTACATATTCATGTTGTTTCGGAATAAAATTCTCATTCATTTATTACCTTCAGAATCAAATTTTGCTTGCAGATGAATTTTGTTCCATTATTTGCCAGTGGGGAATCTACACTAAGTTTTAGTTTTATGGTCGTGGTCACCGATACGATAGTAGCCTGTGCGAAAATGGAAACATACAATTCTTAAACGTCAATTTCTCATTATCAATTATGATGAGAGGGTTATCAAAACAAATGGGAGTTTATATTACCCTCGTTTCCTGTACACGCTTACATGAGGATCAAGTTTACAAATTTTCAATTCCGGTCGAATTTACAAAAGGAAATGAGGATCATGGTGTTCAAAATAGTTGGTGTTAAAAACATGTCATGTTACACTCGATCGAATAGAGCGAAAAAATTGAAATGCTATGCGAACAGCCGTATTCTCGGTTTATACAGTATCGCTTTTCACTTTCCCAATGTGGACTGCTTGTTCTCCGTTATTATTATCTGATTTGAATATTTCCAAGGCTACTCCTCGAATGCTAACAGAGAGCTCAATAGACCTTATCTGCATAATCCCTCAAAATTTGAGCTAAATTAATTTTAAAATGTGGAAGTTATGGCTGTAACAAGGAAATGCGGATAGAGAGTCTGACCGACAGACATGGAACCAAATTTGTTCGGCAGGCTATGAAACGCGAAACGCAAGTGGAAATTTTGAATTCGGACAACAAAAATTTTTGGCTCCCGAAAGTGAACACAAGGCTTCCGCTGCTTCGCAGACTCGGAAGCAAACTACTGGTTGTGTTGTTATGTGTAAAGCGGGGTCATTTTGTAGTTGACTGAATCCATCGTTGCGCGGAATGAAATATTTTGTACTGGTAGCTAAAATTGTATAGATTAAGGATTCAAAGCAAACCATGAAAGTTGATTGTTAGAATCTGAACTGCTATAATTGAATAAACCCGATCTCACCATTAAATAATAAAATACCACTTTTTTGGAGGGAAATTTACGAAATGGTTGGGAGATAAGATAGCAACGTGCAACAAAAAAAATTTACGAATTCATGAAGATCTATCGCACAGGAAAGACAAATGGGCAGCTCAAGTGGTCATTCGTGACGGTAATGGCAGTAATCGCCCGCATTTCCAAATCTGATGGCACTGGATCAGAAAGAATGATTGAGTAGCGAACGGGGGTCAATCTGTCCGAATAGACTGATCAGCGGAATTTCGGTGTTCATCCCAATTACTCTCTCGTTGGGAGTCTTTCGTTATTTAACGCACTTGGCAGTAGTCTGAGACCCCAAGTCTCACGTACCTCCCAAACCGATCGTGACTGAGGTTTCACAAGGTATCTATCAAAATACTCAACCCAATTAAAACTCAACTATCATTAATGCTACTCTGAAAGATTACAAAGTTCCAGTCACGAAAAAGATGGATTTCTCCCTAAAAATTCACGTGTCTATAACGTCAGTTTCGGAAGTAATGGAAAAGCTAGCGTACAAGTCTGGAACACTGTGTGGTATTTCCATGTAGTGTGAGTATTTCAACAAGGTGGGTACGAAATGGAGTGACAGTATTGTAGATTTATTACACATTTGAGCAAGCTTTAAAAAAATGATTTCGAAATGTATAAAGTAATTAAGAAAGTACACACAGTTTAAAAAAAATTGTTCCATACATTCAATTTGCTTCTCGCGAATATTGTAGCTGCATCTCACAAAACTTGAAAAAGAAGACAATAATTGTAAGAACGTGTTCTCAGATGCCTTAAGTTAAGTATTTCTAGTCAAAAAATTTTTCAACTGGACAAACCAGGCTATATTGCTGGTGGTACCAACAGTGATGGGACCATCTTGAATCAAGGATGCCAGCAGAATGAAGCAGCTTCATTAACGCCCTTTCCCGCCAGTTAATGGCAACATCTCAAAACACAGGGTGTTCACGTGAGGAAACTGCCACAGGCTAGGAATAGTTTCTACTAGTCACTTCTGACCAAAACTGCCTTCTTTTTTGAGAGGCTTCGTTTTGAGTTATTTCAATTACAAGATTTTTATCGTGTTTTCGATCTTGAATCACCAAAACTGCCAAAACTCCCTCATGTACTTGAGAAAATTCAATTTTGATTATAATGTTGGACACAGCGTTAAATGTTCTACCTCCCTAGTGTATCAAAAAAATATTGTAGGTTGGTTCAATTGGTGAAAAATGTAATTAGAGGATAAAAAGTCCATTTTTTGTTAAAAACGTCAATTTTTATAGAAAAAGTCACGATTTGTCGCATTCAAACGAACTGTTCCCACTAAACTCCGGTATTTAACTAAATACCGATATGGGAACAATTTAATGTACACCGCTGAAAAGCTGAGATGGTGGCCCATATTTTAGGACTAGTGGCTACACTTGAAGAGTAGAATTTCTTTAGAACTACAGAGCATGAAAAAAGGTCATTCTGAAGATTTGACAAAATTAACTTTTAGTTAATTACCGATTAGTTTTTCACCAATTGAAGCAATATTTTGTGATACACCAGGGAGATAGAAACTTTAGAAAAATTGAATTTTCTTGAGGAAATAAGGGAGCTATGGCCGTTTTGGTGAATTAAGATCGAAAATACGAACAAAATCTTCAAATTGAAATAACTCAAAGCCTCTTGGGAAAAAAAATTCTAGGAGGCAGTTTCGATCAGAAATGACTAGTAGAATCTGTAATCTATTCCTAGCCTGTGGCAGGTTCCTTAGATTAACGCCCTGTATGGGGATATAGGTCTACTTATATCTCAAAATATATATAAATTGTAGGGTTCGGGGAAAACCGTGTGAGAATGAAATAATAGGTTAGTAAGGGAACTCGCATTGATCCAAATTTTTTTTTTTGTCTGAGGCGGATATCCATTCTTTTGAAGCGTAACTGGATAAAAAGGTCCCAATAAATATCTTCGATGATATAGAGTAGTGACGATAAAAGTTAAATACGTCTATTCAGTGACAGCAGAAGTGACTGCCTTTCAGTTGAGTTTTTAAGGAAATACTGGTCAGTGAACATAAATGTGACCGACATTTTGAAATGACCCACATACGGCAGTACAGCCGACAGTCAATATCAGAAGATATTTGTTTAGGGGATTTCACCAAGTGCATTTTCAACGCCCAAATATTGAAAAACTTGTCCTGTCGCTCTAGATTCAACGATCGGACCAAGATAACACCTTAAACGACAGGGCGCCCTGGAAACGGAACGAAAAATAGCGTGAGGCTTTCCACAAGCTTCACGTTCGCTATCTAAATCTGTATCGACAGATTGCTCGGACCTGTGCGAAAAAAAACCCTTATCCCATTGGTTGGACGTTTCCCCAGTGGATCAGAATATTTCACCAATTACCATAATGACGACAGGACGCGAAGGTACTTCCCTAACCTAACGGTTCTCATTGAGCAAAAGAGCCGCATTTCAGATAATAGAACGGGCATTTCGTATTTCAGAGCCTAGCGTGGAAGCAAACGATAACAAATACAGACTGATTTGCTTATGATTTCTGTTAGCTAACCAATCAACAAAAACATTTGTATAAAATCACAATAGTGAAGAAGTTAAGTGAAGAAGGGAGTACGCCAAACAACATGGAACAAAATTTTAGGACATCACGTCACTCAGAATACTCGGATATTTTTCATTAGTACCAGACAAAAACAAATTCAGGACGAGCGAAAAGATACAATAGTCAAAAGGACGAAGGAATTGATCGTGGAGTGATTCACTCCCAGGAGTTACAGTAGATACCAAATAAAGTTGGCAGACACGGAGGAAGCATACAGGATGCACGCTAAGCACCCTGGACAAATCTCCTGGGCTGGCGTGTGCTCAACCACTGCCACAACGAATCCTACCTTATCAGGGGGCAGGCTGGTGGCACTGTGGTGGCAGATGCCGTCGGTGTGGTGATACCCAGGGGCTCCCCTTCTCGTGGTATTTTAAGATGGAAGATTATCATGTTACACTTCACTCCCTAAGATGCTTAACCAGGTATGCCAGGTATGGATTTGTACCTGCCTTCTAGCCCCTCCACCTTCGCCTGAGTGAGGACGTTCCTCTTCAAGCTCAATCCAAACGACTCCATTTAGGCCTGGCGGCGTTATTTTCAAGAGACTCAAGCTATATATTTCGCGTTCCAACTCTGGCCGGCTGGGTGCCTATAGCCAGCCCACTTCCAGGCACCAATGCGCTCTCACATAGGAATCTCCTCTGCCCATCCATAACATTTGCAGTGCGCTACTATACCACAATAAGAGTGGTAGCCCGAACATTCATCTTCCCATCTTCCGTCATCTTTAAACTGAATTGAAGCGAGTTATAGTATTCGAAATCGCTCAATATCAGATTTCGAATTTCATCTGTTTGGTTTCTCAGGGATGGAGTTTTTCATTTTATATACACAAAAATAAACCCGTCTTGTGAGTGATATTTTTTTAAAAGCTTTTATTTAACTTGCAATGTATGTATGTTAGGATGTTCGGGTGGAATCTTGCGACCCGATTTTAAAGCAGATAATCTCAACCGATTAAGCTAAACATTTTTATGCACGTTTAGATTGAATGACAATACACGATTAGTTGTGTGACGTCATTCTAAATTCAATATGGCGGACCATCCAAGATTGCGGAATGCATTTCTACAATATGGGTATCAAATGAAAGGGCTTGTTGAGAGTGACTCGAAAAGTATTGTGACGTCATTCTAAATCCGAAATGGCGGACCATACAAGATGGCGGAACAATTATTTTTAATGCATTTCTACAATATGGGTTTCAAATGAAAGGGCTTGTTGATTATTGGTTACAAATGAAAGGGCTTGTTGAGAGGAAGTTAGAGTTGAAAAAAATGCATGTTGAAAAGAAGAAGAATACTTCTTTTTAGGGCATTTAAATAAAAGCTTTCTTGAAAATAACTCAACTTTCTTGTTTAATTTATTTTCGCTCGAAATAGAACTCCCAACGCTTTAACCCATTTTATACTTATATACTTGCCGAATACAAAATCTGACAGTACCGTCTTTCCGGCAAGGTCTTTCAATTTCAAATTTCCCTTGTACCGAATCGAAATTTTAAGGCAGAATTTAGGTGAAAATAATGATTGGTGAATGTGGATAACAATACTGCCCCATTCAGAGGTGTTGATGGGGTGAGAACATACAACGTACTCTCTATAAAGGTCGGTGCGGTCGGCATTACGATGAGCGGGCGGAGATCTATAAGCAGATTAACGAGAGAGTATAAAAAGACACAAACAAACATTTCAGAACATATTTTTTCATCTCTGAGTATATAAATCTGAGTTTATTATCTACGAGAATGCGTCTTGGTAATTTCAATTTCTTCTAATGTGGCCACAAACTTATTACGTTTTCGGAAGCAAGTACAAAATATATATAAAATTAAAAAAAATATATAGGACGTAATTATCCTATATAAAAGAAAGTCTGTGTAAGGTCGAACGGCTTGACCGATTTTGATGGGGGATTTTGCAAAATGATGAAGAGAAACTAGCCGACGAAGTCTTCTACCAGAAAATCCTTCTTAACTTCAAGTAGGTTCTTTTTCCTTTTTGTTCTATTTCCGTGGAAATGGCATCCTTTTATAAATGAAACGGTTACGTTTGTACATAGGTTCATTCGTTTGTTGGTCATGGTAAACTAGTCAGTTTAATAAGCCCAATTAGGCTCTGAGCATTATTACTCCCTTCTTCTTATTTAAATGGCATTTTCTATTATGGTGCTTTTTATTTCAAACAACGGGCTTCCCTGCTATTCGGATAATACAGGGGGAGATGCCTATACTGCGCCATTTAAATTCATGGGGGGGGGGGGGGATCCAACAAAATTTTGGGGGGCAAAGTTGATTGAAACAGTGTTTAACATGACGACATTCAAAAATATATTACATCACGAGATAGAACGTAAATAATAATGAACTACTCTGAAAGTGGTTTATACAACTTTACTCTCCTTAGCAATTACTAGTTGTTCCATGGAAAGAGCAATAAGTCGAGTTAAAATTATCAAAAACAGACTCAGATCAGCTATGGGAGACTCATGGTTGTCCAATCTAATGGTTCTAGCTGCAGAAAAAGATGTACTTGAGTCTATCTCTAATGAAGAAATAATCGAAAGATTTTCTGTTTCCTCAGCCCAAAGACAAAAACTGCTATGTAGGGTTTAAAGGGATATATTTAACAAGCTTAGAAGGTGCCTGGATAACTTGTAGATGGTCTAAGACTACAAATGTAAAATTTTTGACTTCAAACCGTTAATGTTTTTATGTATTTTACGATATTATTAATATTTGTTTTGGGTACCAACTCACACGGGGGAGGGGGGGGGGGGGTGTTCATTCCTGGATAATAGATAATTGAAAACTTGTAAGTAGTTGTAGGATGACCTTCAAATGATCAACGAATTGTTATTGCTGAATTGGGTGTAAATGATGATTGGTGAATGTGGATAATACCGCCCCATTTAAAGGTGTTGATGGGGTGATAACGTACAACGTACACTCTATAAAGCCCAGTGCGGTCCGCAATTCGATAAGCGGGCGGAGATCTATTAGCAGATTAACGAGAGAGTGAAAAAAAAGCCAACACTCCCAACACTGAATTGATAAAAAAAAGACCTTTTTCGGAGAATGAGGGATATAGAGTAGTGGGGAGGGGGTGGGGGTAATAAACAAAAGCTTGATCACGTGACAAACCCCCAGCAAGTGCCATTCGGGATTGGAACGGCCGAATCACGGCAGAGAGGGCGACCGAGGGGTCACGATAAACCGCAGTTTGAATTTCCTGCTCCTAATAGAAAGTGCCGCGGTACTGCGGGAATTAAGTTGAAAACGGTTCTTCTCATCCCCCATCTTCCCGGATCGGAGTTGTGGAGAGGGAGAGAGGTTTTTCGCGAGGTTTGGTCCTAACGACCGGGCCGTTTGGAGCCAAAATGTCCTCGATGACTCGGAAGGGATTGGGAGTTCCCTAGCGGCGGGTTTTAACTGTATGAAAACGGACAACCCGTAACGTCAGCTTCGTAATGGGGCGTTGCGGTTCTGGCCCAACGATGCCCCCTACTTCAGGAAACGCACCTCTTAAGCGCTAAGCCGATCGCTGAAGTTGGGTTTTAACAAATATATACTATCCTGAAACCCAAAAGTTAATCGGCCGGAAAAATGTTCTTCTGGAGCTCTCAGTGTCCAAGCATCAAACAATTACAACTCATCACGGACAACAAATATTTGATATCCTCCACTTCTCTCACAGAGGCTCTGGTTAAAATAATGTCTTCTCTTCCTGCCCGACTAGCAGCACAACCCAAGGAGAGTCTGACAGTACACGGTTATTTTAAAAAGTTATTTTCAAAGGAAATTTTGAGCTTGTACCGAAAGCGCCCAATATTCATACTCCAAAATTGCTTCTTAACAAATTTGGTTCATTATTTCCAATAATCAGCCTTTTTAACTCTGTAGCAAAAACCTTTTCAACCTACCTCCCCAATTCTGTAGCTTTTACGTTTCAAGGTGTCTAGATGCCAAATCTAAATTATCCCTCCCGCCTCATGGTCCATAATAATTAATGATTAGAGTTTAGATCTCAAATTAATCTTAATTATTAGGTCTAAAAAACTTCGTTTATTCTCAAATGGATTCCCCTTGGCGTCTAGTTGGTCGTAAGTTCTGACCAACCCCTTTATCGCATGCTTAGATATTATTTTGCAGACAGACAAATGAGTGAGTCATTTTTCTAGTAAACTTTGGACGCAAAATCACGTGGGATGGGTTTCAGATCCATAGGAAGAATTCATCTACTGCAAATAATCCTGAAGCTAAAAATGAAACCCCCTCCCCCAATCACACGAGCAATCTCGCATTATTCAAAATGTAATAACCCATAAATAAATATTATATAATTAATGAATAATAATGAGAAAAAGTAAATAAAAATAGGTGTTAGATTCGGTTCCGTTTTCTCCCATATAAACCCTTCACATGAAACGGTTTGGCATGTTTATCATAACTCGAACAGAACTGCTACAAGTTTTGTATGCAAGTAAAGTTGCAGAACATTATCTACATTCCTGTATTAGTAATATTTTAAAAATTCAATAAAATCCAAATGTCTTGCATTTTTTGGGTGTTCAATCGACGTAAAATGTAATTTTCAAACCTTCATTCTTTTTTACAAAAATTGGTTTTAAGGATTCTTGAGAGACATTTGTGAAAAACATAACAAAAACGTTAAAGACGTTAAAGAGTTTTTTTTTTTTTTTTTTTTACCAAAAAAGGAGTTAAAACGCACTTTAAGGTATAGCAACACAGGGAAAATTCGAATCAGCGCAAAATGTACCGTAAAAAAAGCTTTAGACAACGTTTCTGTCCACACACCTACCTGCAAGAAGCCTGGCTGGAAGGCGATTGAGAATTCCAGACCCCTCTTACCATTAGACAACGGTTTATGTATATTTATGAGACATTGTGACCCGTAAAGGATAGAACAAAAATTATGACCAATTGAAAGTTGAAAATTAATTAGAGAAGTCAGGATTATTGAGGAGAAAAGGATTTTTATTCACGTTAGTAGATGTCTAGTTTATGGGCATTTTTCCGTTGGGGTCAAAGCTCCGGCGATTTTTCGTAATGCAGAGCTACCTGGATGGAATGCCACCTAGGATAAGTAAACATTATCTGGAATTGATGAAGCGAATTTCCCTCAGAGAAATAGACAAAAACCTTTGCTCAAAACTTAGTACTGGGGAATGGCTCCAATGATCAAAGATATATTAACAACGAAAGCAGTTAGTGTAGATCTATATTACCTACATAGTTAGTTTTGTACATAGTTAGGAGGAGACCCAACAACTGTAATATGGGTTGGCTTATTGGTTAATAATTGACCGATGAAAGACGAAACAAGAGTCCAGGACTACGGGTTTTCCTCTGTCGGCGGAAGAGATGGGAAATCCAATGCGGGGTTCAGAGCACCCGTATAAATAAGCCCGGACCAGCCTGGCACTCTCTCCTAAACCTGCACTGCTGTTTTAAAATTTAGCCCTAAAGCCACAGGTGTCGCACCTGCTCTGCTTGCTCCTCGTATCTATTCACTACTCTATTCCACACTTTCCTCAAGTCATGGAGCTGTATGGATTGAATTAACACCTATGACTTGATAATTTTAAAAGCTTTTATTTAACTCTCGGTTGTAGCGTGTGTTTGCAGTGTGTATCTCTATGTTAAACTATATACAACTTTAATTTAATTTTTTACTTCTCTGCCTGTGCAGGTGTTTACTGATTTTTTTCAGCAACTAATTTTAAACACTTAGGTAATTGTTGATTTGTTTTTTCTTCTTTTTTTTATAAGTTCATATTTTATCAGTCTCCTTGAGCCTCTCTTTATTATTGTCATTTCCAGAGAAATCTTTGACGTCATTTTCCAAGGTGATCGCTTATTTTCCTTCTATTCTATAGGTTCGGTCCACCCACTGTTATTATTATTGTTTTATTTTAGTTTTTTTATTGTTGCATCCCTTAGTATTTTTGTCATTTTGTCGTTGCATATCCAATCATTTAATATGTTCTTGCTGCCCACGTCCCCCACTTAGGAATTTATTTTTTTTTTTTACCAAAGGTATGTTCTAATTGTCAACTCGGATGTTGGTTAGTTACGATAACCCTTTGTTTAGTTATTCAGGTTTACGTCACGCTTTGGTGTTTGTTTGCTCGTCGTATGTTTTTTTCAAACGTATGCTGAAAAGGGTCCGGGTCAACGGACCAACGGAGCAGAACCGGTAGAGTTTGAACTTCCTTTTAAATGAAGAATGAGAGATGGAAGATTCATTCTTTTCCAACACCTCTGCAGGATACAACGGCAGCGTTTAGCCGTACCTATATTATTCCAGTTTAGAGAGATAATACTGACCCATTGTGCCACCTATGTACTTCGGTAGCTTTTATTAACATCGATTATATCACCTTTACCCTTCACAAGATACATTAAAGAGAAAATGATTTATTTTTGAATAATGCATGTTTAATTAAATGAGATTAGGTTTTCATCCAAAACCGATTCTCAGATAGGCTGTTCCTCGAAAGAGGTGTTGTCCTATCAGGACGTAGGTGTAATTATGTTTGCGGCCAACAGTTTTCAAAACAAAACCGCGGGGACACTTCGGTAGCCCCCTTTTATTTTCGCATTCTCGACAGTAATTGAATACAAATTAATTAAGTGGATGATGAGACAGCTACTTCACAATTTCACGGCGAACAAGCCGTATTTCCGACTAAATAAGATGGTGGGAAATGAAGAAAGAAAAAAACGCGATGAATATTCCATTGGATTTTTTCTCTCTATTGCGACAAAGGCGAGAATCCTAATTAATTCCATAGCCCCGAAGGCACCGCGAGGAAATAGCTCGAAATGAGAAGCTGTTTTTTTCTAAACTAGATTTTTTTAAAAATACACACAATGGAGTAACTCAGTGGGTCAATTGAAGCCTAATAAATCAACTCGAGGAAATTGAATAGAGAGAACGAACATCCAAAGGAAAACTTCTTCTTATAAAAGGAGAGAGGCAAATGACAGCCGATAGGGAGGAAATTAGGACAACGGTTGCAATCAAGGTTCTTTCTTAAAAAAGAGAAAAATAGAGACGGATAAACGGAGTTCGAGACAGATCGAAGAACATGGCATTTCGAGTAATTTGAATTTCACTAAACATGAAGTTCGCTAGGTGGAGGTAAATATAACATTGGTACAGAACCCATTTTACGGAAATAAATCCAATTTTTATATGTGTATATTATATTTTGGGAAATTATTCTGAATAAGGCACGAACGTCCCCCGAAAGTCTTGAAGCATTTGGAGCAATAAAGGAGCTTCGTATTTTCATTTGTTTGTAAATACGATTACTCGGTAAAGAGGTACCGAGTTGCTCGAGTTTGGGATCACGGCGGGAGTAATCCGTGGTGGAACCACCCGAGTCCTTACGGGCTCTTCCACAGTAGATTGTGAAAACTGTAGAGATAATAATAACAACAAGCTCAGATGAGATTATTGGATTCTTCTTTCCCGATTACCCCTCAAATTTTATCAGAATCGGATCGTTAGAATCTAACAAAATGGTTTTTATTGGATATTAAGTTTGCTCTTACATGGGCACAGTGGAGTATTGATTTGTGATCGGAGAAATTCATAAGGAATCTTCTACGGTTCAACTACCCCGTTGTAAGGATCTTCGGACTTCCGAGAAACACAACAGACGTAACCGTTTTTTGTGAGAAGTTGATTAATGAATGTACTCACAACGTCGGATGAGAAACTACAACTACAACTAAAACCTACACATAAGTTTCATGTGATTTTCTATTAAATAGTTATTATTATACCTTCCATTGATGTTTATTAAGACCATAAAAAATATTGTGTTTATATAGTTGGGTATACAGTTTGGAACTGAACTCATTTCGAGTAACGTACTCATTTCTGCTATGACAACCGCTGTATCATTTCATTCGAACACAAAGCTTCCTTAAGGAATAGAGCGCTGAGAGATCATCTTCGAGGGTTTCTAATGTAAATTGAGGAACATACCTTACTTCAAGAAAAATTTCCACCAACATCGACTTACCTGAAAGAAAGAAACACACAATTAAATTTAATTTAATCAAATTTAACCTCTTAATGTGCTAATCGAACTTTACAAACATAAAGATGCCAAGGCGAAATTTAATAGATACAAGAATATGTTAATATAGCATTTCCAAGTCAAATTAAACCTTTTCACCGTAATTAAGGAAAATAAGCACAACCCCTAATATAGTACCAAATGCTTGTCTGTCATTGGGAACTGGGCTGAGAACAATATTCCAAACGAAGTAGGTAGACCTATACATCAAATAAAATCACGTTTTATTTAATTAATTAATTTTTTTTTATCAACAAAAAAGTAATTGAAAAAAAAAATCAACATTACTGCACCATTCATCACAGACCGATCCGTGTACATTTTTTTCAGATGTTATTTAAAAGGAAGAACGACAACGTAAAATGAAATGATTGTAGATTGTTTCGTACAGCGAGAATATGGTTTCACAAAACAGCTTCGCACGGCGTTGCGTTCGAATGGTCAAATAATCGGTTGGTCCCAATATTACTCCAGACAAGTGTTTCGAAGCCTCGCGCCAGATTTCCCTCGTCAACATCAGGGAGAATAGCCGTTGGTTTTGACGCTTCAAGATCACGTGGAAAAGCGACGAGGGCCTCACACGATTTCCCTCGCGAACGGCTCCATCCCAACTGTCCCACCAAAGTCAGGACAGGGGGCGCCTCGATGAATCGCATTATCTTAATGTTATGCAAATACGACCGAATGAATTCAATCCGAAACTCGGGGGCGGGGGATGGCCCCGGAGTTGATCTCTCGTCGGGCGCCGCTCTACATAATAATTGTGGCTGCGTTTGACAGTGGACTCACGTAGCGGTGGAGAACTCAACAGCGTTTTAGCCGAGTAATAAAGGCAAACACCCCTCGACCCCCCTGCACTCATCTCCAGTTCTGTTTTTCTCCCTGACAAAAATGAAGCCATTCGAACTCGAGACAATGTGCACAATTATCACATCAGCGAACGGTCGGTTTTGCCCAAGAGCAATCACCTCTTTTCCACTCGGCGCGTTGTCTGGAGGCACAAGTTTCTCTAGTTGATCTGAAGATGGGAATGGCAAGCTGGGCAAGGGAAACGTTAAGGTTGGCTTGGGGATCGACGAGTTTGATGTGGGGAATGAGAGGAAATTTAGAGTTGGGCTTGAAGAATGGCAATTTTTTTCTTCAGTTTTGGCAATTTTGAGTTCATTTTGAAAAATGTTGATGTTATAAAAAAAGGGGGCTTTTACATGATGATGACTGTTACAGTGATGGATAATGGTCTGTTACAACCTCTACCCTTTCTTCCGGCAGCATATTTCCAGAGTTGGTCCCATAACAAAACTGAAACTGGGTAAAAAAAAAGTCATGGAAATATTGAAGATATAATTATTTTTTACTATTACCCTGCGCATAATGAAAAATGCTTCTAACCTAGAAAAAAATCCTAATTGAAAAAAGTCGATAATTCTTATTGGGGCAGCGATTGAAAGCATTGGCGATTGACTATCACGAGAATCACAAAATCTGATTTGGGATCCTTACCCGGACAAACCTTTGTGAGATTACAGGGATCTGTACCTTAGTCGTACCGTTTTCTAGAGATCCAGAAAGCCGCTCGCTCCTTCAATTAGCTCGACAACTGCACGTTAGTGCCGGCACCATCTGCTCCTAACGCCCGCATAACTCATCCATCTCCCCCTCCCACCGTCTCTCGACCCTTCTCGTCTTCTTTCAGCCTCAAGTTTCGCGTGTCTGTACGAGACTTGAGCCGGAGACGGGCAGTGGAAGATCACCGCGGAAGAGCCACGACGGTGAGAAAGACTTGGGTCGAAGAAAGTGAATGATTTAAGAGGTTGACTCGGAGATTTGTTAATTAGAGTCTCGAAAGTCATTTGAATACCGGGGTTGTCTCTGAGCATCTAGCACCATTTAATTACGTACCGTTCATCCAAATTAAATTCTCCTTTTCTGACCAACTGGGGCACACCGTAAACTTAACGATGGCAGTTTGTACCTTCATTTTACTTGTAGATGTATTTACTATGACTAAAATATGGTTCTGCAGTAACTCAAGAGACAATTTTGATGAATTTCATAAGAGCTACTTTCCAGAGTTGTGTTGAGCTCAACTCTCAATTTTCAGTGAAATTCAAGTGGGCCTATTCCAAGGCATCACCCACATTTCTCGATGTGGACATGATGATGGTAGATGGACGCTTTTCGAAAGCCCCCATCAACAATTGTATTTGGTTTACGATATTCCATAAATATCCATTCCATCCCCCCCCCCACACACACACACACACACACACACACAGAAAGAGCTCTGTCCCTCGATCATTGTCCATCAGAGGACTTAGAATTTGTAGCAACCAAGACGATCTAGAGCGTTTTATTTAACTGGATTGTGAGGAAAGCTAGTAGAGAGGGACTACCCCAGAAGGTCCCTCCAAGACAAAATGATCCCTGCAAGAGGCCATCGACTTTGGATCTGCAGCCAGAGGAATCTCAGCAGCCTTGTAGTTGGCAAAGATGCAGATTGTGTAATCTAGTAATTAAGAGCTCTACTTTCTCCTCCTCGAACTCCAGTCACTCATTCATGTGGCGGGGTTCATCAGAGTGCCAATCTATATGTTTTCATCAATTCATCTGCAGAAAACGTTCGCCCCCAGAACCCTATTGTGTTGGCAAAACCACTACGCCTCTCAACCTCTGCATAAAGAACCATAGGGCTTCAGTAAGCCAGACCCGGAAGCTTCATGTAACCATCCACGCTCAGGCCCATCAACCCTCATTTGACGAGTGTTATTGCGTAAAAACTTGACGCACCATGCCAAAGGTGAATGATCGGCTTCTTTAGCAATCGGAGAGGGCTCACATACGGATTTTGGGTGCCAACAAACCACCTGGGCTCAATTTGTATTAATGGAGTAAAACATGCTGGGAAGGCATGGAGTAAAAGTTGAAACCACCCGAAGATCAATTGTTGATGCTGTGCCGGTTGGTTATGGAAAGCGTCATCGAAGAAACCAAGCGACCAAAACCACAACAAAAACCTGTTGTATTCATACTTGTTTCCCCTGTAATTTTTGAAAAAGGCAATACGCTGAAATATTACCTATCCTCTTTCTTCTTTATATGTCAAATTTATAAATATCTGCGTTTAGTTCGTTGAACCACTGAAGAGAATTTTTTTTTTTTTTTTTTTACATATATACATTTATATATAAGCAGTGTTATCACAATACTCCAAGACGGATATCCAGGGAGAATTTTTGTAGGCATTGAACAAATACACTTTCGGAAGAAAATGAATTTATTCAATGGGATAATAAACTCGATACACAAACCAATAAACACACAAATCCGAAGAACTTGCACTGTATATGCCGAGGAAGGAAGAGGGTGCATAAATTACGCGTGTAAGGTGAGGACTGAGAACTCCAATGGTAATGGAAATCCCCTTGACTTTCTCCTGATTCATTTCCCTCTTATCTCTACAGAAATATCTCCTTCCGGACAGGAGATAGATAATGGTTTCTCCCAAGCTGTTCCTTCTCTTCAACGGGTTTAATCATTTCAAACATACAAAAGGGTTTTATAGAAAGTAAAGTTTGGCCCTTCCATTACGATGACAATATAAGCTTTGAAAATTAATTGTGAGTGTATTTTTCATCCCATTCGTCCAACGTAAACAAATCGTACAATCTTTGGAATCCATCAATAACAATGATGACGATTCATTGACAAAACCCCGCACAGAATAAACTTGAGCCTCTCAGACTCAGTTTATGAATCGTATTTGTAGGGTGATTCGATTGTCCATTATCGAAAATTATTGATTATTGAATGAGGTAATGCTTATCAATATAGAAAGCGGCCAAACAACTAAGAAACTGCTAGTAACTTGGAGGTTGATTTCAACCCGACTTTGGCTCTTAAATCTCGAATCTGGCAGTCTTGGCCATACCAGTTGGTATAATACTGCTTTATACATTTTTGATGGTCAATAGGTACTCTATGACTACAAAATTATAAGTAAAGGTTGGTTTCTTAATAATTTTCCATTTTTTTTTTATTCAACCATGAAATTCTACGAAATAGTCAGAATAATTTTGCAGGTACTATGTACAAACATTTTTGAAGGGTTGAGTCATTGACAAATTTGATTTAAACGGAGGTGGACGAATAAGACATTTGGAAATTTTTTTTATTTACAATATGTCTCGTTACCAAACTTTCAAGATTAAGCGTTTCAACAAACCAATAAACACACAAATCCGAATGACTCAAAGTACAATCAATGATTGGTAAACGCACCGAAATGTACATGTTTGAGAGCTGTTGATCATTGATTACGTTGATTCTTCGAATAGTCTGAGGGATAATTTGATAGGAGATATTTGGCTCAATAATTTTCCCCAAGTTTACCACCAGTTTATTGAAAGCTTTCAATCCTTTTATAGCAAAAAATGTGGCGGTACACGGTGCACTCTATGGCTGCAACATTATAAGTAAAGGTTGGTTTTTTAATAATATTCCCAACGTGCACGAATAGTCATGTAGGTACATACTATGACGATTTCCCCCGTTGAATTCGTTTCTTCAGGCCATCAAGAATTTCCATGCTATTCAACCATGAAATTCGTTTAAATTTCCAGAGAGCTCTACTATCCCTGTGTAGTGTAATGGATAGCTCGTACTGTTCCATCTTTGAAGGGTTACCACAACAAATTTGATGGAGGTGGACGAATAAAGAGGTTACCTTGGATTGAAATGCGGGAATTTAATTTAGTTGTAGTGGTACCTTTGTTCTCTCCTTACCAAACTTATTTAAGCTTTCAACTAAGCTTCAATTTTTTATTGGTAAACGCACCGATGAAACCTGTTGATCATTGATTACGTTGATTCTTCGATTAGTTGTCGGGAGATTTGATAGGAGATATGGAAAATCTGGCCCTTAGACAGACAGCACTGACAAGCAAGTAAAAACCATAAAACAATAATTTTTTCGATTTCTAGCACGAACACAAAGGCCTGAATGAAGTCACAGGTTCACGATCTCATATCCAATTCCGATTACAACGTCAATTCATTTTCCTTCCATCAGTTTTGTATCCAAATCATTTGGAGTTTTGAGATGAAAATTAACGACACCCCCCCCCCCCTCCCGATTCTGAACAGCCATTTCAAAAGCACAGAATCTGTTGGATTCACCCTCTGCATTTTAATATTAAGCAGGGCAGCCACGCGTAGCACACCTATTTTAATTCATGTCAACGTTGCCCTTTTGGTACCTAGATAGGTACTTTTCATACCCTCATGAAAAGGCTCATAACGGATAAGTTATACTGCTAGCTCCGTAACTTTTTTCCATTTCAAATATGCAGGACAATTGTATATATTTATGAGCGAGGGTTGAGAAAGGGAAGCTGTAGCAACAAGAAGCGTTGTTTAGGGAGGAGCGGACTGAACGCACGATGAAAATTTATTCATCTATTCCGCTTGGAGTTGGCAGGACTGAGGGATGAGCCTAAAATACGATGGTAGAGTAAAACGGTTCGTTTTGAAGAACGTACTCGCTCGTATCAACTTTTTCAAGTGAAAAAGCATGTATGCAAATCATACCAGCAAGAATCGTTTGGTTCTCCCATGGGTTCTCTCCGTTGCATTTGTAATAGAGAATAGTATATATGGCGACATCAACTACCGCCTGTCGAAATCCATCGGTTGAGTTACAATTGAATTTAAATTACGGAAATTTTCTGTTATGCAATATTAAAGGGTTCAAAATATGACATGAATGTGATGACGATCAAATGATAAATTGCGCGATCAGATCTCTTTGATTGAGTAATAAATGGAATATAATACTAATATTAATGATAAACATTAATGTAATACATTGAGCCTTTCAATGTCGCATAGCAGAAAACTTCCATAATTTATTCATAAACTAGACTGGGTGCTCATAAACCTCTACTCCTTAAAGATAAAATTGAACTCCAATAGAATTTTCTAATCTATAATGGATCACAAGACAAGATGTTTACTTAAGATCTAGATCGTATTCAAGGGCTATCTAGAAAAAATGCATAGAGGACCACCACGTTTGGTACCTGATTCACTAAGTCAACGTAAACATGATTTGTTAAGGGAAATTAGATAGCATGGGTGACCTTCAAATTCAACTGAAAACTCTAATGAAAAAGACATACGTTTTGACATACAATAGGGTTACAAGTCCGAAAATGGGTGATTACAAGAACCATGAATTATTAACTTATACATACACAAAGTGGCAAGTTTGTGTTAATATCTTCCTCGTGTCGACAACACGAATGAATAGATTTTTAAATAAGGTCTGTCTAGCTCATTCTGTGATTCAACACAATAATGATACAGTGGAGTTGGTAGGGATAGGAGATAATCAAATCCCCCCCCCCCACCAAATTTTTGCCAGATCGGACCCCTAAAACCTGAAACAATTACGCTTAACGGATTTCACATTTGCCCTTGAGTAGAGCGGATTATCGATTTCTGAGCGATGAAATTCATAAGGTCACAAAATGCTGAAAGACGTGAAATGCGAGTGAAAATTTTGATTTTTGAGAAGCAATCTATTCATCTTGGAAGCAGAATTACAATTTTCTGTACTTAAGAAGTACTTGAGAATGTATCATATTTTACAAATCAGTTTTCAACTATTTAAAATGTAATGGGCGAAGTTTTAAAAACAAAAAGGAACAATTTTTTGTTGTTCAAGTAAAATGAGGACCTGAGTAGATGAAATAACAATTCAGTTAAGAATAAACAGCTCATTTCCACACTGATGAATATATATATTCATCAGTTTGTAGACATAAGATCACCTCCTCGATGCAAGTTATTTCAAAATCGATACAAAGAGCCCTGAAAATATCATCATTCGGTAAGAATTGGGGGATGATGAGTGTCACCTATTCTTACACATTATTCAGATGCTTTGTAAGCCATGTGTGACCCTGCACATACAAAACCGATTGGTATGCTAAAGAAAAGTTTGGCACTTTCCAGTTGAAACTTTCGTAAAGAACTGGAAGATTCAGCTGAACACAATTTGAATGTTTTAGTAGAAAATTCGTTAATTCGAACGTGTTTTCCCCTCTATACGAAATAAGGCCCGATATCCAAATACCTACAATTTACTATTGTACATCGAAACGACATACAAACCCTCGAATGGAACAACTGAAATTTATCGAGATAAAGTAAAACATTTTACTTGTCCGCAAATATTTAACATAAATTATGGAAACTCAAGCAAAAGGAACTCCTGAAAGACAATTCCATTGGAATTATAGACTTGAATATTTCTCTAATCACTAGCAGGAGGCCAAGTTAGTAGTGCTGTCGTCGAAAAACCTAAAAACAAACGGCAACGTTTTCAACCCGGTTGTATCCATTACAACAGTTTTCAGGTTTCATAGCTCACGATTAAGTTAGAGAGATGGAACGTTGTCTTGAAGGAGAGTCAGAGAGGCAGTACGGGAACATGCTCCCAACTTTAAAATCACTGTCCTTTAAAATTACGTTTTTGAACCCTAACCGGGTTTCCGTATGGTGGGTACCATAATGTGTGATTCACAAAGAGAATCATGTGATCTATTTAGTCAACTGAGCTGGTTAATTCCAGTATCTGCTACTGAAGTAACTACAGTGCCTGGTTCGAATATTTGCAACTAGAGGGAGTTGACGTTGCTAATTACTCATTCCAATGCTAGATATCTGCCTTGTAATAGCTATGTTCTGTGTCTCCATTAACGGTGAAACAGCGAGTTAAACGGAGAGTTATATGATCTAATCAGACAAGTGAACTGTTTGATTCCATTAGCTGCTACAGGAGAAACTGCTACGGATGGGTATCGAACGACTACACATCGGTTGATAATTTTTGACTAATTAATTGTTTTACGGATCAAATATGAAAAAGATAATCGATCAATCGGGATAAAATCCGATTTGGCAAAATTTGCTAAATAGTAGCATATTTCTGATCAATCCGATTGATATTTGAGAACCTTGTGAGTGAAGGAATTGTTTGATCTCATTTTTATCGTATAGATAAGCACAGTACAGAAATTTTGGGGCTTAGTGTGGGAGTCCATAAATATTGATTCGTCACAGTTATTTGATTACCTACGTGTGGCTCATGAAGGATACGTGGTGAGTCAATCGATGCCCCTCTTTCTTGATAAACCGAGATAGAGACGACTGAGCATTTCAATTTCATAACAAGGCAGTTCTTATATCGAGATTTGAAAAAATCTCTCGGAGCTTAGCCATGTTGACCTTCTTCACACCACATGGTAGCCAACAGAAACCTTGATTTCTTTATGCAATTTTTTATTTACCCTCCCTAATTGACAAGAGTGAGAGCAAAATATTGAGTAAACCTTGGAAAAGAAAAATTAAACTATCTGAAATCCTGCCAGGACGAGGATTAACGCCTGTCGCGTATCTAATCTTAATTTCTACTTGAATTTGAGTGTCAACATGCACTTGTGTCTGCACACCGTCTCCATAGCATTGAGATAAAAACGCAGCAAATTATTACAACAATAATAAAAAAATCAGTAACCATTCCTAGGCAGATCAGTGGGCTACAGATAATTACTCAATAGAGCGTTGAGATTTTGAGCACATCCCTAATATATGAGCAATTCACGTTCGTAAACTTCAAGCGGAAAATTTTCGGACTGTTTGAGAAGACCGAGCGGATGTTTCATAGTACTCGCTTCGCCGAAATCTACATAGCCCGAAACGTAAACCAATAGATTTTGAGAATTGATCAAAATTATTTTTTATAGGTCGATTACAGATGTTAGTTACTGGGAAAAAAAACAAAATAAGCGAACTTCTGATTCTAATTTCTATCTGAATCAACCAAAAAACCGTCCAATACACTCACAGGGATTTGGGATTCTGATTTATTGACATCTTTTATCCAGGTATTTGAGATCTCCCTTAGGGTAGATTGATCATGACTCTGAGATTGCTGCCACATCTCAGATCGAGGGTTGGGTTTTGAGCCAAATATCGGGCGTTCAGATTTGTTTTTATTCGATTTATTTCCAAATAGGTATTTTGGTTGAGAACAGATTTACGTGCTCCATTCATATCTCCTGAAATTCAATAATCGCTCCATCCTGTGAAACACGCACACTACAAAGCTTAGTAGAAATTCAAATCATGAACGCAAGCCAATTGAATAATAAACCCCAGTGATTTCGTAGTCGATTACAAATGTTTATTATTAAAAATAATAAATTAAAATCCGTTACTATGACGAAAGAAGAGTTTGTCAACCATGAACTACAACAAAATGTTTACACATTTATCGTACCATGTCAAAAAATGGTAAAACAACAAATTAGTGAACTTAAAAGTTGCACATAATATCCTCGTTATGGTTACAAGAGTTTATAGATATTTAAGATGTGGTAAATAATCTCAAACGGTATAGGATCTAAGCTTGTTATTAACGATTCAAGGAGCAAAATGCCACGGGACATGTTCACGCTGACGGTAACGCCTTCAAATAGGTGAGTCGATACGTAACTATTGCAGGCATACCGCGACGCGAATTTTATGCGACACAGTAACAATACGATCAACATGAAATTAATTTGCTTTTATTAAATCATCTTTCGCCGACTACTATTCGATTTTGAGCAAGATAGATTACGCTTATGATGCTCATGCGTTGAAGTTATTAATGATATGACGGTGACGAAATTGATGCGAACGATTAGACCATCCTAATCCACCAGAACGTGAGAAAACGAAGTGTAATGCATTTTAGGTATGCCCATGCGCAGCCTGAACTACTGATTTGTGAGCTACTGCTAGGGGACCATCTACCTACCCCCCCATTCCCTGAACGTTCCGTCAAAATCAAGTAAAAACTGTTGCCATTGAGCTTTTTGAAAGGATCTGCTTATTAACGGACAAACACACAGGCAGAGTTCCAAAACACAAACGCCAATTTTGATTTTGGCGAGAATGAAACTTTCCAACTAGGAACTTAATGTAGCCTCGGAAGACAAATCTATGCCTACGTAATACTCCCCAAACAGGTTTAGCCCTCCAATTAGTGGGGTAACATCGTATACTCACTACACCTTAGTGCATTCATACTCAAGTAACAAATATTTAAAAATCGAGATATTTTCAGGAAACATTCGGTCAAAGTCATGTTTCATGACCGCTACTTTCTTGCATTTGAGTTCCATCAGATAGATATTATTAGATCTTTACATTTTACCTATTTACGGAGTACAAATGAAAATTAATGCCGCTGTCAACCCATTTCTAAGTTTTGGTGTTTTTATTTATCTCTCTCTGAAATACATTACTCCTTACATCCGGGAAAACGCTATTGAGCCTGTTATTCAAAAACAAATCATGTAGGGAATTGGACATTTTGATTATAGGGATTTTAAAAATTTATTTTAAATTCTCTGAGATTTTAAGGAGTCGAAGGGACTTCCACATACCACTCAAACAGTTCAATGCCGACGCTCTGGTGTGTTGTGTGATCGTCGAATCAGATGTTGTGGATTTGAATGTGAGGCAGAAATGACCCCAGCACCTACCTAGGGGGAGTTGAGGTCCTTCAACTACCTCGTTTTTGCCTCGGGGTGGATGAACCCCCCATTTCGTCCCATCGACGAGAAAACCCAGAACGCTGTGTTAACTATTTCGAGTCCATGTGAGGAAACAGACACTTAGTGGAGGTAGCAGGTTTGGGATCTCGTTAGGCCCACCAATCACGCTTTCATTCATATTATATGAGGGCGGGTCTTCGATATAGAGCCCGTGAGTACCGACAAAACCCCCACCCTTACAAGAAAAAAAGGAAACGTGCTAGAAAGGTGTTTCAAAGGGCTTGATGAAGGGATGGGTCCCAAGCGCTAGTTCGCGATTGACACCTGGTTGAACACCTATCGACCGTCGGACTCGCTAATGACTGAGACAGAAATTGACGAAGTGTCCAACGATTGGGCTCTTGCCTTTCGGCATTGATTGGAAGGTCGCCTTTAGGTTCATTAATTTCAGTAACGAATCTAAGTTATCAACCAAGAAAAGAAAATTGTAACCCCCCTCAGAATATTTGTTGTTTCACGTTCAAGATGTGTGGAATCCAACACCCGAATAAACACGTTGCAAATTATTACACTAAGGATTATTTTTTCTGAATTAGATAACCCTCCTTCGAGCATTGCCGGAGTACCAGAACTAGTCTGCACAATTATAAAGTACAGAGACAAGGTGCGCTCGAAACATGAAGAAATCCAACTGCAAACTAACATAAACTGATATCAGAATACCTCTAATTGTGTAATACACTGTACATTGGCGTGACATAGAAATCCATGAAAAGATTTAAAAATATATAAACAAGTTATGAAGAACTCAATCGGAGGTCCATCTTGCAACAGGTTTGTCTCCAGCAACTTTTAGCATCCATGCGTTCAAAGACAGACCGTTCGAACAGCAACCGGAGTGGTATCATTCATTTCGCGGAATGAATTTCTATCTAAACCTAAGCAGTTTTAGGCATTCAGATTTTTTTATAGATTAATTCCTGAATATACCTAATATCTTATTGTTGATTGATTCTCATCTGCCGTCCAGTGCTTTTCTGCAAAACAAGTGGACCAAACCTTAGAAACTTTGCCAAATATCGCATTGCTTTTTCGTTATGGACAAGAAAACAGTTGGGAAAACTAGTTGTGTGCTATGACTCTCAGCCACTCCTAAAGGGTGAAATCAAAGAGCTGAAATATTTTTGAAAAAATAAATAAAAATAAAAAATAAAAATCAGAAAATCTACAGACAGACAGAAAAAAATAAAGTCAACAGAAATGTGAATCTGAACTTACTTTGGCATAGTGAAACTCGCTTAGTGTAATGTTAATCATCAACGTGATAAAATATTGACGAACCATTTTTAATCATTCTACCACCTGATAAAGCCTTAATTAGTTGGTTGAAATTATTTTATAATTGCTAGGTACCATTTACACTAATGAGTCCTTTGTTTGTAATGCATCACTATTAACTGATCTATCACTATTAACCCCCCTTCACACAAAAAATTCTGTGTGCTGAAATATGTTCAAATACTAAACCAAAATCAGATTTCCTTTGATCTAAAAAAATAATAATAATGAGAGAACATGATAATAAAAGAACATATAAGTGCAATATTTCTTTCATTTGAATATCGGTGGGCGTTTTCCTTTCTGAATCGTAGACACAAACCTCGCTACGCAATCATGAATTTCATGAAATCGTTATCGCGGATGTGTGAACCACTCCATTTTAAACAAGTGTGGTTTATATTGTTTATTCGCCGTGATGTTATTCAGTTGCTAAGTGGGTGAGGAAAGTTGCCCCTTCAATCGAAATTTCGTCTTGTCAAAATTGACTCGAAAAAAGAGTCTTTGTTGAAATTCTAAGCGTCAAAATTAACGCGGACGTGGAATTCGAATGGGAGACCTTCAGATTGAAGCGTCATCTAAAAAGATCTGGCGAACCTGGGCAGTGTTACTTCTGGTTATAGGTTTGGCGAGCCTCGGTTCGCCGCAGAATGACACCTCCACCGAACCCTCAGGAGGTACAGAAATGCCAACATTTCAACTGTTATACCATAAACCAGAGGGACCTTCCTACTCAGGAGTCTTCTTCACCCCACAACTAGGAAGGAGCTGCCAACTATTTTCGCTCCGAAGATTGGCTAATCTGATAGACAATTGCTCACAAATTCGCCACAAATTCTGAAGGGAAAAGTTCCAAGAACTATGTTCCGTTTTTGCAGCTATATTTGTGCAATTTAAGATTCAGGGCAGAGATTGGTGGTATGGTAGGGATTGGTATAGAGCTTCCGATCTACCAACAAAACTACTGAGACACCTTGGAAAGATGTGAAAAGATCCTCCAATCTAAAATTATTACTTTACACCTAAATTTTTGTTTTGTCTGAGAGTTAGTGTATTGTGAAGCAAAACGATGGCAACTGCCTTCCATGTCCCCTTTACTACTATAAATTTAGAAAATTTGAGCTCCACCCTTTATTAATTATTAACTATAGCAATAAAAAAAATTCAATTTTTCAGGTAGTACCAGTAGCAACGGCATGATAAGGGGAAATGGGACCAATTCTACGACTTGTATGAATTCAACGCCCATCGTGGCATTGAACACCATGGCACCAGATATAAATTGGATGAACATGCAACGCACGGAAATCAATAAACTCAAGCCTCCAGCAACGACTTCTGCCTGTAAAATGCCGTAAAGAAATAATTTCTTGTTGCATTACTTAAGGTTCGTTCGCACAGCGAGTCCTGGAGCAGTTCAGTATCAAACTAGGCTCTTACTAGGAACGATAGGGAGGGAATGAGGACTGTTCATGGACTCCGCCCAGTTCATACGCGTTTCAGACTAATTCGGGACTGATAAGTAGCTCGGAACTGAGCACGAACCTCCAAGTCACTCAAAAATACGTCCAATTCAGGAGAGATTGAAAATTCAGAATACCCGCAACAGAAACTATAATACAAACAAATTGATTAGATAAATAAAAATGATTTGACAAGGATGAAAGCTTCAATTGCTACCATCAAAGGAAAAGGTAGGGGCAGGGCGTAAATGGTTTACGGCGCATGAGCGGGACCAGAAGTTTCGGCAAAAATCCGAAACTGTCTGGGCTATTTCAATCAAGGTCCGCAATGAGCCTGAACGGAGAACAAAAACCCCGTACTCATTCTGTCACTGGGCTTACGGCTGAACGGCCGATCGTTCAGAACCGTTCTAGACTAACAGTACAAACGAACCTTTAATACTTGACGTACTTCCTTCTCCATCAAGGTGCCGCTACCACGTAACCGATGATGGGCGACAACTGACGGGCTAACACGAAATTCCACTAGTACCGAGGAAGGACCACAAACCCGGTGTGGCCAGTGGCCTTGCAATATGTTACCTTCGGGAGTTTACAGTGATTAAAGGTTTCGTCTGCCCAAAACTCACAAAAATCAAAAGCTGTTCCTTCATGTATAGTGATAAGTAGTTTCCTAACAAGCATTCCGATTCAATTGAAGAGAAATTGTGTGATTTCGTGAAGCTTTACATGCAGTAGTGAATTCACCTAAAGTCGTGGGAAGAATGTGTTATTTAGCACCATGGCTTCTAATTATTTTCCAAGTCAGTAACATTTAAAACCCGCCTATGCCGTGCTCATTCCAGCAATCAGCAAAGTAGGTATTCCTTCAAATGAATTTCTTTCTGCATATCGACTATTCTCCACATTTCTCTTTTCTTTCCAGGGAGAGTGGATACGAACATTTTACATTTCTAAGAAAAATTCAGGGAAATATAGGTAGTTAAATGTGTGTATTAGAGAAAACGAGAAGAGGAATTTATGACAGAATGTATGGAATTTATGTATGAATGAAGTATAACTACTAGAGGCAGGAGAGAACAAAACTACTCATCAAGTATTCTCAATGCTCTCGACTACATTCCTACCATCAATTTCGTTCTATTGCACGGTTTCGTTGGCGTTGGTTTATCATTTCCAGTAATGAACCGTAGTAATCGACCAAGAAAAAATATACATATTATAGGTTTACGTTTTGAGATACGCTGATTTCAAAAATCCAATATAAAAATCGTCCCTCCGCCGAACTGCCGGACCAAAGTTTAAACAACAAACATCGATCCTGGATGTGGTACTAATCTCGGCGTCGTGATCGATCAACCAACCAAGGGATTATACTATTCTATCAAAATATACTTTTGTTTGATTCTGATAAAACATAGGTCTCTGAATCGAATGAGACCACTAGTGTTAATATACGATCATCCGTTCGCTCACCATTTGAAAAACAGGTACAGAGCCCGTTCAACCAACCAAATACTTTTATCCGATTGGATAAAAATCCCTACCATATTATTGAATCCAGAACTTCCAAGGTTTATTCCACAACTGCGCTCAAATGGGGTCGAACCAAATTGTTCGACCAAAGCGGCCGGATGGGACGAAAACTGAGTGTGCTTAGATCCTAATGTTCGGACGCTCTTGTATGCCCAGGTACCTACAGAAAAAGGATTCATTTCGGATTTAGGGATTACCTCCTTTTTGCAACCCGAACAGATAGATACAACTTCATCTACATCAATTGAATTAATAAACAAGTAAACATACTATAATTAGTATGATATACATGTATATTCTAAACTGTACCCAGCCACCTCTGCACTTGCAGGCAACACCTAACTGCATGATTGCCTACAGCTTCCTCAGGTGGTGGTAGAAGGGCGAGGTTTAGGTTTTCTGAAGTGGCGAACGTCTTGTAACTCAGAAAATTCAAGAAGTAATGTTACCAACATGAAATGCACAAACAGCTTGGTCCCTGCGCTTGTATAGCCTGTGAGGTGGAGTCGGCCCAAGGAAGACCTCCACTTGCTGAGCAATTGTTTCTCTTTTGTGGTGAATTTGGTCTTCTCCTTGCGCCAATGGGGCTGAGGTGGTACGCACCCGGTGAATGCATGAATGAATAAGATTATCCCTGGTGGTAGTTGGAAGTTGTGGAGTTTGCAGGTGGTGGAAATATGGAAGTACCCAACTTCTCTTCACTCTCTTCTGAATAAAGACGTTTGTCACTTCGGAAAAGACTGAACCACTGAGGAACATAATCAGGCCGATGTCCTCTCCCCAGACTTTCACGACCTAAAAAGAATGTTATATCCTTCACTATAAAGACAATAATACGCAGTAATACTATGTCTTTAGTAGGGCATGCTTGGATTGTACCCGGTGGGTGCCCTTTAAAGACAAGTAACCATCAAATATTCAAAAATTGGCAAGACAGGTGTGGTGTGCATTATAATGTTATTTGACTTTTTCTCTAACATAATGTTACATGCAACATAGACTAGTAGAGTCGATCTTGACACCCCCCCCCCCCCCCAACACTTTTATTGACACTGTACATTTTTCGTACTTACATTTATTATCAACCAATGAATAACTTGAATTTATTCAGACTTTCATATGAAAGCTATAACTAGTCATAACTAGCCATGTACTTGGATTTACCCTCAAACCCAGTGGGTTTAACCCACTAATGCCTGTTTTTGGATACCGACCGTTTATTAGAGAACTGCTTGAACTAATAATAGCCTTCTGGTTTCGAATGAAAGCTAATTTCTCATAATATTTGACGAGAGATGAGTATTTTAGGAGATATTCTACATAATAAGTTACCGTTTGAGAAATTTTCACGTTTATAGAAAAATGTCCTTTTTTAGAAAGTTAGAAATCTGGATTGTTACTACTGGCTGACATAATAACATTTTATTTTCATTCAAGCACCATCCCGTTTCATGTATATTTTGAATGAACTACAACGTAGGTGTCTTTCACTTCATCAGCTGAATTTCTTCTACATTATAAGTTCGGGAAGCGTAATAACGTAATTTCATTCGGTAGACCCTTGAAGATCAATGAAGATTTGATGAAATCAGCTCAAGAGCTGGCCATGTTGTGCCCAACGACGATGGCTGATCCAACGATCCCCATGTGGACCTCCATGGGCGGGACCGGGCAGATCGTCGTTTATATGGAAGCAGCTACCGCAGAAAACGGTAATTTCGAAGACAAATGGTTGAACCCGCTTACCGGTATGCCAGGTACGATCCCCAGGTTTCGGTTCATTATTTTCAATAACTATACAATCGAACAACGGAAAAAAGTGTTGTCGCGTGCCCCCTCGCAGTCCTGACCTCACACCCATGGAAACACTCAAACCTCTGGTGAAATTTGAAAACCAAGGTGTATGAGGTCAGGATTGAGTCGAGAATACTTCTGATTCAAAGGATTCTCGAGAACGTAGACGACATCAGCAGAAATCATAAACAGCTCCGAGATGCCGTCGACGCCGTGTTCCAACAAACAGGCCTCTGTATACGCCAAAATGGAGGACATCTCAAACAACTTGATTTGTAATAGCGTATGTGAGTTGAGATGTGAGAGTGTCCTCATTCGATCCCTCATTCGAGTTCGTACAAAACTCATTTCCTATGTTCCTTGGAATGTATAGAATAGGACTTGAAATAAGGTCTGAAAGTGTGCAATAATTTATATCAGTCAGTCAGTCATTGCGTCAATTATGCAGATACGTTGTGTTTGAATATATCATTTGCCTTCTGAGACACCTCAAATACTCGTAGTCAATTGCATTTTTGAGTGGGTGGTTAGAAATAACATTTTTCCTTGGTTTATTGTAACTAATAGACTAAAACGTGTAATTAAGATGTCTAATATTGGCATTTGACAACGAATCCACGACGGACCTATCATGTTTTGGTTTCATCTTGTTTTTCAGACGATCAATTCAAGCAAATTATTTCTAGTTACTTGAGCGGGGGTTGGGACCCCATTTTCCAAATATTGTGGTCAGGGACGATGGAATTGGGGATTTCCGCTATCAAGTACACCAACGGCGATCTCGAGGTTTTGTCGAGGATGTTCAAAAGACCAGTGAAGGAGCCGATGGAACTCATCTCGTGGGTCGCCTTGTTCAATCCAGCCGGGTGCACCGCAAAAACCCAGCCGTGGACGGCGTGCGATCCCACGCCCACCGGAGGACCGGATCCTAACCCCGATCCGATTGACGATCCGGAAATCATATTCAGCCACTCAACTAGGATCGGTAGAAAGATAGGTTTCAGTTTTGCAACGGTGTCTATTTCCTCTATCATCTTCGGAAATTTGCCCGTAATTTGAATAAAATGTTTTTGGCATTCCAATCGCTTCGTAGCATTTGTGACTAGCGTTTCCAACATTACCCTTCACAGCATATTAAAGATTATACTCAGCACTAAAGTCAAATTTTTTAGTTTTTATTGATCAGGTCGTTTTAAGGTTTGTTATTGATCTTGGTTCGGCTTGTTCTAATATTGTTCAAGTAAATTCATTATCATGATTTAATGCCCACATTCATTATTTTTCCTAGTACTTCACTCTAGCATCCAGATAAAAAAATTATGCTCCACGACTTCAAGTTTTTTTTTCAATTTTAAACGGAAATGTTTGATGAGGAATGGACAGAGTTATTATCTGAATCCAAAGGACAGACACCTTTTCTTCTTTCATTAATCCATGTTACATAATATATATATATACATATAAATTTGAATTAAGAGTTCCGAAGGACGACGGTGGTGATACCACGAACCACTCCTGCCGAGATGCCTAACTCGAGAGGCTCCATGGCACTATTGCCACAAAACACCCGCACCTTGACACGATCGCGGCCATGACTTTGACGTTATTAGGCGGCATTCCTCCTAGCTGAGATGCCTCGACGCAGGTCATTGCCATCATATTCACCAATTTACACCTTCAGGTCCACTCTGCGACCGTCAACATGGACGTCCAGGATTATGGCAGACCCATCGAGCATGACGGCAACCCTATCCAGCTGCTCCGGTCAATCGGAATACGGAACAGTCTCTCTCTTTACACATCCCAGCCGCTGGATGACAAAGCACCTGCTATCTGCTTGGCAACCGCGTCAGCACGAATAATGCGGTTTTTTTCTTCCATTTCCCCCAAACAGACAAGGCAAAGGGTCTCATGAACTACTGTACTTACCACGACTACCTATTGAACATCTCCCCGCAGTGGCTAAAACACACACAAACACTTTTACGTGGGGTTGAAAGGCACCAGGATTATACTAATACGATACCCATCCATATCGGAGCGGAGGACGAGCCCGTTTTCCTAGTCAATAAGAAACACGGAATTGCAAAAGTTTGACTTGATTCTAAAAAGCGCGTTAACAGATGCCAAAATGTAAGTGACAGAAGATTCACAATTTAAGTGATGTCAGATGTAAGCATTCAGATACCCTTTGTCTCATGACCGATTATTTTATGCTCATGAAGGATATGTTATGTTACATAGAAGCCGCAGCAACAAGTCCTTATTCATCTCTCCCTTTTCTGTTTCCCAAATTCTCTGTCAAAAAACGCTGCCAATATAAACACATGGGTTTATTTTGTCGATTTAATTTATTTATTAGCATTTTTTTAAATTTATTTATTATAAATTTATTATTATTGTCGGTTTGTGGGATCAAAGTGGGATACACAGGTCTCTTTCCCCATCGTCTTCATTTGTCATCCCTCGCGTTTCACTGGTATGAAGATGGCATTGTTACAGGTCACATGACGTTGCGTCTACTCTATCTGATACTGTTTGGTAAGTTTTCGATAACATAATCGTTAATTTCATTTCATATATGTATTTAACAGAAAAATATAATCGGAAATATGAAATATACATTAATGTACAATAATACATTATTATACTCTAGCGTTACTCGATCCTGTGGTTGGGTGTTTTATGTGATTACCAAATTTTTGCTGTTAACATTTTTTAAGTTATTAAATCGATCAGCAATGGAGGGTGATTGTGATGTTGAGGTGTTCATAGAAGTAATCAAACAACATCGTGCAATCTGGGGTGTGCGATGCTAAGAGTATAAGGACATGGGAAAAGAAGGAAGAATCCTCCGTGCAGTTGTAATTCCTGGTATCAAAGCGATAGGATGACGCTTTGCAGACTTGGTGGGAATGGCGAGTATCAATATGGAGTGGGAGGTGCTCACGTCGGGTCTCGATCGTTTCGTGAATAGGAGTAGGTACATCAATGTCTGAGGCTATGAAGTTGTGTGCTTGTCTTGCCGAACCTCTTCGCCAAGTGAAAACGCATATTACATCGACGTCAAGCTCTGACAAGAAATACTATTGGATCTCCGGTAGGGAGACGTTGCTTCCAACCGTTTTCCCTTCAGGGCGAATAAAGAAACCGCGTCGTCATCCCATCAGTCAAAACCGAATGGAGAAGCCGGACAAGAACAAAAGTTCCCGAGGGGGATCCCGCAGCGTAGGCGGGGCGTTCACAAGTGTGCACCGAAGGTCTCTTTCAAGTTACCGAACAATTCTGTCCACGTGTGGATGAGTTACCCCACAATATATCCGCATGGTATGCTAGAGTTCGCTTGTATTTTTCAAGAGCTCCCCATACCCATTCATTCTACAGTTTCATTCATGCTCCTGTCACAAGAAAGGAATTGCAACTGACACATTAACTACCGAAAAAAGTCTTTCCTTTCACGCACAGAGTTTCGTGAAATACTTAATCCAGTGAGTTATGACAAACAGAAAACAAGAGATGTATAACATTTTTTTAAATTTGATCGGTGAGAAATTTGATTATAAAGACTAACAGTCTTTCATTTGTACCTATATTAAATTTTACTTCTCGCCTTATGTACCTGGAGTATTGTTCCAGAGGCTCCAATAGCTGTTCCAGCAAGAGAAGTCTGATTTCGTCGCACTAATCCAGTAAGTATCGTCGGTTGGCTATAGTTCGTTCGAGATGCACCGATACCGTTTTGGATCAAATAATTTTCATTGGAACCGGATCAAGATAGAACTTTTTAAGTTTGTTTTCTTTCGTAGGTAGGTGAGGAGGAGTTATCTAAACTCTGCACCTCATGCTTAGGAATTGTATTGAGATGCTATGAAAATAGCCGATTCTATTCGAGCACAGAAGATCGATTAGGATTGCAATTAGGCACAAGGGCCCTAAAGCTGATCAGTGTGTCTCCATACCTTGTATTTAGCAGATAAATACGGTAGGATGACTTCATGATGAATATATATCATCGTAAAAATCAACATTTTACCAGTCCCCTAATAAACAACAGAAGCTACTATCTAAATACCAAAAATTGTAGAATGCATTGAATGTGGACACAAACGAGGAAACCCACGAATGGAGCAACTGAAATACAACGAGATAAAATAAAACACTTACCTTCACTTGTCAGCAGAATAGATTTTTAAAAATTGTAGAAAACTTGATTTCAAAAGGAACTTCAGAAAATACAAGACAGCAAATACCTACGAGTATATCAACAATGTGATCGTCACAATGTACTGGGTGATTTTTACTATGTTTTGAGACTTCCACATCCACATTCATATGTACGTAATTTGTCCTTTCAAAGTTCCCTAAAGCCCTTAGGGTGAGAGAACAGATTCAAATTTCTTTCCTAAACTCGAATGGGTTCCCTTTGGGAGACGGAAACGGATAAATCCAAAGTGGTACGAGTAGGATCATTCGATTCATTGCAGGGAACATTGGAGTTAATTCGAAAGTTTTCAATATTCTGATCTTGTAATATTTCAGAATTTAGATTTCCTTCAGCAGGATTGCCAGAAATTTATGCCGCGAATTCAGCCCCATCTAAACCATAAATGTGATATTTAACCCAAGTTTCTTAACTCTGGGAAAAGCTACGGTTGGGGTACGGTGGACGATAGATGGATGGATTTTATTAAAAATTCGTTTTAAAAAATTCAACCAATTTCGTGGGTTTTGAAAACAATTTAATCAAAATGAATAGGTTTTGCTCTGGGTAAGCTACTTGATTTACTTTTTTGCAATGACCCAATTTCTATTGAATATCTGTACGGCATAATTGTCAAGGAAACGATTTGGAATTAAGGGTTGTGTAGGATTATAACGTGTTGAAAATTTAGTTAACGATTTGCCCAGGATCATACGTAATGTTCTTGCAGGGCCGTGTTTTGGTCCGACTTGATCACCCCAGTAATTACAGAAGTTGGTAACAGGCGGCCTGTACGTTTCAATTCGAGTAGGCCGATGAGATGGTTTATGAGGTCACTTAGGAAGATGACGAGTTTATAACTCAATGAAGTCTACGGGAGCTAATGGAAGGCAGGGGGAACAAGATGGCCTGTTTGCCGAGAAAACGTTTTGTTAGATTGGCGGTCTTGTTAGTTATGTTATTAAGATATACCCTTTCTCAGTCGACTTGAAAACACTCAACCCCGAGCTTTTTCGCCCTCCGAGTCCGGGTTACAATTATTCAATAAAACCTCCGAGGGTTCCTTCCTTCCACCTCTCAAGGCTGACGCTAAATTGGCTGTAAGCACGATACGGCGAAATCTGGAACTACGTTGACGTCACTCTACTTGGAGAAGAAATAGAGCAAGTTGAAGATGAAGAGGATGAAGGGAGGAAACTGCAGGAAATGAGCTCCTCACGTCAACAACTAGGAACTACGATAGTTTTCTTTGAGTTAGAGAGTCTCCTTTTTGCTCTCTGGTTCTCGACCATTTATCTGAGAAACGACGCAGGGAAATGTTTAGTTTAGAATTAGTCACATCTGGATTAAAACAAGCTGCAATTAGTAACACATTTGCAGTTGCTGTAAATAATCAATGCTGTAATTTTGATTATAAATTAAACAATATTATTCTTTATTATACGTGGGGAAAATGTTTGAAGAAAAAAAAACATAGAAGAAACACCTAGTTATGGATGTTTGACTAACGAAACTTTGTATGATGAGTGGCCAGGGCAGATATTGCCATCATGTATGATGAGTTAGCCATCGGATGTCCAGGTTTTCAATAGTGGCATGGAATAGAACAGACCTGGCTCGCTGAGGTAAACGATTACAGTACAAATGGTCAGTGGCAAGCGATAAAAACAAAGTCATGGCCTTGGCCATTTCATGGGATGGAGTGTGGTGTGGGAAAAGCGGCACTGAGTTATTCGAGTAAGGCATATCAGCAAAGTAGTGACGTTATCATTCCAGTCCTTTGAGGGTGCCTGTATGGCTTCTAGCTTCAGCGATATCCTCTAGGTGTTGCGGGCATTATCGGCTCACCCTTGAAGGGGCAACCAGACCATTACATCACCTCTTTGTTGCATGTTGGCAGAACCTGGTTAAGAACGACCTTCCTTCTAGAATTGACTGCCCTGATGTCCCTTTTCCTCGCATTGCTTTTATAGGCAAAATGACAACATTAAATATCCACCAGCACGAGAACCCAGAGATGCTCAACGTTTTGGACAACGGAGAACTGCGGCGCCTCAAGCGAAACAAGCCACTGGACCCGATTGTGCTGTGCAAGTTATAGTGCAAGCTAGTTGCAGTGTCTCAGTTTTACAGTCCTATTCTGAGGGGATGGTTTGCTGGTGGAATCCCCCCCGACCTCGGCAATGAAGGGGAGAGGGCCCCAGAGGGGCGGAGCGTCTCCCATAGACTATACAACTGAATATACGATTTTTTTTTTAGCATCCGTTTTGCGAATTGTTTTTCACAGCAAAATCGCTTATACTCCCTCATTGTGTTATTCACCTATTTCTTCATTACATCTGCGTAGCATTCACTCAAAGTGGGCCTTTAAACTAGTGTACTATAAGAATTTCACGTTTAAGCGAAGAATTATATCCTTGAAAATGTCATTGAACTGGGGTTCAAACGTTACATTTAATGACGGTAACAAGGGTTTTATAGTTGCGCATGCGTAGAAGCTATTATTGATCAGCGCGTAACGAAATTGGAAAGAAATCGATTACTTGAAAAATTTCATTGAAATCGGATACAAATCCTCCAATATAAAAGAGAGAAATACGTCTGTGTAAGGTCGGCTCATGCAAAAACGGTTTGAATATAGGCAAATTACACTAAGAGTTACCATTTTAACTCAACATCATCAAGTTTTAGCACAATATTTTCACGAATAATACTTCCAGAAATTATAAGGAAGGTTTTCAACATTAGTAAAAATATCAGTAAAGACACATACACAAACTACATAATATGTACATCTGGAAGTACGTAAAAATCGAGGAATCGTCGAAGAATCACTCAAAACGGATTTTAAAATCTTTCGGAGCCATTGTAAGTTTTCTAAAAAAAAAAAAAAAAAATCTATCTAACGGCTAGAATGACAAACGTTTACACCGTTCAAACAGATATTTTTCCCTGGTGACTATGCTACTCGAGATTTCTAGTGAAGTATAGTAATTATGAATGTATGTCACCTACCTCCTTTCTTAGAAGGTTGCGGAAAAATAGTCCCTTTCACTCAACGCTCAATGCATGTACGATTATTATTCTTACCTGTGGACAAAAGAAGTCAATATTAAAACGCGTTTAGCAACGTTTGTACAAATAAAGTGCACAAATCATGAAAAATTGCAAAATTATCATGGAAGAATACATTAGTAATAATTAAGTTCCAGTTGTGCATCACGCCCTTTTCAGCTAAAAAGGTCGTTATTGCTTTTGAGTCTACTAAGATAGCGAAAGCTTCGTTTGCTTAATTGTAATTCATGCGCTATTTCTCATAATTACTGTACATACTCTTATTTTGAAAGTTTTCGGAACACTTTTTCATTTCTTTTCAATAGTTCAATCGTTCAATGTTATCAAAATCGAGGTAAGTGTTAGAAACAAGTTCGGAATTGGAATCCAAGTTCTGTCAATTTAGTGGAGTAGCTGGGGGAAGGGGGGTTTCTAGTAGTTTCTTACGATCACAAAGATTTATTATTGGGATAAGCGAACCAGAAATTCGCCCGTCCAACATATTAAGAAACCGGTCATTGTTGAATCCTCGTCAAAAATAATTGGACACGTATTTTTTGGATTCTCGAATACACTGTTTGTATTGAAAATAAAAGGGTTGTTCAAGTTAGGTGGACCACCGTGTAATAGCTAGTATATGTACCGATAAATATCTGCTTATGGACCGATATATCGTAAGTATCGATATTGATAGTTGGATATTGGTTGTGGTGCCTAATCGATTTGGAGTTCCGATATCCCATCCGTAGTTCAGTATAAAGTCTTCTAAAAAAATGATTAGATCGCTTTGTTTAGTTCATTACGTACAACGTTTAGCATAAAATAGAAATGGTACACATTGTGCGGAGTACAGTACTGTAACACATACAGTTGAACGAACCCTGAAATGTAGAAATGCCGAGGACGAAAAAATACTGCGGGCAGAAGCGGTAGATCTGCCAATGTATCAACTCAAACTCTCCGAGTTCGTCGAGAGAGACGATACAGCGAGAGGTTTAATCTTCATGAATTATTCTCGAAGAAAACGCCCACGTAATAGCCCTCGCCGCGCCCATTCTTCACTCAAGTCGGGATTTCTCACCTAAAGCCCCACTAAACCGTCCGTCCAGATAACGAATCGGTCTGGATGTCCACCGTGATCCTCAATGGATTTATGTTGCATGGGAATGGCGTTGGATTCGATTTTTTATTGAATGCCAAATACGCGTTATTACACTTGATAAATTCAAACGGAAAGAGATTCACCGAATCATCCGAATGCACTGGCTCAGATCCCTGTAGTGAGGATAACATATTAAAATGGATCGCATTCTTGAATAATGATTGCATTATTCGGAAAACTCGGAGAAAACACATACAAAAGGAAAGCTGAGTAATTCATAATCTTCTTCGTAGAATGAAATTTAGTTTCCCCCTGTAGCTATTCTGCGAGATTGGGAAACATGATTGATACATTATAAATAATAATGGGGAATAATAATAACTACAATCAAATTACAACTGAAAAACGTCTCAAACCAATAATAGAGGACAGACATTTGATTCCACATCATCAATTTTCAGATGATCTATCGTTGAGTGACGTTGTCTAAAACCAAATTGATGATCTGGAATCAAATTTCTAGATCAAGTCCATAGGATCACTAACATCATTGAAAAAAAGGTAAACAAATATGTTCCAGTATTTTCCTAGACTTTTCTCAGGCCTTTGGCAAGGTCTGGCGCGAAGGACTGGAATATAAACTGCATAGGGACCTCCCTAACCAGTATTATCTCCTCTTGAAATCTTACATTGAGTGCCGACACTTCAGGGTGAAACCAGAAGACCAATACTCAGATTTTAAACCTATAAAAGCAGGTGTGCCGCAAGTCAGCGTTCTTGGTCCCGTTCTCTATTTGCTATTCACAAGGGACATACCACAGCATGATGACACACTAGTTGCCACATTTGCAGACGACACGGCCATCCTCTCACTTGGTGATGACGTCGTCAGTCAGCTAACGACATAGCAGAGTGGACCAAAGTGTGGAGAATGAAACTTAATGAATCAAAATCAACACACATAAACTTCAAAAACCGTAAATGTTCAACCATAGATGTTACAATCAATTCAAATAAAATACCATACAGTAATTCAGTAAAATATTTGGGGATGAACCTTGATTCAAAATTAAATTGGAATAATCACATAGAAAAGAAAAAGCAAGAATTGAAGATCAGGTATAAAAGGATGTACTGGCTGTTGGGAAGGAATTCCCGCCTAACACTCCACAACAAACTACTATTATATAAGCAGATTCTTCGCCCTATCTGGACCTATGGGATTCAACTATCGGGCTGTGCCAAAAAAGAAACCTTGAACGAATACCAACATTTCAAAATAAAATACTGAGAAGTATTGTAGGTGCCCCCTGGTACATGAGAAATTATGACATTCATAAGAATCTGAGGATAGAGACAGTCAATGAAATCATCGTAAAATATGCTCAGAACCACGAAAAACGCCTCCACCAGCACGAGAACCCAGGGATGCTCTACGTTTTGGACAATACGGATGAACTTCGGCGCCTCAAGAGGAAAAAACCATTTGACCTAGTTGTGCAAAGTGCAATAAACTGATGTATTACAATATTATTACTATGTAGGTATACTATCTAAAGGGAAGGTTTTATTGAAAACCTACCTACTGCTGTGTCTACTATACTATGAAAAATATTGCTAAATGAAAATGTATATAAATTTTTCAGCTGCAATAAAAAAATCACAGGAAAAAAAAAATACAACTAACCAGCTATTCCACCTATTTTACTCGCGACTGGAGGAAGCAAATAGTTCATCCGTGTAGTATGACCGTGTGAGCGAATTTTCTTACATATTTATACTTAATAATTATTTTTGAGGATATGAATAAGAAAATTCGCTTAAATGGCCATGCTGCATACTTCAAGTACGTATTATTCGTTTGTTTGTTTTGTTTTAAATTCTGTTTGAGTTGTAAGCTCCTTGTTTGTACAGAAACGACGAATTGTGTCAGCAAAAAAAATTAAAAATAATGTTCAATTTTTTCTTAAAAATCAAAATTTCTACTAGCAATTTGTATTTTTGACCAGCCTGAACAACTTTCTGTCCGCAAATCCTTGTAGCAAGACTAATTCCTATAGTTTCCATCCGATTTTGATGCGTTTTCCAGGGAATGAGCGGGGATTAGGCTGTATCAAGTCCTCTAGGAGTTTCATTGTTTAGAAATAACCACTTGAATCTGCGCAAGCGCAAACAAAAGATCCACTAAGCGCCATAGCGTCATAGACCTCCAGGTTGTGGCGGTCCAATCAAGCTCAAATTTTCAGGACAGTAAGGGAAAACGGTCTGACAATTACACATCAATTCCAACGAGACAGTACCATTAGCAGCAACTGTCCATGCCCAGTAACAATCACTCTGCGCATGCACGAACGTAAAATCCACTAATCATATTTTTCTCAAGTTTTACTGGTCAAATTGAGCTAAAAGTTATTAAGCTATTCGGGGAAAACGGTCTAGTAATCTCATATCAATTACTACACGATCGTATTATCATTCTATCTGTTATCGGATTGGAGTGACAGACCCGCAAAACATTTGAAGGCGTTGATGTATGGCAGAACCTGTCCCGCGGCATTGTCCAATGTAACAAGGTCGGTCGAGACGAGATGTTCAACACCCAACTTGGTAGACGCTTTCTTAACTCGTGGCCATATTTTATAAAATATCTTGTGCATGATACAAATACTTTCGATAGATAGATAGTTTATTTCATTATTTCCTTTACATATTACATCCTTCAATAGAATAATAACCGATGACCGAGCTGGATAGTGTAACACTGTGGCCCACCCGGAGTTGGTTCTTATTTCTAATCCTTATAAAGTACGTATAACACTCTATTTACACCACATTAATTGTTACATTATTTCGTTTAGTTCATTGCTCAAGTTTGATACCTCATTTTTGAGGATTAGCTCCAACATTGATAATCTTAGCGGTAATCTTTGAAGGGTTGTGCCCCCATCAACTACTCTAAACCACAGCTTGATGTTGCATGTATAGCTTGTGTGCTACGACATCCCTCAGATACTTCAGCTCTCGATTTTGCTCCTTAATTTCTGTGTGCAAAGTATCTGCAGCATGAACTTAGTAATCGGCTGGACTTGTGCGGATGATGGAATGGTATAGTTGCCCCTTCCAATGAGCTGGATGCATTAATTATGCTCCGCCACGCTCAGAGGATGATCCAGACGCTTGCAGGCGTCTGATTCATCTCGCAAGGCGACGGATTCTAAAATCGGGAAGGGGCCAACTAACCATTTACATCACAGACTCTAGATTTTACAACGGATAATTAAAGCTTTACGGTACTAACTTTGAAGTATTACAGCGTTATTGACACTATAAAATTGAACGTAGGACCTTTGCCAAAATTCACCTTCAACGGTAACAAAGTACTCATTTCCTGAGGAGCAACCTGGGACATTCTACATGCGACGGCGACTGACATGGGTGTAGTTTTAATTTCATACACTATTCCATCATTCTCAACCCATTTGGGAAACAGGAGTTTTTTCATGCTTTTTTGTTGTGGTTCAGGGGGATTTCAAGGATTTTTTTTGCAATCAAGAGTTTTTGGTAAATTACGTTTGGCAACACTGCTAGCTGAACTTTTGGCCATACAAGGATATTAGGAGGAAGGCTCTTCAGAGTTTCCACTTGAAATATGTTATTTTGGTTTACATTTCCAATAATGAACCTTTGTATTTTATTTGGGTAGCAACTTTAAGTGATCTCTCATCACAGTGCCAGTTCGAAAATGAAGTAATGATAATGAAATACATTACTGTCGACGGACCAAACGTAGCGTTATCATGGGCGAAGTCCTGGCTAATCACCCCAGTAATGACAGAAGTTGGTAGCAGGCTGTCAGTTACAATTCGAGTTAGCGGATGAGATAGTTTACGGGGTCACTTAGGAGGACGAGTTTATAACCTGATGACTTCAACGTGAGCTAATGGAAAGTGGAGGGAAACAGGGTGGCTTGTTTGCCGAGAGAACGTTTTGTTAGGTTGGTCGCCTTGTTAGTAACGTTATTAAGAAACACCCCCTCCTTTCTGTAGACCTAAACTCTCGACCCCGAGCTTTTTCGACCTTTCCGAGTCCGAGTTACAATTATTCAATAAAACCTCCGAGGGCCCCTTCCTTCCCCGGCTCCCGACAAACGCTAAAGTGGCGGCAAGCACGCTACGGGCGAAGCGTAGATCTGAGATGACGTCACTCTAGACCCTACTCAAGGGATTGGAGTGGGCGAGGAGAGGGGTGTGACCCGCGAGGAAGAAATACGGCAAGTTGGAGATGAAGAAGGGAGGAAACTGCAGGAAAGACAGGAAATGAGCCACTCATGTCAACAACTGGGAACTACGATAATTTTCTTTGAGTTAGCGATCCGGCTTTTTGCTCCCGGGGTCTCCAGCGTTTACCTTCGGGACGACGAGGAGGGTTTCCTTTTGAATTAGTCACTTAACTAGGTTAAGCAAGTTACCGATTCCTTAACTCGCTTACACTTTCGCTCGTTTTATTTCATCATACAACTTTATTAAAAGTTAAACGGGATCCTGGGAAATTGTTTATGAAAAAGGGGAAAAAAGACTGGAAATGAGCTTGATAAGGCACAGACAATCTCCAGATCAAACAAACTGTTCAGAATTGGTTTGTTTATCTTGGAAAGAGAAGTTAATTCTAGAGAGAAGGGATATAACGCAGAACTGATTTGTACAATGCAACCACTTAATACATGTTCATTTCATCGTATTTTTTTCTTCTCGTAATGTTTTCAAGATGTCGACTTGGAATAAAATTATACCACGCTCATTCCCATATATTCATCAAAATATCAAAAGATTGAAGAATCGGCCTAACAAGAGACTCATAAATAAAAAAACTTGTCTTACGCTCACTCGGCTAGTGGGGGTGAACTCATAACAAAACCACAAACGCAGCTATTGGAGTAGTAGGGCTTTATTGAGCAAATAAACAAATGTAAAATTAATATTATAATTCTCGATTTCGAGAGAGAAATTCCAAAAATCAGGAAGTATTTACTCAGAAGTGTAAATAAAATATTGATACTTAGATGGTAGAGATATTTCGTGACAAAAGGATGTTGGAGTAGTGCTACAACTAGGCCGTACCTAAGAGGTATAAAATTAGATTTCCTTCCGAAAATTTGCCTCAAAGGGGGTAGCTCAATTGAAAGGTATTTGGTAGGGAATGATATGGTGGAAGTATGGTGGTTTGCTTGGCAAAATAATGATATTCTTATCTGAACGAAGTGTAACACCGGACACCGAGATAGACGTTCTATAGCTAACTTAAAATCAAGTACAGAAGGATGTATTGGCCAATGGGAAGGAATTCCCATCTCTCTCTTCATAACAAACTATGTACTTATATATAAGCAGATCCTTCGACCTACGGGATACAGATCTGGGGCTGTGCTAAGAAATCAAATATTAAGAAAATCCAAACCTTTCAGAATAAAATACTGAGAAGTATAGTTGGAGCCCCTTGGTACATGCGAAACGATGATATTCATCGAGATTTGAGGATGGAGACAGTCTATGAAATTATTGCAAAATACGCAAGGAAGCATGAACATCGCCTCCACAAACACGAGAACCCGGAGATGCTCTAAGTTTTGGACAACGAAGGTGAAATCCGACGTCTCAAGCGAAACAAAGCACCAGATTTAGTTGTGCTGCGTGAATAGAAGTACAATCGAACTCAGTGCTATATAATAAAGGGCTAGGTTTTGATATAAACCTACCCTCTTGGAGTGTACCTATATTGATATGTAAAATTGCTGGATGAAATGTACTTGATTTTTCAGTTGTAATTAATAAATCACGAAAAAAAACCTCAGGAATCCATTTTCAATATCATCCTCCAAAATTATCAGTCTTTATCTGAACTAGAAAATCACTTAGCTAGACTCTGCCAATCATTATGGTGACGTTTTTGGTATGGGTTCCCAATTTTGAATTCACATGCTGGAAAGGCATATATCCTAAGGGTGCTTTGTCCTCAAGATGTGTTTTACTTAATCAAGTAAAACAGTCATTGTTGACATTCTGTATCGCACGTCTGATGTGAATAAACCTCGTCATTAATTCAGTTGTTGCAACATTTCCTGGTTGTTCTGATAATTCACTATATTGGAGGAAGAGGACATGATCATGGATCCCCCGGAAGAGTTTACTACAGATCAGTGATTTGCGCAGAAAATCTATCTGATACAGACATTAAAAACCTCTATGTAATAATTTGCTGCATTTTAAGCTCATGTTTGGGTTGTCTTGCCTATATCAATTTTATTGAGAATATCTCTATTGACGTAACCTTGCTACAGGGGGAAATATTAAAAACTACGATTCTGCTCTCCAATGCACCAAAATATAAACTGTCGGAAAATTATTCAGAATATCGAATAGTTTTGATATTACTGCTGTAGAACAGAAATGTATTCTGAATTCGCAAGGAGTTGGGGGAGCCTAGCTCGAGAATTTTAAATGTATTTCATTGTAATTATTTCAACTAGGTAATTGCAGAACAAGGACTTGGGCCTTTGAGCTGGCTCTTCAATTTCGCCCTTGAAAGTACTTGATCCCCGTCAGGGGGAAGGGTATCAAGTGGGGGCCTCTCTGCAGCTTTAGCGCACTGGATTTTAATGAACAGCCTGGAAAACCCTCTCGTCCCTCACTCCGCCCTCCGCCGGATCGGAGTTCATTAGCGGCACACTCCAAAGCATAGTAGAAATTCAAATCATGAATCATTGAATAATAAATCCCAGTGAAAGAATTAACAGCGTTTTTCAAGAGCGATTACAATGGAAAAATATTCTATTTGAAAACTTTAAATTTCGTAAGACGGCATTATCAGAATGCTTCAACCCGTGTATCGGCTATAAACCCTCTTAGGCCCTTCACCCTCCTCCGCCAGGAATACGAAGGAGGACACGTAACCCATTAGAGTGGAAAAGCGTGGGAGTGGAAAGGGCGTCTTCCGCTAATAGTAGTCAGGGGAGGGATGGATAGATCCGCATCTTCTATCCAACCCCCATCCCCACCAAGCATCCATCCACCCCCGTCCACTGCTCCCTTTCAACCCCCTCGCGGCTCCATCATCACTTCACTACTGCCAGGACCGACTCGCACCTGAGCAACGCATTGTATATCCGCTCACGTTCTGTGATGTATTTCCCGCCTACTCGCCGAGAAAGTAACGACTTTTGCTATCAATCACCTCCAAGTTAGCAGCTTTCTGACGAATCTCTCTCCCTTCAGCATATCGTTTGAAATATGCGGTGCGAGTCCTCACACAACATTCAGCATTTGAAGTGAGATTTCATAGAAAAATTAATTAATACAATAGCTTTATTTATTTATATATAGCTTTTCCGCGTCAAATTAAAGGTTTTCCGAAACATATTAAAGGTTCTCCGAGACAAATTAAAGATTTTCCATTTCAAAATATAGGTCTTCCATTCCAAGATAAAGGTATCCATTTCAAAATAACGATTTTCCATTTCCTTTATTTCAAAATAAAGGCTTTTTATTTTTCTAGTGTCTCATCTCACACAGCTTATACTTACAAATTGAGTGTCTTTACGGATATGTAGATACCTATTGTACCTACATACCTAATTTAACAATTTGAACATTTTTCAATTGATTTTTCTATTCTTAACACTCAAGGCATAGTGCATTTCAAGACGCTGTCCAGTGGACAGTGTCCACCAAGAATTGCAATGCACACGATTTCAGTCAATTCCTAACTGAACGCGCTGGAAAACTCCCAAATGTAAGCGATGCCTTGTTAATAATGGATAACGCTCGTATTCATCACGCTAATCCGCTCCAGCAGCGAATGGATGAACTCGGACTTCATGTGAAATATCTTCCTCCTTCCTCACCTCAACTAAATCCTGCTGAAAAGGTGTTTTCCAAAGCGAAGATTAATGCGAGGACTTAGCTCAGCGAGCCAAGCGAAATTCATGACTTAGTTTCGGTGATTGCTCGTAGTGTAGCCACTGTTACCCCTACGGATTGTTCAAATTATGTTATGGGTATGATGCTAAAGCTTCCTGCAGCAGCAGCTGAGTATGATAAGTGAAATTATTACAGTTCTGTTTTGTTTTGTTCAATTTTGATAAAGAATATTAAAAAGAAAAAATTGAAAAATGTTCAAATTGTTAAATTATGTAGATACAATACATATACGTAAATATATATACTTAATTTGTAAATATAAGCTGTGGAGATGCAAAACCTATAAAATAAAAAGCCTTTATTTTGAAATGGAAAATCGTTATTTTGAAATGGAAAACCTTTATCTTAGAATGGAAAACCTGTATTTTGAAATGGAAAATTTTTAATTTGTTTCGGAAAACCTTTAACTTGTTTCGGAAAACCTTTCATTTGTTTCGGAAAACCTTCAATTTGACGCGGAAAAGCTATAGATACGGGTCAAGCCCAGTTACAAGAAATGCAGGTTAAAAACGATAATATACATACCGTAATGGTCAGAACATATACGATGAAGATCCAACAGCATCCTAAGAAGGACTAACAAGACATAAACGAGGAACAAATCTAAATTATAATTATCTAAATAGTTTAACGTTTCACAGTAAGGATTTTACAAATGAGATGGGGTCGGCAAAAAGAAATCAAAACCATGCACCGAACACACGACATTGGCTTCCCTAGGCATTCGGAGAAGAGCGGTTGAGGAGGTTCCTGCTGGCAAATGGGACGAAAAACAAAGCAGGATTCCTCGTGCGGTGCCCTGGGGCCGAGAAACCGACAGTTGACAGGTCAGGGCAGTCGATGTCTCCATTTACCAGCCCGTAATAAAATTTGAGGTCCGCAGGGAGTCTCCGAGAGAACAGAGGAACTAAGCCACTATGCTGGTACAGCTCATCGATCCATCTCAAGGCACTCCGGTTTTGAATCCTAAGAAACGGAGAAAGCACCAAGGAATAACTTCTGTTTTATAGGATAGAGTTGGTTATTGTAGACAAGCTTTATGGGTCGCCTATTCGTCCTGTGTTGGTCTTATTGTATTGATATTGATGCTCCATCCTCCACTCCTAGCTCTTCTGCTTCCCAGGAGCTGCAGGTAGTGGCACGAATGACCCATCTTGGACCCTAATGCTCACCCATCCCATTCGACGTCTGACCTTTGTTTGGGAAATGGAGTTGCCAATATTGCTGGCGTACGTTACTCAGAAAGATCACAAGGCTACCAACAAACAGCATTTCATCCATTTATCTGGCATTCATAAAAATCTGATGTGACGCTATATCTAAATCTGCGATCTCTAGTAAAATGCGACGGTGTAGCAGCTGGTTTGATTCAGAACTAATGATCAAGGGCAAGATTCCCAAGTCATCAACGCGACACTGGACATCACGCTCAGTGTTCAACGAACTATTGATTCAAACGAGTGAAATCCATCACCTGCCGCCACCTTGACCTAATGTGACGTGCGTGATTTTTTTTCTCACTTCTTTTTTAACGAGGGAAAAAGGACGTGGCGTGAATTAGACCGAGCAATAAAACATAAGCGGTCGGAAGTAGCCGCAAGTTTAACACTGCAAGTAGAAAGGAGTATCGAAGCCAACGTGAATTGAAAATGCAACGCTTGGAGGTTGGATACATAATGAATAAGCTTTCCTCCATCTTTGAGATCCCACCCCAAGTTAAATTTACATACACAGCATATGGTGGGGTGGTGGGATCTAATATTTTCCAAAAGTGAGCCCTTGCGCAGATTTATGCAGAGGTTTCGCCTTCCAAAATGCGCCTGAAAATAGCTGTTACAAGAAAACTAACTTATTTAAATCAATATTTGCGTATTGTCCACCTAAAAACTTGGTTTGGAAAGATAGATAATTTATTTACATAATTTTACATGTTATATTCTTCAATTGAATAATAACCGACGACCGAGCAGGATCGTGTAACACCGTGGCCCACCCCGGAATTGGTTTTTTATCTATTTATTTTGGTTAAGTACCTATAAAACTATATTTACACCACATTAATAATTAAAATTTAGATCCCCCTCCATAAAATGATGTACTTAGTAGATATGTCCTTTATATTGCTGTTAATAATATAAAATGATTCATTTTCATTTATGAAGTACTCATATGGGTTTCATTGTATTAGTCTACAAGTTTCTTTTTTGAATAGCTGTTCACCATCATGTTCTTTAGATTTAGAATTTTTTCAAACTCTTTATTGTTGTGATGGATACGGTTAGTTGGCCCTTCCCGATTTTAGAATCCGACGCCTTGGGGGATGAATCAGCCGTTTTCTAGCGTCTGGGTCATCCTCTGATTGTGGCGGTAGCTATAAAATTGACTTGAAGAGCGTCTGGTCTTTAGTTCTTTAGTTCTTCCGATGGAAATACGATTCTATGCAGGGTGCAGGCACATGTTCTCAATTGTTGATACAAACTTTGGTAAAAGTCGAGAATAGGTAACTCCTGCCTTATCAGATCGTCGCGATATTGAAAAGTTAGAGTCTTCTATCGATATAGGTCCACGCTTTCGATATATAGATGGAAGATACGTGTTACGTCTACGGATAAAAACAGTGGTATCGATAAATTGATATTATACATATCGATGAAAGTAAACATCGATACATGTTCAAATGAGACTGATAAGAGGTATGTGTTACCTATTCTCTACTTCAGCCCAAACCTTGAATGTGGTGGGTCCATTTCTTTCGAGAATCAAACGTCACTCCATAAATAACTAAGCTATTCACTTTTTTGATTTTCGAACAGTCATACGGCTGTGTAATGTCAAAGCGTCACTCGATGTTGTTTGTGGTTCTGTTTTTCTTGCTACATCCACAAATACCGATTTCGTAGCATTGATTGTAAGGTTGTTGGTGTTCACGAATATGGTAATAACACATATTACTCAAAATTGTGTTAATTATCAGAACAACTGAATCGGGAACTAATCACAGAGAAGTGTGTTGAGTTGTTAGGTACGCAAAATTTATATTTAGTCTGATAATTAGACTTGTTTATTTAGACAATATATGAGACAATATTGAACTATTCAGAATGCTACCAATGATAAATGCCACTGAATTTCATTGCTAACCAGATCATAATGTGAGCTGTAGGAGCTTAGAATGATTAATCAAGTGAATGAACTAACAGATCAAACATTGAAACATCAATAGTATTTGCGCTATTACTTCTAAGCGTGAACCGTATTAAGTAATCACTTCTTTCGGTTTGAATCTAAAGCTTGTCCCTTGTTTCTCAGTTTATTCAGAAGTTTCCTCTCAACCTTGATCATTAACGCCAAGATTTAGAGTGTGAAGTGAAAAACAATTTCAATGGGCGGGGACTGGCTCTAGATGCTAGGAGTACGTAAGTAATTGGAAGAACAAAGCATGCAACGAGTGAACAGAATTTCAGTTGAAAATAAATAGGCAGCCTGACGTTGCAAATAACTGCACACGAAAGGGGAAAACCAGGGGAGTGGTTGGTACCACCAACTACCCACAGTTTAAGAACATCATTACTACAATATTATGTCGGTCCATCCATCAACATTTTGGAGCACTTTCCAATCCAGAGTTTGTTATTAAGAAGAGGATGGTAATTATGGAGTTGTAACTAACATATTTCATATCTCATTCAAGTTACTATTAAGACTTCTCAAGTATCCATTTCATCAGTCAAGAATGTGGCGTGTGATTCCGACTCCCCTTCTTTTTCAACAACACGCACGCGACAAAGATTGATGATTTTCCGGAACACCTTCAAGAACCTCACCTAGAACCGAGTTGACTTCGTAATGTTCCGCGGTAATTACGTTCTGGTCATGGATTTTCTGCCCGCACCCCACATTACCAACGTTATGTATGACACCCGACATACCAATTACAGATCAGATATCTGGCACGGGAATGAATAATGACGTCACCAACTCATTCTGGTGCAGTTATTGAAAAGAAACAGTTTAGCTGGTAGAGTAGTGCACCCCACACTCTCAACCTTACACATGACATCCAATAGGTATAATAATTACAGATCAGATATTTGGCACGGAAATGAATGATGACGTCGCTCACTTTTTCTGGTACAGATATTGAAAAGAAACGGTTTAATTGGTTGAGCAGATCATTGTTCCTCCTACTCATCCACACGTAAGACACCAACCTAACGATTTACCGTTCGATTCAACGCACAATACGCAAAAAAGGACGATAAATTGGAGCATACATGTGGACCAAATCGTGCGATCTCCGTAACTGTGCAGATCATCGGAATAGAATGAAAATTCCATTCCAATGGACTGGGCAGTTAACAAAAAGTAGCGTGTGTGCCGGGCATGGGTTTCGACCTTCGATATCGTTCACTACCTAACTTCAGTTCTCGGAAGGACACAGGTACCTGCAGTTGGTGCAAACCACTAGTGGGTCTAGTTTGATCAGTTTTCGTTCCGTTCTCGTGGAATTCGTAATTAGTTGCGGTAGTTAGCTTGTTCGGCAGTCAGCTCTCGCAGATGTTTGGTATGCGTGTATCGATTCCTTTAGAGTAGCCACTCTTAACACCACACTCTAGGGTTTTTCCTTCCCTAGGCACGATTATTTTCTATTACAATCAAAAGAGTAATAACGTAATAGACAGCTGATAATACGATGATAGTGAGGATGTAACTAAACTCAAGAAAGGAGAATGGACACAAGCTACATCGTTCACGAAATCGAAGGTGGGAAATCGCATGAGTTCATCGATACCTGTTTGTGAAATAGCTGTGCAGTTCAAATCTCAACGGTTTATCCTACGACGAGCTTATCGAACGATCGCTACGTGGATGGCCGGCCTTTTGTATAACTACAGACTTACAATACAGACACCCAACATACAGTTAATTACAGACACCCAACATACTTACTACAGATCAGATCTATGACGCGGGAATGCATAATAACGTCATCCCCTCGCTCTAGTACAGACATTTATAACAATTAAGTCAACAGAATAGATCACTGCTCCCTGGATAAGTAGAAGAGAACTTGTAAACAAATTTTCACAACATAAGATTCATCATTTGTCATTATGGAATTTTTGAAATAAATCCCAAACATTTGAACGTAAAATGCCGAGTGTTCAAAAACTTCAAAAAAGTGGCTTCTCGTCCACTGGATCAGGAAAGCTGCGAAGCCTGGGGCTGGACTCACAAAAATGCAAATGGGAGGAAAAATGCCTTCTGATAGCACAACCAGAGGTTGCATTACCCTCCCTCCACCAACTCGAGGGCAGACCGACTGAGGACTTTCCCCACCCAAGATGTACGAGGTCGGGATCCAGGACTTGTATTTAAATGCTTCTGGATGGAATCAGCAGCAAAGTACTTGAAGTGACTGGAAAATTATCATAATGATACCATTATTAATATTGCAAAACCATCTTTGTTACGATTGTATTGTTATCCAAATAAATAAATGATGGAAACCATAATAAACTACGATACTATAAAAAGAGAGAAATGAATCTGCGTTATTGTCGAACGAGGGTTAAATCTGAACTCGACCATTTCCGTCGAATGTGGCCTCGATGCTTCACAAACCGCCTTCAACACCCGACCACAATGAGAGAAATGAGGAGGGAACAAGGAGGTGAGAGATTTCTGCTAATGAAGGGACGTGTCGCGGCGAAGGTGTCACAAACCCGTGAACTCACCTCCAGCGTCTTTCTGAGCTGTCATTAAAGAAGTCGGGAAGAGTCGGCACGAAGTTCTCACCTCTGCGCGAGAACGAAGCGACAGGAGCCCGTCAGAAATCATCAACTTTCATCCTCATCTGCATATCCGTCGGGTGTTTAATTACGACGGCCGACCGGTTACAAGCGAACATAAATTTGCAGGCTGTCTGCACCTAGAAAATTCCGTTCGTCAGTGGTTGAGACGTGTTTGTCGGGTGCTGCGTCAGGAGGTGGAGAAATTCGGTGTTGAAAATGACAACTGCCCGCGTTGTGTGAATGAAGGAATTCAACATACTGGTTACATAATGCACATCACCTAGTTCGGTGTTTGTATAATCACACTTATAAACATAATCACGTAATTTCACAATTATAGTACAATAATTGTGTTAAGGTGAACCCAAGGAAGATATAAACAGTTGTACAGTTAACTGATGGAGGCTGTATTTCAAATCAATGTGTACATGCTCAATGAACGAGTATGGAAATATATCATTCAATTCGTATTCGTCGATATAGTGAATCAATAAAATAAATAAAGGTGTTGTAGAACAAAATCTTAGGGCGCTTCTGCCGAAGTTGAGGTTTCGCGGGTAGTCAACAATATCACAAAATATGCTGCTTTGCCACTACTTAGTTATGAAAATGAAGTCACTTTGATAACTATGATATGAAGTCAGTCGAGTTAACAACGGCATAAGAGCAAGCTAAAAACGAAGGAGAGAACTGACTCTGGCTTCTGTTAACCAAAAAACGGGAAAATTTTGTTTGGAGGGGAAGTGCAGAAAATCTAGAGCGGGGAATCGTGGGGAGCAGAGAGGGGGATAGTAGAAACCAACCAGGGACGGGGTTACAACTACCCCGGGAAACCCCAGGGTGCTAGGGGGGGAGACTAGTTTGCCAGAAAACGGATGGCTTGGGAAAAACCTACGGCACAAAGCAGCTTGGGGAATTTTGAGTCCATAAAAGGCTTTAAATACTTTCACATAAGAACGGGATCCATGACAATGAGGTAAAGGCGGCGAGTACGTTAACCGTTACCTGCCGGCCTTGAATAGAAGTCAAATGTGGTTTTCAAGAGGTGATGGCCCCAACACCAAAAAACTCTTCGTGATCCAAAAATATTTCAGATACATCTGTACAAATTGTACTATAATTTTTCCGGTCGGAAATTTTTTGTTTCTAAAAAGTTTTGAAACTAAACGACAATTCATCAGTACCTATTTACATGTGAAGCAGTAGCGATTTGGGAGGCTCTTCGTTACGCGGAGGTCACTAATGAACGTTTAGCCATGATAGTTACTTACTGATAGTCGAAGCGTTTTCCTCAAGCTATCAAACTTCAAATTTGTCAGTTCTTTCAATCATATATTGATGGAAATTTTGAAGACGGTTAAGCTCATGAGAGAGTTAAACCATCATGTGCGATTCGTGTGGACGAGAGGACACATTGGAGTGGAAGGCAACGAGAGAGCAGATGTCCTGTCTAATGAAGCCCATCGCTTTGGACATCTACTAGACGTAAAACTTCCGTATACAGTCTTTTACACCCACATATACCAGAAATTGAAGAATAAATGGTAGTCGCTTTACAATAACGCAGAAACGGGAGAGTGTTTTCGACAGAAAAATGAAGAAGTTTCTGTGCGGCCATGGTTCTATTCATTTGACCTCGACAGAAGATCGATTCGAATCATTGCTCGAATACGATCGAATCATGGCCTATGTGCCGCATACTTGCATGAAATATTGCAAAGTGAAACCCCCAATTGTAAGAACTGCGATGACGCGGAACAGAAACATTTCTATACATCATGGAGTACCCAAAGCATGCCGAAGAAAGGGAAAAAAATGCTGGATGTTGCTACTCAACACCTACAGACTCCCGTCCACTACCACCAGATCATTTATTGCAAACTGTTACCTGTGTTTAACGCCTTATGTTCATTCATTTACGAAGTAAAAGTCTTCATGGCTATGGCTGCAGGCTAATGCCAATTGAAGAAAAAAAGAAGTCCTGAAACTTGATTTTTTCCGTGTGAACTTGTTGATGGTAGTAGGTCTGTTGAGTGGGCGCACATAATTTTTTATAATAACTGTGATATCAATAAATGAAAATCAATTAAATCTAGGGAGTGAGTTGCCAACTAGGGAGTGAGAAAACTACAACTTGGGAGTGATTATTGTGACTAGGGAGTGAAGAAAAAGCATGTTTTAAATGAATCTGAGGAAGTTATTCATTTATTTGTTTTTCATGAATTCATTTATTTGTTTTACACGAAAATGTGGAGTGTTTTCAAGATCATATCCCGCCTTCTTCATTGAAAATTCACTATTACTGGTGAATCGAATGACAATCTTGAAACACTGTTTAACACGTTGGCTGGCAGTGAGAACCAATTTGGTACTCATCGACTCTTACCCACAGACCATCCTGACATCGACTCTTGACACTCAATGACGTGTTTTCGGAACTATCACGCTGTGTTCATCTTCTAGGAGGTGTGTTGGCATCCATGTACATTGCTTAGCATCGTACTTTTCCGTCTGGCATTTCATTTCCGTAAAACTCGTACTTTGAAATGAGATTTGATTTTGTTATACGTACACATCGCTTCATGTGAGTTTTTGGACGAATCCTTCTCATCCCTTGAGTAATTTTCAGAATTTTTCGTTAGTACGTTTTTCTATTTTGTAATTATGTCAATTCGAATTCACTTCTAGGAAGATTTTCCACTTTCATTTTGAAAAACCGATGATTTAGGTACCTACCTACCTTCTTATTTGAGACAGGGTTTGACCTTTTTTTTTCTAATAAATAGTATTGTGCAAGATGTTAGCGTTGACTGATTGTCATTACAACGTATTTTTACCTTTAGGGGTGAGTACCAAATCGGTATTCAGCAAAAGGTTCACTCCCGGGCCAGTGAGTAGCAAAGTGGTACTGAGCGTTTATGGGTCCCTGAGACCATGATTTCGTCAAAAGGTCGCCGGCCCATCAAAATATCATTTTTCAGAGGTGTTTCTTCAAGCTTTAAAAAAAAAAAAATTTTTTTTTTTTGGCCTGAGCGTAACCCTTGACCTACGTAGCCATGACAGTCAACGTGTTAATAGCGTGCCTGATCCTCCAAAAGAGCAACGCTCATTCTGGTGAGATAACTTGGCTTCTAAGCAAAGCGACGGGAAAAAATATTTTTAATTTCCAAAATAACAAATAATGGACCGATAAAATAGAATCAGACTGCAACGGATATCAACAAGTGACTCAGCATTAGAAAATAGTGCTCACACGTGCGGCATACTTGGGGTTTACCAACATCTGAAAATGCGGGCGTTTCCAGGTCAGCGAAACTGGCACGCTCCAAGAGACTATTGCGCGCGGTCAAAAAAATCTAGTGAGGAGTCGACTTTTATGAAATTTTACGTAGATTCAAATTTCCTATGAAAAATATGGGTTCTCATTTTTAAAAAAAACCAAAGCCGATCACGCATTAGCGGCGGATATGGTATCTGCATGTTTTGTAAAACTGAAGGGTGGTTGAAATTTTTTTTACCCTTCCAATAAATGAGATAAAAATACACATCCTCGTATTTCGGGAAAATCGTCGTATGTTGGGAACCCAACGAGAAAAACCAGAGTATAAAAACGAGACCATTTTTGCCGCACCCCAACCACTCGTGGTTTCAGTGCGCTTGCTGCTCCCTCATGAAGGCAGGGAATTGTAATCCGAAACAAGGGAAAAGGGCACAGACGGGATGTCGCAGGGACGATACGAAGGGTGGGAACTTGCGGAGAACAACGCCACCGACATGTAGGCCGTGACGACACGTTGAAATCGTCTACAAGGTGCACTGATCTAGGAAGCTGAAATTTGGATTGAGCTCATCTGAGGCGTTAAGAATAAACTTTGAAGAGGTGGAGGAGCACTAGGGGAATCAGGTAAAGATCTGTAGGCTGATTGCTCATCTAATCGACCTAAGGCGCGGAAATTTCAAATGGCCGAATGAACTCCGTTGAGGTAACGCATCTAGAATAACTACAATAATTGTAATTATTAGTCTAGCCACGCACTGATCAGCTGAGGATCCCCTGTGGCTAATTGCTCATCTTATCGATCTACGGTTCTAAAATTTCAAATTTAACTCCTTTGAGGATAGGCATCTTGAAAAGGTACTATCACAAGGTCTGGACGCACACGGGTCATTGAAATAGCTCATCTTCCTATAAGTGCACTGATAAGAGTTTTTAACGGAATAAATATGTTGAAATTGGAGGTCATGAGTGTGGATTGCAGTTAGGTTATCTGGGATCTCGTTAATAGTTCACTCAGCTGGGTGACACTGGGATCAACATAACTTAACTGTAGTGGTGGGGTGAAGAGAGGATGGTGGGGGTGCGAACTGTCCCACAGTGGCTGTAAATCTACGCATCCAACACCCTCCCATCTCGAGTCACACCGTGTTACACAGGAGTCCTGGGAGAACCAGGATGAGGGGAGGGGAAGTACAAGGCAATTGTGACTCCCTAGGCCTCATCCCGCGATGACGCAGCCCTGAACACCCCCACCCTCTTATGGTGACGTCGAGGGGGAGAGCGGCGAGGTCAACAGCCCCCTTACAACAGAGGGGATTCCCTCTCCCATCCCCAGACCACCACCAGCCCCCAGTCTTCCAGCATTTCCCTCTATATCCCGCACCCTCATCCAGGTCCACTTCCCCTGTCAGCCACGGCCACCGAAAAATCAGGCCACGGATCGGAAAGACCATCAGGATTCCTGCCAACACGTACCAGGATTAATACTGGCACAAGTCCCAAAATGACGATTTTGAGTGATATATAAAACTGGGCGAGCTTCATATGTGGGTAACTATGGTTTATCAATTAAGTCAAAACTTATTGGCACCAGAGCCGACTGCTGATGGGAGTACAGAAGCACCCCCCACTATTAAACCAAAAAGGTTTCAAAAAATCCGTCCATTGAAGCAAATTGAAGATAAATGGTCTTACCCTGTTTGGACCCACAAGCGAAATATACTACTAAGGTTCGGACCCATCAGATGGACGTCAGCACATGCTCCAACGTCATGCAATATAGTAGGATACAAAGGGGAATTTCTGGGCATTTTCAGTCAGCATTGAGGTGGACAATTGCAATTTTCCAATCAAGACGCTCGAAAAAACCAAAAAAAGTGCACTTTGATTCCTTTTCTCCCAGCTTAGGGCGTCCCTAGCGTATTTTGATCTTAACATTTCGTTATCAGCACGTTCTAACTGCTCAGTTCATCACAGTTCAGTTGCTTTCGAAGTTATTTAAGAAGTGGCCTATTTACAGCCAACGAGCATTATTTGCAAACAATGATTCCAACAAGAATCAGAAAGATGCTAAAATAATAGATAGTCATCTCGAGTGGATGCTAGCAGGCTGCAGCTGATTCGTTTGATTATACTCAACGGTGGCCACTAGTGTTTCAACGCTATAGTTTTATCACTGGTTTCGATCTATTTGTACAACTGATGAGTACGTTACTGAAACTATTCATTTATTATATTTGTTCCTCCTTATTTTTGAGATTTAAGCGAAGTATCAAGACGTCCATACTAAACAAAACACTGACTTTCGTGTAACACCTGAATCGAGTGCCAATCCTCATTTGACAATTGTGTGGACCCACCGTCGAGTTTTGATTATTTCATATTCTTGTTCTGGTTGTTGAGTTCTTCGAGACAATTAAATAAAAATTTGAGTATGCATTCAATAATGATGACATGAAATATCAAAACTCCGATAAACATTGATTTGAATTAGAATTGCTGATATTCGATAATCTTCGATTAGTTGATAGAAGTTTATCAAGGGATTAGATTGAGGCCAGCACTGGATTCACAGGGAGGGGAGAGTGACAGTTCCATCAAAACCCTGTGAGTGGATGAGCTAAAATAAAGAGTTCTCCATCAAAACGAGAGAGATGAATGCCGAAACTCAAGTTCAGTATGAATAGGAAATTGCGTTCCGCCTTCAGTGAGCGCATTGAGTGATTTCTCCGTAAAATATAGTACAGTCACAAGATGATTTTTTTTTTCGTTCCATAAGTAAAAGAACTTGATTAACCTGCTCTAAACCTTCAGTATAAAGGTGAACGTGACTTGATATAAATGGGAGCGATTTAAAATGGGAAGGAACGGCAGTGATTACGCGTTTTGAACTGAGGCTGGGAGGAAGTCCCTCCGAAGTACTGAATGGAGCCCAACAACCTTCCAGATATGGAGCAAACGGTTATAAGGATCGAGCGGATGCTCCGCCCGCTAAGTCTGACATATGGGAAGTCGCTATTATCGTAAAAATCGCACTCTTGTCCGTTACATGAGCTTGATGTTACAACTTGTAGCTCGATGTTAAAACAAGGAGCTTGTGAGGTTTCATGTAGATTCATACAAATATCGGAATTTCCCACAAGCAGCCTGACACACCGTAGGTATCCGAGCCTACCTGCAACCTTTATTTTCACTTTGGGGAGATGAACAATTTTTTCCTCATAAATCAATATTTCCATGTGTGAGTGTGTGTGCCTGTCTGTCTTGGATCCTTGTAATAAATCTAATTCTTGCAGCTTTCGTCTGATTTCGATAAAATTTTCAGAGATGTTACGATTAGAATGAGGACTTTATCCTATGACTGTGATCGCTCAGAAACCAATACATCTTCCTACAAGAGCAAACGTAAAATCCAACGAGCCATTTTCTCAAGTTCTTTTCGTTTGAAGGCGCTACAATTTAAAAGGTAGTCGGGGAAGAGTGGTCTAATAATATCGTATCAGTTTTAACACGATCGTAAACAGAATATGCAGTGCAAATATATAAGAATAGAAAGGAACCCATTATTTAATAATTAACTAACTCATTGTATTAAGATAACATAATACGGAAAAAATATAATCAATTACGACACTACTATGAATTAAGGTGGGCAAATGAGGAAGAGGGAGTTCAGGGATTCGAAGGCAGGTCTAGTATGTGCACGAGTGGAGTCGCGTAAATCCTCCTTGTTCATTGAAACCAATCCCAACCAAGGAGTTTTAATGGTCTAAATTGGAGGAGACAATTGTAGTTTGAGGCAAATGGATGGAGGAGTGTCACGTGGAGACGGATCCTTTTGTTACGATTAAGGTCTGGTTGTGCGCGGCATTTTCCTCAGCGCAATTAATGACGGCTCGTGGATAGTGGGGATTACGAACAGGTGTCCCGGACAGAGAGACCACAAGTCCGTATTTTAGCAGAGAAGCCCGAAGATGTAGGACGCTGGAGATGACATGCTACGTGGTCGCCCTCCGTCAAGCAGCGATTATTCATCCCAGAATTCCAATTCGCTTTTCTGATTTTACACATCTTGAAATATAAAACACCCAATTATGTGAGGGGAGGGGGGCTGGCTTCAAAAAAGTGTTTCTATAATATAGGACAAGGAAGCGGGAAATGAAATAATGTAAACTTGACTTGAGATCAGCTGAGCGGTGGTTCCGCTGTTGCAGCGAGTGTACTGTCCGGGTGCTTCGTACTCTCCAACTTTTGTTTGGACAGTTTGAACCAAATAGCGTTAAGTAGGTGATCTTCGTTATCCTAAATACGATTTAAGTGGTGAAACCGAGTTTACCCCTCAAGATTAATTCCAACGAAGATTGGCTAATCTCCGGTATGTAGTTTTCTGGTGAAAATGGGCCTTCAATCAATCAAGTTCATCCACAACGTCGGTTATCGCGACAGTAAAATCGGGCAGAAGTTCTTTCACAGTCGGAACCCGTGGAGTTTGACCTCGTGTAACCCGCCGCTTCGAAAGGCGGGAGATTTAAATCAAGACAGCATCCCAGTTTCGGACCGGACGCGGCGGAAATGAAGCCGTCGATGTTTGGATAGGGGAATTTGAGAACTCGGTTCAACTCAGCTGACCGCCCCCGGACGCCATAACTTTAGAAAACTGTTATGAACTGAAAATCGGGCCCACTACTCCGAACACTACGTCGAAATACACGAATCTAGTCTCCACTCACCAATTAAGTCCCAGTCTTCAATTGCCAACTTACTGACATGATGATTAGGTCGTCACCAGGCCTTCAAATGCTACATGTCATGACGACAAACAAAAATGGCATAGTTGCAGGTTGTGGCCGAAAATCCTATATTTTCCCAATTTTGGGGTAATTGAACGAATCTACTTTTAAATCCACAATTAAGTCTCAGTCCTCAATTGCCAACTTACTGACATGATTGGTGGGTTACGATCAGACACCTTCAAATACTACATTGCCCTACAACAATGCCCATTATTTGCCGGTTTTGGGCAAAAATGCCTTATTTTGTTAATTTTGGGGTGATTGTAATCCAACTACCATATAAAAATATTTATAAAGCACCAAGAAGGGTAGAAATATTTCGGATAAGCTTGCCAGGCGTGCCATTCCCTCCAAACCTGTGCTACCTCGATTGAGCACTTGCCCTCGATGGAGGGGTTTGGAAAGGTAGTTGAGAAACTTAGAGGATGACACCAATTCAGTAGAAAACCTTGGGGTCTATTCGAATGACAGCTGAACGGGAGGACGTAGTATGTCAATACCAACAATAGTGCAATATACTGTATAGGGACACGACTTTGAAATCCACGAATCTAACACCTGGAGGCTTTAAGTAAATGGAATGAATCTAGTAGAAGTAACTGATTCGCTGACAACTAATGTACGCATCAAACATCAATGAAATAAAGAAGTTGAATTAAAGATGGAATGGATCTCTATTTATCTATACTGAACGTTCTCTTAATAAATTAAAAGAACCAAAATCTTCGTGCTGTTCCAAGAACTAACGTCCGGCTCACACAATATTAGTAGAGTTCGCTAGGTAAGAGGGAGGTCGATAATGAGGTTCCCGTTCCTACCCTTCAGCCGAACCGCGGAGGGAGAGCGAATTAACTTTTAATCGTGACATCCTTTGAATCCGCTTCGAGGAAGGCTGTCTATGTCAGGGCGTTTTCATAGACCAACTTCCTCACCCTATCACGGTATTATCAAGTCCTTCCTCTTCTTCAACGAAAACCCCCTTCAAAGCATCTCTCAGCAAGCACGGGGAAGGAACAGAAAGGGAAGTCCCGGCACGGAGAAGGGATCCGGGAGGATTTCTACTGAGTGGGGAACGGGCGGTCTCGTCCCTTCACCCCTCACAGTTACCCTGAGTTGATCGATACTCGAAACTTTGCTAAATATCACGTTTGTCGAGCAGAGAGAGCGGGGAGGGTTTTGCCGCTTTTGCCGCATTTCCTGCCAATGGATATATCTTGGAAATGCGATGGATAATGGATCCTCCGTCTGTAAAGGGCCTCTTGGAGTAACTTCTCGTGCGGTTTGATTACATGAATCAAGCCTCTTCAATACCTGAGCTCCAAGCACGTCAACTAATTCAATTTAGATCCTCGATAAACCCTCAAGCGTTCCTCAACAGCTCTTGAGAAGTGAATTCTTGAAACGATTCGTAGTAGGCTGGTTCGATGCACGTTGTCCGACATACGCAACTCAGTGATTTCAAACTCGCTTAAATCCAACGTATCGTTGAATCAGTCGGGTTTCAAGTCCCTCGGAAAAAACTTGTTAAAAACCAATAAAAACTCGTGGAGCCCCGAAGCATCCTGATAAGTACCACCAATGTAACTAAACCGCCAGACTAACAATGGTGTGGACGCAGAACGTCACGGTTTTACAATTTACTAGCAACCTTATTCATAACAAAACGAAGTTCACACAAAGCACTTCTTCGCAAAAGCTTAGTTTTGTTTTCAAACTCTTGCTATGAAGTAGACGACGCAACCCAAAAACTACAAGAGGCAGCCAACAAGGTTACAAACTGGACCAAGAAATGGAGAATGAAGCTGAACGAGTCCAAGTCAGTTCACATTAACTTCACCAACCGAAAAATCACAGCCCCAGAACTTGTGTTAAACTCGAACAAAGTCCCATATTCTGACACTGTGAAATATCTGGGTATGACTCTCGATTCAAAATTGGCGTGGAATCGTCACATCGAGGAGAAAAAAGAGGAACTGAAGATTAAATACAGGAAAATGTATTGGCTGCTGAGAGCGGATTCCCGTCTTTCACTTCACAATAAACTGCTTACTTACAAACAGATTTTACGCCCTATTTGGACATACGAGATTCAACTGTGGGGCTGTGCCAAAAAGTCTAACGTAAAGAAAATACAAACTTGTCAGAACAAAATCCTGAGAAGCATAGTTGGTGCCCCCTGGTATATGAAATGATGAGATTCATCGTGACCTAAGACTGGAAACAGTCAACGAAATCATCATGAAATACGCCCAGAAGCACGAAAAACGCCTCCATCAGCACAAGAACCCGGAGATGCTCAACGTTCTGGATAACGAAGGAGAACTGCGGCGCCTCAAGCGTAACAAGCCACTGGACCTGATTGTGCTGTGCAAGTTATAGTGAAGTGTGTTCCAGTTAACAGTGTATTACTCTGAAGGGTTGGTTTGTTGAAATCTCACCCTGTACATCGTGTCCATTTATGAGATAAAATATTGCTAGAAGATGTATCCTACAATCAGTTGCAATGAATAAAATCACGAAAAAAAAACTCTTACTGTTTCCTGTTGTTGTACCCCTCGAGCAGTGTAAATGCAGCATGTTGGTGAACGATTTCAATCAAGCCACTCGTACTTTTTTCCTAGGAAGGAGATCAATGGAAGAAGAACTTGTTTCCGCGATTTTAATTTATTATTATCAAACCTAATTAATCTAATATAGTACCTAATATAGTGAACCTAATTAATCGACCAAGAAAATAAATGTTTTGATCCCTCTAAAACTTGTTGTTATACGTTCCAACCAATATACGATGCTGCCATCCCATCCCAAGATCTCACAGCTGAGAGGTAAATTTAAGCGGGTAGATGTAAGCACCCTAAGGCAGGTAGATGGTAAAAGTGGCAGCAACTGTTTCTACATATGTAAAACTAACCGCTCTTGCAGACCGCTCTTTTCAAGTATTTAGCAATGGCGCTTGTAAACCTAATATTTATTTCGGATTCGTGCTTTTGATACTAAAAATTCAAAGTATTTTTGGAACGCCTCGGGCTTTTAAAAACTAACTTACGCTTCGAAGTACCTACGGCTTTAAGGTTGTTGGTCCTAACGTCTCAGTGTCGGCTTTAATAAGAAAAAACAGAGAACGCTCTTTGCGTTAAGTCAAACAGCATAATCATCAAAATGAGCTGCGATTGAGTAAAAAATTCATTAAACGGCTGAGTGGATGAGTACCGAACCCCATCAAACAAAGTAAACACCTGGAAATAATTGATCAACCCTCACTTTCGCCCTCTGCAATTTGAGCGGAATTATTAACGAGGCCTGCCGAAAAAAAAAGAAAAGTTGGGAAGGAGTTCATCGTAGAATGTCCATTCAACACTAACGAGTTTCAGCCGACTATTTGCTTTTAAATCTATGTAGGTATTCAGTGGGAGAGGAGAAAAAGTGTTGATTAGGATATATAGGGTGATCTCGGGAAGTGATTGTACCGGTAGGGCATTCAACTTCGTAACGAACCGAACTAAATAACTCGCAACGAAGTTCAGGGAACCCGTTTCAAAGAAAACACGATGCAAATTATTACACAACGGCTTATTATTTCTATTTTAGATTAACCTTCTACGAGGATCACCTTCCTACCACCACAGACATCGACGGATTTAACGAGATAAAGTAAAATTACCTTCAAAGTTCTAGCCCTTAAGGAGAGCAAACGGATGAAGAGTTGTATTTCAATAGATGAGAAAAACGGTGAGTTGGTGGTGAAAAATAACAAACGACACAGTTGACTAGCTACAAGCAGCGATGTTGACAAAATTTTTAAAAACGATGTATCTAAATACTTTTGCTTGATAACTCGCGAGGAACGTAATACGGCAGATTGGGACGACACCAATGATTCGCTGGGTTCGTAGTCCTCCTTGAGAGTCCCTGTGATCGGTGCGCGAACGGATGATCGTGATGGTATAGCTACCAAGATACAGATAAGATGCGAAAACAGTGGTTACATCTGGCGGTAGAGAGGTAATGGTCAATCCGTTCAAGCGCTGCTCATACAGCTTATAGGTACTATACCAGCTTTGCTGTAAAAAGCTTTTCCTTTCTTCTTAGGTTTGTTGTATTACCTTTATCCGTTTTCTTCAATACTCTTTGACCGTCCCTTTAACTAATAGAATTGTATCTCCTTTCTCTTTCATAGAAACCACTTGATTAGATGTCCCCCCCCCCCCCCCACAACCATTTGGACCAATGGGATTGAAGCTCCCTCACTAGTCACTATGTAACCACTGTTTTCTCAAATGTACATTCGTTATTGTTACTGATGACTTAACCGACGAAATCGGTTTGACGTTGTAACTCTTTCAATTTTGTAAAAATAAACTCTGTGTTTTTTCTTGACATTGGTTTCAGAATCCCGTTCCAAATAATTCAAGGCGTACCTTTTTTTCCAATAACAATTTTGGTTTAGTATTTAAAAATTGTTTAAAACATTCAATTTGCATCACGTAACAGAGTGATGAAAGGGGTTATAGTGATAAATCGTTATTTATCCAATATGTTCACCTAATTTTATTGATATAAAAAACATTTTTTTGTTCTAGTAATTCTACTCTAAATCTACGAAAACCTCGAAAATTTTCAATTTTCTGCGGAGAGTGGGATATAGGGGTTAATAGGGAATCCGTTCAAGCTCTTTTCTTATACAGCTTTTTCGAAAAATTTTCTGATTCATTTTTTTTTTCGAATAAGAACTTAGGTTTTGTTTTGAAACATATTTCAGATTTTTCTTATTTGATTATGGAGGGGGAGGATTAGTGATAAACTGTCGTCTACACTGATCTTCCTTATTTTTCGTCAAGCAACTCTCTCTCCCGTGCAATAAAACTCGGAAATATTTTGATTTCACGATGGGACGGGGGAAGGAGTGATGGCCGACTCTTGGAGCTTATACGTACTAAAATTCTAAGCTAATTGTCGTGATTTTATTCGTTCGACCAAGAATTCGGTCAATTTTTAAAATACTCGTCATGTTTTCACAAGTGTGATTGTATAAAAACCGGACATAGGGAAGTCTCAGTAATGTATGCAATACCTACTTACAGCAGCAAATCATTTGGAAAGATGACCGTCTGCGAAGCCATAAACGAATATCCTATCGGCCAGCTCCTGAAATGGATATGACTCCATCTCAATGACCGTGAAGTGCTCAACGAGATGTCTCGCTTTTGAAGGAATCGCGATAAGCACGTAAGTTTTATCCTGACTTGATAATGGATGAAATAAAGAAGCCTGTTCAGCGTTCAACTACCTAAAAGTATTGATTGTTACTTTCATTTCAAACCCATCACTCTCCAACAGGTGAGTCCTATTAATGCACAGCCTTTATTGGTTAGAAAAAATATATGTAAAGAAAATACTCTTTACTGCGTCACTAAGGACATTGTTTCTTTCCGAACACCCCTACAATTTGGAAACCAGTACCAACGAGATATCACGACAGCCGGTTGGAAACAAATCTAAAATATATTGAGAGCAATTCTCGGGTTTTCTGAAGCCCGTGGTTTCTTTGAAGATACCCAGAATAAGCGCTTTAATTGTTTTTTTTATGAGTGTATTCCTTCTTGAATATGAACAAAGGCAATATTGTGTTTCTCTGTAAGAACGAAAGATTTATTTTTCATTTGTTTCATACGAAATACGTAAATTCAACCATTTAGTTTATAACAGGGTTTAGGAACCTGCAAGAACAAAAGAATCGACAATTGAAGCCCTCATTCCGGATATATTCGATGAATTCACACGCTGTGGAAAATCCTAGAATTACTCACAATATATTTTGGTTTTTTTTGTCAACCGGTACACTTGTTGCCCGTAGGTACTGGTTTCATCAGGTATGATCGTATGATGTAAACCCGCTTCTAAAATTACTGTAAGAGGTCACGAGCGAATAATGTACGGGCCCGTGAAGTTGACTCGTTCAACGTCGTACATCTGCTGACTCAAACGGGCTCTTTAGACGAATAACCTTCCGGGTATGTATTGCTGATAAATCTGAAATTCTCACTTTCAACTTTTATACGGCTTACAATTTTTTGTGCAGTTTTAAAAAACAAAGGAGTTTTCTTTGTACCAGATGATAGATAAAACGAATGATCAGATTAGTAATAAAGTTCCCTTGAAGTACTCAATCCTAATCCTGTTTTCTTTCTTTTGAAGTTCCTACAAATATTTCTCCAAGTTACTGCCCTCATTTCCCACAAAAATATGCCCACAAAATCAAAAGGACAATCATTACATTATTAGTTTGGAATTTTGATATGGATAAAATTGGACAACCAAAATGCGTCGTGTTTGTTGCACAGGAAAAGTGTAAAGCAAACTGTATGTCAACCGCTCCGTTGCTATGGAAGTGTCACTCCGTCAGTTTTCATCACGAGAAAATCGTTCACTACTCTTTGAAAAGCACTCAATATACCTCAACACATCACGCTGTCAAACCCCCCGTTCAATCTCTCCGTATCCCATAAAAGACGTATGTAATCGATTTAGCTTAGAAGCAACAATTGTTACAGGTAGATTCGCTCCCGAAAACGAACATTCTGCACCTCGCGGAACTTGCTCAGTGGACATACATAGCAGAAACAAAGCTATTTATATTGGTTTTAATTCCCTTCCTCCAATTCGAACGGCACCTCAAAAAATCTGTACAAAGCGTTAGTTCATAGTCGTTCAGGTCACTTCAAAAGGCACGCTAACGGGCTGATTCTATTACCTTTGATCCATCCATCCAAGATTTCATTTATTCAACATAGATGCGATACATCACATTTTGTCCTGATCTATCAGCTTCATCCCAAAATGACCTGGACGGATTTCATCATAAATGGAGTAATCCCCTAGTTATGTTTTCCCCTCATAAATCATTAAAGAACTACACATGAAGAAGGAAACATTAGGGTTGTCCACGCACTTATGCCGCTGGTGCATTTTGATAATAATTATCAAATTATTCTTGAACGCTAGAGAAACTCCACGACGAAAGTCAAGAGATCTTGATAATAGTGATTGGACTAAGGTCATCTGGGATGATTGTTTCTGCCCCCCCCCCCCTCTCTCACCATGATTTTTTTCCTTATCATGAGAATTGTGGAACACCTGGTTGAGTAAGCGAGAAAACAACAACGGATTCGATCTCAGATCTGACAATCCATGGAGAGTCGCCTGTTTTTTAACAATGAAGAATCATGTAGACATGTTTCATCGTTAGAACTGACTATGAACCTACCAATAAAGCGGAAAATTTTCTTGCAGGAACCAAGAAAAACTAATCAGAAAGAAAAAGCCACAATTCATCTCCAAATATTTTATCTTTATTGCGCAGATGAGGCGTTATTTGTTCACAGGATCATGAACGGAAAGACGAGAGGCACAAGCAAAACGCCCAGTTTCGTTCGGATGCCTTTGTGATCAAGAGAAGTGCCTTCGGAAGCAGGTATAATATGAGGCATTTTTAAAGGGAAAATTTTATTTCCATCGGTGTCGAACAGTACCACATCTGAGGTTTTCTTCGGCATCGGAGGGATAACAGGTAATGTGACCTCGTCCTTCGCCTTGTTTTTATTGGGACAGTTACCCTCGAAGTCCTCGTAGACGGCCGTGCCGGCCACATTCCCTCCGAAAACGTAGTTGCACACTAAGGTGACATAGTGGCCTTTCCTGATTTGAAGTTCGTATTTAACGTAAGAACAGCCAACTCTTCGGGTATCCGCCCGGATCATTTGAAAAGCTGGATCCCACGTCCCCTTTACGTACATTTTTACAGAACTTTCACGGTTCTGCTCTGTAAAATACAACAATTCTAACTTAGAAAGTGGTAGCTCGCCCATTCTTCGAGAGTCACATTGAAAGTATTCCTCCAAGACCTAACCACCATTGGCGAACTACTGCAGAAGAAAGGGGGAAGACCATTTCGGTTCAAGAGTTCCTTTTGAAATAGAGTTTTTCAATTCATGTGTACTATAATTGTGGACAAGAGATGCGTAGGTAGCTGTTTTATTTTACCTCGTTAAATTTCACTTGTTCAACTTGTGGATTTCTACGTAGCTTCTACATGCAGCATATTACACGATTGAAATTCAATTTCGTTACTTTCACCTACCCCTCAGAAATACAGTCAGTCTCGTGCTTTACGAAAAGCTGCAATGCTATTTTCTGTCCCAATCAACCTAGAAAGCTGAAATTTGAATGTTAGCATGACGATTTAATGTAAATCCGGGACTTACCACTATAACACATTAAAGCTTATGGAATGAAAAATGGTCTCTCATGCAGGGCTTCGTGAGCTATAAGTTTTTATATCAGCTTCTATATTGTACAAAGGGACTAGTAAAAGGTGTAGAATTAAGAGAAAGTTATCCAACTGTCTTTAGAAATATAGAAGTCAATCGTAAGGTATGGATATCAGTGATTAGCTGAAGGCCCTTGTGGCTTATTTCGTTCCTAACAAGAGCGGCTACTGACAGGAGCACAGGCGCATCTGCAAACCCTGGCCAAAATGAAAAAGGTACCTGATAACAATCATCGTATATCTAAAGATGAAAGTATCACAGTAGGTATCCAAGGTGTCCATTTGGGGGGTGACGCTGGCCGGGTGGAACTCACCCCCCCCCCCCTAACCACGAAATCTCCCAGGGCAACCGTCAACTTGGAATATTTTTTGCGTATTTTTTTTATACTCCCTCATTGTGTTATTCACCTATTTCTTTTCAACCTGCGTAGAGGGCCTTTAAACTAGTGATATTATAGGTATAATATTATCATACTGTTTTCCAACTTTTCCCCATGAATCCTCATTGAAGAGGAGAAGAGTTTCAAATCCACACGCTAAACAGGATAGGTGAGAGTATAGTGGAGTCGTGAGTTTGGTGAGTGGTTAGGAGTTTGCTGTCTGGGAGCACGAGTCAGCTGTGCTCCAAATGGAAGGACCTTACACGGAGAATACAACATTTGATTCTATCTGAGTCCAAAGAATGAACCAATGAGAGCACCTCGAAGTGAACTGCTCAAAGTTCCAGGTAGCTCATCTAGTCGTCCGCTTAACTGCTGGAATGCGTGCTTTCTAGTTACCAAAACACACTCCTATCCTATTTTCAGTTGATTGACTCCAACCCTTGTGGCTAAACTGTGTTAGTTGTAAATACGCGATGAATATAGTGAGTGCTATAAAACGTTAATTCGCTAAATTGTCGGTGAAGCAAACATTGATTATTTGTAATGCCCAAAGCCACTATTGACAGGAACGCAACAAACCTCAAAGGCAAGCAAAAATCGTTCCACGATTCGCAAGTTACCTACCACGAGAAGGTAGATTGACTCTGCAGATGTGAGGTAAGTAATAAACTTTACTGCTTCCCTTGTCTTCTTTGCAGCATAATAGGAATGAAGCTTGGGTTAAAGATGGAATTGGGCGTTTACCTCCACGTTGGTTCTTTTGCAAAACACGGTTTTCTGAAGCTTGACAATCATTTCAAAATTTTCATTTTTTTTTTTTTTTTTTTTTCTTGGTAGGTATTTACGTACTTACTAGTGGAGTTTTTTAAAAGTAGGATTGAGTCGTTTGTTTCACGATTTGAAGCCGAGAAAGCTGACAAGATTCTCCTTTGCATATTGGAATTTGGCTGAGAAAAACACATTATTGTCTCACGTTCCCTTCGTGGTTGTCCGTCACGGTGTTGGTGCACCCTCGGGGTTTCAGGTAATACAAGATATGGAGGCGACGAGTATAGATAATGAACCACTCACTACGTCCATTGAACACAGATCAGTGATTTACCTAAATGGGTCGTTCTAATACAGAAATAATAAACCTATGTGTAATAATTTGCACCATTTTTTCATTACGATACACTGAATGTTAACTCGATTAGATGTAGCTCATAAATGAAGGAATTCATCTTTTGCTTCAACCCCACTATTCGTTCAATTACACCTATTTGACCACATCCAGTACTTAATAGGTAGGTATTATCTTATTTAATTTGACCGGAAATGGGTAATTTACTTTCCATCGACCCCATCATATACCACCAGTAGCCAAGGATCGTCGCGAGCGGTATTTGAGGGGTTTCGGAAATCCACTGAATGACAGCGATATTTTGCCCAACTGGTACGATTTTCCCTTGTTCCTTCAACATACAACACGGGTCGTGTGTCAGGGAGCACTCGTTGGTAGCCCAATTGGCGGCAACCTTCGCCAATTCAGTGTCCCACTCTAAAGGCCTGAAAAACACGAAGGCGGTGGAATTTATTGTTTCAAAAATATATGTCAGTATGCACACATTGTGAGTTCCCCACCTTACAGTGATGGGGTTGGGTTTTGCGCTCAAACGTTTTTTAGGGTTCTCCTCACCAAAATATTGAAACCGTGCCCTAGATGCCCTCACATTGGGCCTTCGGAACCCTCAAAATTAAATTAACATTAGTTTAAATTTGGACTTTGTTGAAGAATTTCCCTTATCTTTCCTACTCAACCTGTAAAATTTCAATGTTATTTAATTTTTTTGTTTTCGGTTTTCGTAGATTACAAATGAAATACCCACAACTCTCGCAAAACGCTCACTTCAATAAAAACTGTTATAGGGGTAAAAATCTCCATTTTAAAGATTAAAATATACAAATTTCAATCATGAGAAAAGACTGTGCAAACCAGGAAGTGTGTTTGTGGTGCTCTACATTAAGATATTAGAAAGCCCTGCTACATAAATCACTGAGCTATGTATATTAGTCGTCGTTTGTGGTACTCAAACAACTAAACTCGGTACCTCGAGCCTCCAAATCTTTTAATTCCCTTCAAGATGAAAATACCTGGGCTGCCACCAGCCACGTAGTCTAGCTCAGCTCTAAAGCCCGTCTCTGCAGCCCGGCCGCCCACCATACCGACTTTTCAAATGCTGAGCGAACGGATGATCGTACATTAATCCGAGTGGTCTCATTCGATGCAGGGAACTAATTTCTATCAGAATAATGAATGAACAACCCTCTCACATAGAAATTTTTTAGGGATATCGACTTTTTGATAGATTCATTCTAACAAAGATGGCGAGATACTCATATATTCCGGATCAGCACTCGAGTTTTGAACCAAATCTCGAAAAATTTCTTTCAGCATCTTCGTAATTTTGGGGTAGGGGGTGTGAACTCCGAAAATTTCGAATTTCATGAAAAAAGAGGAATTTGAGAGGGTGAAGCAACAAATTTGTCGACACTACTCAGGCTACAATTCTCACCCCATTTTCATGATTGTTTTCTTCATTGATATCGATTTCGGTCTAGTTGTGCAACAAACCTCGGAAATTTTGTTTTTGCTGACGAGAGGGGGAATGGAGAGAATATAATGGTCCATCATTTCAATCGCTGCTCAAGCAAGAATTCTAGAGCGGTTCATGTCATTCTTTGTTTGTCCAGGTAAGATTTTAATTTACTATTTAAACATATTTCAGTATCTTGAATTTTCATTATGAAAGGGAGTGAATGGGGGGGGGGGGATGGTAGTGATAAATGGTTGTTTCTTCACTATTTTCACCTGATTTTATTGATTATTTCAAATAGCATTTTCTTCGACTCCAATTTAATTCAACGAACCTCGGAAATTTTGAATTTTAGGGGGTAACAGTCAATCCATTCAGGATATACACCTCATACAGCTTATACTGATGATTTTTTTTTTTTTTTTTTTTTTCAATTCGATTAAGAACACTGGTCTGGTATTGAAACATACTTCTGATCTAACTATGGGAGTGCTAATGCAGGGGGTACCTAAGTGATAAATCGTCATATCTTCACTATTTTTCAGGGGATTTTCGTCCTTTTTGTAAATAAAGAATTCGGTTTTAAAAAAATATTTATAAGAGTGAGTCGAGTAAGAAACGTCCCTGTATCGCATGTATTTCTTACCAATATGTTTTATTTGATTAAGGTAGAAAGGAGTTCCGTGAATCGAATGAGACCACCCAAATCGCTGTAGGATCATCCGTTCGCTCACCATTTGAAAAATCGGTCAGCTAGGCCGTCGGGCTGCAGAGCCCTAATGTTCAATTGGAGGTGTGAGCCAGACCGCGCGGATGGCGGCAGCCCAAGTAGCATCGTTGACTCTATACAATTACACTATCTACAACGCTTCAATTAAGTTGAAGAGTACAAGCTGAACCATTCTTGTTGCCGGTATTTTTATTTCATGTTGTTAAATTTCATTCGGATTTCTAAGTTTGTTTCTGAGTACATAGGGAGCATTATCTCTGGATATACAGTCAGTTCAGTAAACCGTTGTGTAATTATTTGTAGTGTTTCTTCAATTATTCGATTTTTGGATTCTATGCATCTCGAAATGTATACAACAAATTTTGAAGGAGTTTACCTTTTTTTCTTGGTCGATTACAAAGATTTATTAAGAAAAACAATAGATCTCTGAAAAATATAAGTAATTACGTTCATCGTCAAAGTGAGATTTTCTGAAAATCAATATTGGTATGTACGTCATCTACCTATTTCTAAATACAAACATAGCCGCAGTCAACTTAAGCGAGCGAAATGCCCCAGAATATCGGGTGGAGAGTTACCTTAATGGACAAGCTCTGGGTAGGTCGTAGGGAGGTTTTTTTGCGGACAGACTTAAACGGATGACGTTATGAAACTCCAACACTTCCTTCTCCAACAGATCATTTCCACCGATCTCTTTGGAGTCCAAGCATGCTGGCTGTTTTTTCGGTTTGCACATTGAATGAGGGATCCTGTTGTTACCGACAGTGCACATCAAGTCCGCTTGGCAATAATCCGTAGCACTGCTCACACCATGAATAATGAATGCGAATAAAGGAACATACAACATCGCTACAGGTAATTGTTTTGAATTTTCCTATACTTTTATGATCACAGTAACTATCGAAACTATATTGTTAATTTACGATCCCGCTTAGCGTGGAGGTTGCCAATAACAAAAACCTAGGTTTTTCTGTTGAAAAGAGGAGGCAGGGGGTCGAAAAATGGAGTCGGTAAACATTGTATCCGTTCCCATTTCACATACCTATCTATCTTTTAGATGACTAATTTGTAGGAAAATTAGAGATTTACCCCTATCGGTGATCTCCTTTCTCTTATACTATCAAAGATCGTTACCAATCTTTAGTTGACAGCAGTACTTGAAAATACAAAATTTCATATCAGATTCTTCAAGGTTGTGTGCATGTGAGTGTCTTTTTGCATCGTAAAAAGAGATCAAATTAATTAACTGAATTAATCTTTGAGAGGTTTCAATCCAAATATACAGTTTACTGTCGAGGTGAAGACCAATAGTTCAAGATTCTTGGATAAAATTGTGACGTTGAAGGATTTGTAACCAATCGGACCAGGAAGTTAACTGTTACCAGTATACTTCTGGATTTTGGAAGCTTGCTTCTAATCGTCATAAGGTGAATTGTGTTCATTATCTCTTACGTAGAATTACAGGTTTCCCAATCTTACTATCGTAATAATTGGAGGGCTCGGCCGAACAATATCAATCAAAAAAGGTTGATTTGTTTATGGTAGTTCATCTATCTTAGACTGCGCATCTCCCCCCGTCGGCAAGTAGAAGGGACAACTACCCAGCCCTGAGTCGGCGTGAGGGAATCGGCATAGTAGTAGGGATGGGTATCGTTGAACAAGTATCGATATTATGTACCGATACTGTATTCGAAGGTTGGGAATCGATACTCCAAATATCAGTCAAGCAAAGTATCGATATTTATAAATATCGAGTATCGTTTCCGACATCAATTTTTCAAAATTGAACTGCAAAAAACCTAATCATATCTACTTAAACAGAACAGAAGATAATCTGTGTATTGATTTTTTGAACCTGCGAGAGGTAAGGTAACAGTAACAGTAGGTACTATAGCCGTGATGTAGCCTCCTACTGCTGTCTTCCTACTTCTTCTTATTCTTTTCCTGTTTTCCATCTAGTATTTTACATTCCAGATTCCATTACCAAAGAAAATTAAGAAAAATATTGAAACCAATTTTTTTAAGATAGTGAGAAAAAATTTGCCGATATTTCGAAATATCGGAATTGAAGTATTGACACTCAATATTATTGGAGGGTGCAGTATCGATACTCAACGGTAAAATATCGATGTTTTGAAATATCGGGTATCCCATACCTACATAGTAGTGGGCAGTGCCCCTAAATGCCCCAGGTTTGGGGTGGTGCCTCTAAATCTCATCTGATGCCTCTCAGGGTTGTTAAGGTATTTTGAATAACGGCCGATGAGATATTCAATCATATTGTCTGATATATTAGAAGAATTTTCGTGAGGCAATCTTGTTTCCGTATTTTTAAGATCGGAATTGATCGTGACTATTTATGTTACGTTCAACAAACTCGTATCGTCATCATCTAATAAGAAATCATACAATTGAATAAGTGCAAATGTTGGATCGGTCATGTGCGACTTGAACTTGTCCCTCAAGTTGCATCGAACGTTGAACTCGTGTATTCGCTTTATATTAAATTTGTCATAATGATAAAGTTGTCGATAAGTACAAAAAATTGAAAATCCTACATTTTAGTAAATTACGAGAATATTATATCGTTACCACTAAGAACACAATTCAGCTCGGTAAACCATCGTATTTATTTAATATGTATTCACAAATGTCTGATTCTTATTCAATAGGAACTAGATTTGCAAATTTAAATTTTAGATTGCCTAAATGCAGAACCACCGTTTTACACAACTCATACCAATTCAAGTCAGTTAGGTCAGCTGAAATAAAGCATAATTACATTTAAAAAGAATTTGAAAAATCATTAGTTGTCATAGGAGATACTTTAATTTTATACTCCATATTTTTCATTGTATTCACATTTTTGATTCTTCAATTGGTGCGTTGTGAGGCGAGACTCAATTTGCTCTAAATATTACTCATTGTAAAGGTCTATTTTTTTAATTTTTTTCTCGTTAATGGTAAGAATGATCGCTTGCGACCAACATTTGCGAGATTTATAAATAAATCGATATTCATTCATTCACTCGGAACAAATAGGTTGCGTCGTTCAAAAATAACTTCAAACTGAACAGAAGTGAACTTTTATTTATTAATTTGATATTATTATTATTTATATTTGATTCATTTTATTTTATGAACGTGAAAGAATTTTGATTGTAGAAAATTAATTCAATTGTATTATAACTACTACCAAAGACATTGAATTGTTGAAACTATATGATTCCAGAGACGGTGTAAGAGAGGGTTCTCTCTCTCTCTCTCTCTCTCTCTCTCTCTCTCTCTCTCTCTCTCTCTCTCTCTCTCTCTCTCTCTCTCTCTCTCTCTCTCTCTCTCTCTCTCTCTCTCTCTCTCTCTCTCTCTCTCTCTCTCTCTCTGTTTCAATGAAGGAGACTTACGACAACTTAGTGCAGTTCTAAGACCAATCAAGTCGGAAGATTTTAAGTGGCAACTTTGTGATGACTTGAAAGTGATAGCTATATTAATGGGACTTCAGGGTGGATTTACAAATGATTGTTGTTTTTCGTGCTTATGGGACAGCAAGGACCAAAAACAGCACTTTGTTGAACAATTATGGCCGCCAAGAAAATCTTAGACTCCGGGGGAACAAAATGTGAACCCTGAAAACGTGCTACTTCCTCCTCTGCACATTAAGTTGGGTCTTATGAAGAAATTAGTAAAAGGCATGGGCAGAGAGGGACCCGGTTTTAAGTATCTGTCGGAACTTTCCCCAAAACTTAGCGCAGCGAAAATAAATGAAGGTGTTTTCATTGGACCAGACATCAGGAAGGTGACATGACGCTGAATTCAGGTTCCGAGCTAATAGCTAGTAGCTAGTTGAGAACCAGAAGCTATTAGCTAGTTCTTCCGAACTAGAATTAGTTCGGAAAGCAATTGTGAAGGTGGTGAAAGGATTTCTTGGCAACAACAGAGAAGATAACTACAAGAGAATGGCATAGAATAATGAGGCTATCAGAATGAATATTACAACCGGTTATAAAACATTTTAGCGAAAAAATTACAAAGGCAAGGATTATTGAAAATACCTACATAAAAAGTCTGACCTCGTGCTTTTCTACAAGCTTCTGAACTACGCCCTGGACAACCATACATATCAGGATACATTTTGCAACCACTCGTACATCTCCTCGTTCATCCGTGATCGAAATTGCACCCTTCACCGGTTACCTCGCAGTGCAAATCTTTTTCTTTCTACTAATCTCAAACAAATTTGATTTTTTTCATAGTCCCCTATCGACACTAAAACCCTTCATTTCTTATCCCCCCATTAAATTCATTTAATTGAAATTATATTTCCAGTTTATACCCCCACCCCCTGCTGTATGTTTTTGTAACCCTCCCGCAGTATATTGTATAAATACAATACATTCAAACGAGCGGAAAATAACAGAAATTTCAGTTATTTTCCGCTCGTTTGAATGTATTGTTGATTGTAAATTGGGCTAGCCCGTATATAAGTAACTGAACTTAGAAACCAAAAGTATTGCGGGGAGGTGGTTGGATAGTACAACACTAACTAACTATCGTTAAGTAAAGATCTCCGAAATTCCCCCTCGACTCCGGAGATAGCGGCAACAAGACAAATATTCTGTTCGTAGCGAAGCAGAGAGAGCTTTTTGCCCGATTAAAGTCTAGAAAAGAAGAGAAATTACCCCCAAGCGAGTCTTTTGTTTCACTTGGTGAAAAGTACATTTAATTCCATTCATCGAGTATTTAATTGTATTTACTTTATTTCGTTCGGGTCGTTAAGATTGTTTTAAACTGATTACGGTGGCTGATCTAGAAACAGTACAAACAGCAGCTATTTCTTTCAGACTTTTTATCAGAGTTGAAACATTCACTGCGTTACCTTAGCCTTCGGATTTTCAACGCCTGCATAAATAGTTCACAGCTACGGAGGGTTTAAATTCATAGTCAACCTTTCAAAGCAGAAAGTGAGTTGCACTACTTCTTTGTCAGGGCTATCGAATTAATTTTCTACTACTGCATTTTTGTAGAAAATTAGTAGGCGCCAAAAGTCACTGATCGATCATTTATTTTTTATTATTAAAATCTTTCTAGCTGCCGAGTAGATGACAAAATCACAAGTCTGCCTGAAGTCTGATTCGACATAAATATGTAAAAAATTAATGCAAATTTATGGAAAAATTGAAGGATTCACACAGCTGTTACGTGAGAGGGGAATTGTTCTAATTAACAATGGCTAATTTTTTCAAGTTGACGAAGGGGGTGGGGGGGGCAGACGCCCCTAAAGCTTGGCAACATGGTCAAAAAATGACATAATTCAGAAATTACTGAATTTTGTATATGTGCAAAATGGTTCTTATTAATAGAAATAACAATTGCAAAAGTCGTTGATCAAAACCCCAGAAACTCCTGCCCCCCTTTCGTCAACTTGAAAACGTCTGCCATTGTTATTCCCATAAATAACAAAAATTCCTCTCCCACATATTAAAAAATCAGCTTTACGGACTATGAAATCTTGCATACATTTTTACATAACTATGTAAAATCAGACTTAAGGCAGACTTGTGATTGGGTCATTCACTCGGCTGTTTGAATAATTTTAATCATAAAAAAATAATTTATCGATTTAGGTACGTTTGTGTGTCACTGCAACCACTCATTATTTAGAACTGGCTACGAATTTGCGGTTGAGGCCATAACTAGCACACGTGGGTAATGCATAAAACATGCTCGTGAGTCGCACCACTCAATTCACGCCACATTGAAGAAGAACCCAGATCTATTAAACATTTTCATTTCATCATTCCGCTTTGTTCTTCCAGAAATGGGTAATTTTCACATAAGATGCAAAATTCGTTGAAGAGGATAACGGGGTGTTCTTCGTTAGCCCCCCCCCCCCCCCCATTTTCAAATGCTCATTGATGTTGAGGTGATTTTTGGAAACTTCAGCACGTCTACTTTTCGATGTGTGTGTTCATATTTTGAAGCAACAACTTTGTAAAAGCCAAATTCGGCACTGAAAAAAGTAGGGGGCTCATGTCAAATTCTTCGCCCCCCCCCCCCCACACGGTGAAAACAGTATTTTCGACTACCAATATCGCCTCTCAACCTCTTAACTTTTGATCAAACTATTTCAGCGCTCTATATCTCACACCTGCACGTCCTCGCACCCCCCGTTCTTGTGCGAATTGTTGTTTTTAAAGATAGGCAAGCTTACAAGTTGATATTTACCGTAGATTAAAGATACACGGTGGCGGGATCACCGACCTTCACTCCCACCTTTGTGAATAATTTGTAAGCAACTTTTCATTCAGCTATTTGGGCTATTTGGATGAAATGTGAGACAAGTAACAACAAAATTAATTATACAATTCAATTTTTTCAGGAACAATAACCAAGACCCATTCGAAGAATTCATTTCTCTCATCAAATCAATTTACAATCCTAATGAAGCCATATATTGCTACTTTTACATAAATAATCGAATAGACCCTTCATGTACAATAAAATAATTTTTATACAAATCCTCAACATTTTATCAGCCTTTCCCTGTGAAATTTGTGGAAGGGGTGGAGGTCGCAATTCTGGTGAGAACTTATCTTTAAAAAGGGATTCACAGGAAGGGGTGTTTGGGAACGTACAGGTATGAGTTTTAGAGTGATGAAATCCTATGATCGAAAGTTAAGAGGTTGAGACGGGATATTGGTAGTCGAAAATACTGTTTTCACCGTGGGGGAGAGTACCGAAGAATTTGACGTGGCAAATACTTCTATACTCCCCCCACACTTTTTTCGATTGAATAATTCACCATTACTATCTAATTCTGGTAAATTGAGGTTCACTAGACATGAAACTAGACAAGCTGAAGTTTCCAAAAATCACCTCAACATCAAATTTTTGTTAGAATTTCATGAAGCGACGAGCGTTTGAAAATGGGGGAGAGTAACGAAGAACGCCCGGATAACGTATGTTTTGCCATAAACATTGATAACGCGAGTACACTGCACGAGAGCTTATTTCAAACTAGAGGGCTCTGGCGAGAATCAGAACCTTAATAACTATCCACATTCTGTTACACGTCTGACGTACTGATCGTCACATTTGTGTGGGAGGCGGACTGTCCTTAAATGCAGTTCACTTGAACGTTTTTCTGTTTATTATTTTCAACCTTCAATGTCAGGGTTGAACCAAAATCTCCTAAATTATGTGTGATGATTAAATCAATCCACATTCTTGTACGACTAGTAATAGTTGGTGAAGTTGGATCCTGGATGGGTACAGCAGAGAATATATTCGTATATGAAAAAATAAGTTCCGATACCGATATGCTGCATGCAGAATAAATCTAAAGTCGTACATTTAATTTTTTTTATAATCATGCACGATCACATAAATTAATAATATAAATTACAACCTTACTTCATTATATCACCTTGTGTATCACCATGTACAGCATTTATAATGTCTTGGGGGGGAGAGAAAAAACTGCTCTCATAAGAAGGTTGGAGTTGCCATTAAAGACAATGATGATCAAGCCGTTTAACACATGATCCACTGTCAAACACAAAATGAACCAAGAAAACCTACTTTTTTTGTTTTTTGGGGCAGATTGGTCATGCCAGATTTTCTTCCAAGTAGTACGATCCAAAGTCACAAGAACAGATGTGATTTCAATATCTGCAGCGTCGGCAACAGCAGAACAAATCTTTGTTGTAACATATCCCATCATCTTCTGTTGATGTATCGCATTTTAGAACCAGACCCTACCTGGATTGAGTGATCAAACAGCCTGAGGGAGTTTTAATCATAAGGTCTGATCTGTATCCTCTTCCACCTATTCTCATGCGCCTCACTTTGAACGTACTTAGCAAAGAGGCCAACAGTGCAGATATGTCTTACTGAACCTGGATGATATGAGCCAGTTTCCCTTCGTTGGCACCATCTTCAGCAGCGTATTAGTAATGTCTGTCTCAAGCTCCTAGATCTTCGGAACTCTTCATTCAATTCATTCGTTTCCTCATCTCACGCGCGACATCCATCTGTAATCGAATGTCTCAGCAAGTTATATCTTCGCCGTTCCACTGCATTGTAGCTTGTTACTGAATGCACCTTTTCGCCAATGAAGCCATCTTTTGCCTGCTTCCAAATTTTCCTGAGTTCTAGGAAGTTCACACAGTTCAGGTATCCCAAAACCAATGACAATAATAATGCACGATAGATTTTACTTTAGCGCATGCGCCGTATGATGTATTGATTTATTAGTAATCGGATGAAAACTGTAGAAATAAACTCGTTACAAAGATCTGCGGACAGATCGACAAGAATCGAAGTTGTTCAAAAGTTAAATCAGCACGCAAAACAATTGCAATTTTGGAAAACAATTGTTTCATATCCCCGAAAGTGGAAACAGAGCTTCCTACACCTACAGGTAGACATGAAAGCAAAATGTTCATGCCTGCATCAACTACCAGCAGATATGTGACATGATGCTCAGGACTCAATTTTTGCCTCGTGAAACCCATACAGAGTCTGATAATGACACTTATTCTGAAATTGGTAATCATTAACACTCATTAACGAATTATCACTGTATTGTTGCCTTTTCTGTCAAACTTCTAAGTCAATGTAATTTTTGTTTGTGCCCACACCAACACACAACGTTATACCAAATGTTCACTGCATCATTCAGAGAACAAACAAAACTTATACTGTACGTTCACTATTGTGGTAATTTATGTGGTCGAATAGATCCTTAAAAATGTGCATGGTTAGGTGGATACATAGTATATCATCAACAGCAGAGGTACTTATTCAGTGGGTATACAAGAAGCGTGTGCCTAAAGAACCTAAATCTGTATACATATTAGGTACGTGTTTAGAAAAATTCAGCTCTATCAATGCCCTAATCATAGTAAGTTTACGTAGACATTGACTTTATGCATACAACGTTTATCCTATACAAGTGTGGAACCTTTCAAGTCTGGATAGTTCGCCGAATTAGGTACATTTTATGGAAACACCATTGAGTGAAGAAATCTACCTCCACACGAAGTTGCTCTACCAACTTAGATTTGAAATGTAATGGAATTGAGCACTGTTTCCCTGAATCCCATTGTCAACAATAGGTTGTATACGTATCCCCTATACCAAGTGGACTCAGCATCTTGAGTGAGATTTCACCACTTTTTGTTCAATTTACTATTCAGATAACAAAAGTACAAGAGACGGAGGCTGTGTAAAGCAGTGGAAGTGGAGAAAAAGGTAGAAATTCGAACCAGACGGCAGATCAATAACAACTTCTGTATCCCTATCTCGCTTTCCTGGGGAAGGATTTACACGGATGTAGTAGTTAAATAATGGTTATGGGGAACTTGTGATGGCGGAAGTAATTATGATAAAGACAAACTAGATGCGATTTCATTAATGAATTTCAAGGAAGTGGAAGCAAAACATGAAGGTTTCTTTGTTGTCTTTTTATCTGGTGTGAGCCGATAGTCGTCGGACTGATAACATCGGATTCAGAGTCGATGTTGTCAGCTGTCTTACGATTTATTATTCGAATTTTGGTTGCTTATGGAATAATAGAGGATACTCACGGTTAATTCTGGCGATGAAGAACGTGGTGGATCAATTATCGAGGGCCCATACTGCTCACCAACACTCAACACAAAACAAAATACTTTTTGAAGGTTTTGTTGTCAAAACCGGGAGAAGATTCTCGGCTTCTCCGACGGAAAAAAAACGACTCGGAACCGATTCGAAACCCGCAGGATTTCAAGACGATGAACGGGGATGCGCGGATTGTTTGATCACAAAACGGGAAGATAGCACCGCGGAGTTTTCCTCCGGTAAATTAAAAACACAACCGACTTTTTGAAAAGCACGTCTCAAGGAAGGGAATCACGAACCCCGTATGAGGTTTCACAAGATGGCCGCCCTCTGGTGTCCGATATTCGATTGGCCAAGAGGGTGGTCGTCTCAAGGGGGGCGCAAGGAGGTAGCGCTGCGCAGCGGCTGGAGCGAGAACTAAGGTAACGTGGTTCGGACACGCGCCCAGAACAGTGGGCGGGAACGGCCACCGCCCACAGCTGCCTATTACAGGTCTTTTCAAAGTTCCTCATTTAAAACGATAAAACGTTTCTATTTACTTATAAAACGTTACTATACATTTCAGATGTTTCCTCGAGGCACTGAGACATTCATTTTCCCCACTGTAGAATGGATAACCTTTCCCACCAAGCTCATTCCCCGTTCATTTACTTTTCCTTTCAATTTAGATTCCGGGAAACTTTTCATTCAACAGGTTTCTCCACCTACTTTCGATAACCGTGAAGTCGCCACATTTGTCAACTTTGTACATCCGTAACTCAGCGAATTTGCAAACATTTTTGAAATTTGTAAAATTGTACGGATAGGTGCCCCCTTATAGGTACAAAATAAAATATAGGTACAAATTTCACTCAACATGTTCAAGTTGATGTATTATTGTTTTTTTTTTCTATGTGTATTAGCAGAATCACGAAAAAAAAATCCTCGCGTTTAGCCCACTTCGGACAAAAAATCCCCGTGTGAAAAATGACAGAAATAGATACGTATCTATTTCTATTCCAAGTATACTTGGAAGCAGAATAATTCTTCTGTGCTCGGGGCCCCAAGTTGATGTTTATGTGTGAGTTGATGTTTATGCTACGAGGGGTCAACGTGACAAGTTTTATTGCAATCATCACATCAATCATGCGTCATATCGCTCCACATTACTTCCTACTCGGGGAGTCTTCAGTTTCACGACGGAGGTCATCCCAACACTTACTAAGCGAGGAGAAAAGCCGTTATTCGAAGGGTATCAGTACACGCGACACAAAATATTGAGTGAGGGCGTAAGGTGGGCTTGCTCCAAAAAATCCTCGTTCAAAGTGAGTACATTATTATGTGTAGCTATACTCGTTACGTGGAAGCGAGAACAGTAAAATGAATTTCCGAATTCTTTTTACAGGTTTTTTGTTGTACAATTCACAACAGAGTTAATAGAAGGGTTTTATTTCAAATCACATCCATTTCCAATTCTGAATTATCCATCATCCCCCCCCCCTACCTTTTTTTATCAGATTTTAATTAGGTATTCGGAGAGTTTTAGAAATGCGTTCATTCGATTCAGAGAGAAAAATTACATAGTAATAACTCCTTCCCCCTTCAATTTCATCAAACACCAGAGGCATTATCTCTTGCCAAAACGCCAATTTCGTTTAAACAAAATTCAAGTTTTTTCCACGTTCAAACACCAATTTCTCTGCCAAGAATTGCTCTAAAATAAAAAAAAATAGACCGGTATAAAGTAGACGAAATGTAAATGTTTTTACCGTAGAGCTAACAAATTCTCCAGTAGACGATAGGTTGATGGTGTCGAGAGGCGTGCGTACACTTTTTTTTCAAACCCCGCGAAGGGGTTAATAATAATAACTGAACGTTCGCTCTAGACCTCTACAATTCACTTTTTTTTTTTTTTTTGTTTTTATTCTTGGCAACAAAGACGTAATTTACGGTTCGTTGGTTCAACTAACGACACATAGCGTTCCAAAATTCCAATATGTAGTTCAACGTTTGCATAAACATCAACATAATCAAGTAGGTAAGTAGCTAAGAGTTGTGTTCTTCTTGCTGATTCCAAGGAACTGGGATGGAGAAAATATCGATGTTTCAGCAACAATTTGGCTATTTCATGATAATATAATTTCTAAAAATGGATTTCACGCTTTGTAGCTCTCGACATCGATTTGGTTATGTCATGCTTTTGGTTTGGTTTTCTCTTTGGAAAATCGAAACTATTCCATCTTGTCTTTGAATAAGAAAGTGCTAAAAACCCAAAATCGGAAAAATTGAAATATGTCAACTGCTGTAGTCGATTAGCAAATTTTCGAAGAAAAAGAAACTACTTATTGTTCTCGGACTAATATGTTTGCATCAAGATCCGTTTTAAAGCATTCCAAGTCCACTGTCGGACACCAAAAACACATTCCAGACGATAACTTGCGATAAAATTAAGATTAAAACTCAAATTTGCACAACAATCTACCTAGGCTTTCAAAAGGCTATGTTAGAAGATGAGCACAATCGCTTCATTCTAAGGGGAGATTTGGGGCATTTCAAACGTGGGAAAGTTAGCCGAAAATCCCCAAGCAGGTGACTCTCTATTATAAAGGTTTTTTCACGCTGAACACGATGGCGAGATCGGATTGGAAACATTTCAATCCGTTCAAAATAGAGCAGTTGATGATAAAACAAGGTAGATTGGCAAAATTCGCCAAAAAAATGAAAAATTCTTCAGCTCTCAAAAATTTTGAAATTAAAATGAGAAATGGGTATCACAAGTCAGAAAATAAAATTGTCGGTTTTTGCGTAATTTTCCTCTCGTAAAACGAGTTACGTTGAAAATACTAGAAGTCTCGAGTTCGTAAACTTTAAGGTAAACTTTACGACGGTAGGTTAAATTGTTATATTATATTATGTATTTTTAGTTAGGTTATCGTAGCGTATTGTACGATGACCGTTAAAAAAGTGCACGCTTCTCAAAAAAAAAAAAAAACATTATGGGGAGGGGCCCCGAAAATATTTTGCGGGGGGGCCCCGCTGAGAAACGTTACGCCACTGGAAAGAACGTGTGTTTTCAAGACATTTTGGGATTTAAAAAAAAACAACCTGCATAACTAAAACTTTTTTTTTCTGGGAGAAGAATGTCATTTCGGTAGAGTTCACCATCACAGAATGGATTAAACATCAATTCATTCCATGGATGCCCGTTCTCAAACATAAATTTCTCAAGTAATGCCGTTGAAACCAACGGTATCCTTAGATTTGCAAATACTCCGAAAACGCCAGAGTTACGGCCGTTTTAGTGACGTAAGGTAGAAAACAACTCAATCGCAATTTTAACAGAAAAAACTCGTTTTTCTGCAGTTAAACACCATTTCCTTAACTAAAACAATTTTTAATAACCAAAAGAACTACACCGTTGGACAGCTAACATTTTGGCGCACGTTTTATCAGGTCTGCACGGTTCTGCGTCAAGCATTGATGGGGTTGCTAGGCGAGATGAAAAACAGGCGATTTCAAGATTTTGACAAAACTACCATTTCGCGCGGCAATAATTGCCGCAATTATTGCACATCTTTAATGTAACTAAAAAAATGTTTTCTGAAATTAAATAGATAGACAAT